>OX637462.1:38402611-39002611 GCA_951799995.1 Trifolium subterraneum | reverse complement strand
TGCTTTAGGTACCCATATCATCTTGGGTCCTTGATGGTTAGTTCTAACAAACTGACATTCATTTTCTTTATGATTATTTTCATACCAACCTTGTTTAAATATTTTTTCTGTATGACGATAACGTTTTGGTTCTTTGTAAAATTTAAGTTCTAATTTTTTCTTTTGAAAACAAATGGATTCTAGGTGACCAAACTTTTTGCAGAAAGAACATTTAACCTTAATTTCCTTTTTGTCAGGAATAAAATGGTTTTTGTATAATTTCTTAGTTTCAAAACCTAAACCTGATTTATTGAAGAAATTTGATTGTGATCCCATAATGTTTTGAAGAGTTTCTGTGGATTTTATGAACACTGTCAGATCAGTTCTAAGTTTTTTCATTTCAGTTTTTAGTAAAGAATTTTCCTTTTCTTGATCAGAAGTATCTAGAGGCAGATTTTGTTTTTGATTAAGTTCTTGAATCGTTTTCTTGAGTTCATTATTTGAACACAGAAGTCTTTCTTTTTCCTCTTTGATTTCTGAATTTTCTTTTTGAAGCAAAAGACATTGTTTAGATAAAAACTCAGAATCAAGCAGTAAACTATCAAAGTTAGTTTCTAATTCATTAAATAAATGAGTTTTATCAAAAAGGAATACCTCTTCATTGTCTGAGTTTGCCATTAGACAGATGTTGGCTTCTTCTTCTTCATTTGTTTCAGATTCATCATCATCTTCCCAGGTAGCCATCATTGATTTTTTCTTAAAAGGAAATTTCCTAGGAGTTTTGCTCAAAGGACATTCTGATTTATAATGGCCAAGTTTGTTGCATCCAAAACAAGTAACTTGACTTTTGTCAAAGTCATTTTTTGAGTTATCTTTTCCTATTGAGAAATTCTTTCTAATTTGATCTCTTCTTCTCAACATTCTCTGAATTTTACTAGAAATAAAAGCTAACTCACTTTCAGCTTCCTCATGTGTTGAATCTGTGTTTTCAGTTTCAACTTCTAAAGAACATGTATTATTTATTTCTTTTTGAGAGGCTTTTAAAGCAATAGTTTTATCTTTCTTTAAAGGTTTATCCCCTTGAAGAACAACCTCATGAGCTCTTAGAGATCCAATAAGATCTTCTATGGGAAGAATTTTTAAATCTTTGGTTTGAGTAATGGCAGTAACCATGGGTCTCCAAGAAATTGGAAGACATCTTAAGATTTTTCTAATTCTATCATGTGTTGTGAGAGATTTCCCAAGTGATCTTAATTCATTTATTATAGAAGTAAATCTTGAGAACATTTCATCAATGCTTTCATTTTCACCCATTTCAAAGGTTTCAAATTTATTTACTCCTATGTCTATTCTAGTTTCTTTTACATGATTAGTTCCTTCATGATGAATTCTTAAAGTGTCCCAAACTTGTTTGGCCGTGACACATTCATCTACTCTTTCACTTTCTTCCATGCTTAAGGCACAAGATAAAAATAAGTGAGCTTTAGAGTTTAGGAGTACCTTTGTTTGTTCAACTGTAGTCCAAGCTTCTTCTGGTTTTTCAGAGATGACTCCTTCTGGTGAAGTTGCTGTAGGAACATAATCTCCTTCTGTAACTATGCGCCACATACCTACTTCCTGGGATTTAAGAAACAATTGCATTTTGTTTTTCCAGAAGTAATAGTTCTTCCCTGTGAACAATGGTGGCCTTGAAGCAGAACCTCCTTCTGCAATGTATCTTTCTTTTGACATTTTTCTTCCTGAATCTTTTTCCTCTAGCACTGGTTAGGTGCTCAAACCTTTAGAGGCAGTGCTCTGATGCCAATTGAAGTAGCAATAAATGTCACAAGAAAGGGGGGGTTTGAATTGTGACCCTTTTTAAAATTCTTTTTCTAATTAACAACTTAACACACTATTTCTTTTATGGATTAGTGAACAAGTAATCAAAGAAATAATGTTAAGATAATAATGATTGCAAAAACATAAGTGAAGGACCAGAGAACTCTGGAGTTATATAGTTGGTTTTAGTTGAGTTGTATTTTAAGAGATTAAGAGATTAGAGAAAATACAACACCAAGAAGTTATCCTGGTTCACCCAAACTTGGGCTAGTCCAGTCCTCACAACCTTGTGAGATTATCCACTAAAATGCTCAGATCAGAACCTTCTGCTTGGCACCAACTTTTGATCAACCCTTGATCAAAATACAATCTGCTTTTCTTCACTCGAAAAGACTTTTACAAACTGCTCTTCCTAACTGGAAAAGACTTTCTCACAATGCTTTTCTTTTACTAGAAAAGACTTTCTCACAATCACTCAATCTAACTTAAAAGATAGATTTGAGAGGTTACAAAGTGTTTGGTAATTTGTGAGCATCAACTCATAAAAGAGGTGATAGAAATAACAAGCGTATGAACAATGTAAGGATGAGAACTTTTGTGATTAGCTTGCTTTGTGAAGAGTTTGAAACTTTGTTGATTTTTGCTTCAACAATGTATGATTAATTCTTTGTGTAAACTCTTGAGTTTTTCTTCATGTAGCTCCTTGGTATTTATAGACCTTTCATTTGCTGAAGAGGAGCGTATGAGAGAGATTTTGAAATTCAAAATCTGTCAAAGATACGTTGTGATCTTTGTTACCATGTTCTGTGAATAGTGCGTTATCGTCAGTTCACTTGTGCATTACCGTCTGTTGAAAAACTGCTGTAATGTTTTGCATGGTTTTTGAAGCTTTTACGTGGCTTCTAACTTGTCCATATGAGAGGATCAATTTGAAATTTTGATGACAGTGCATCAGACATTTGAGAATGTTTGAGGAGCCTTTGTCTTCTCATGAGGGAACCACAACCTATGTTCATGTCCTTTGTTGTTGGGTGATTCTTGTCCTTTCAAAAGAGAGAAGGATGTGCAAACTTGTTGTCCACAAAAACAATTTCCATGTGTTGCAAATAACTTCTTGTTACAAGGCTTTTTACGTGGAGACATCATTCTCATTGATTCAAATTCCTTTTGTTTTTATGATAATGCCTTAAGAACTAAAGTACAAAAGAAGCTTGGTCCATGGTATCATTCATGTCATGTTTGGCATAAATACATCATTAATGTTTCCTTAAAAACTACCACATTTGATAAGGAAAAGGAATATTTTCATGTGGAGATTTTCATCATTAAAACCAAGAATTTAAGTTGCTTCAATTAATTCTTGTTTGCTACAAATGACTTTCCATTGTTTTACTTGTGTATGTGTTCTTCTGGTGCATTACCGTTGTCAGACGATAACATTATCGTTGAAACATTTCTCACAAAACACATTAGCAAATAACAAGATAATCAATATTATAATTTAATTTATATGTTTGTTATCTTTAAAACATCAAATAAGGATTTTGTTCCCAACAATAATGTGTTGTGATGTCCTATGAGCTTGACTGAATTGGTTGGACATGCATTTTATATGTAGGGGACTGAGGTTCGAATCCGGGTCATCCCATTTATCCACCGTAAAAGTGAAATTTTTATCCGCTAGACTACTTGACCAAAAAATAAAATAATGTGTTGTGATATCATTTAGTAAATGTGACAAGGTTATGTGTTTTAAAACACACTACCACTGTGTTTGTTTAGGTAGATTTACAAAAAAGAGAAATAAGAAAGAGAGAAATAACAAAGAAATTGATTATTTCTATAGTTTGGATGAGAAGAGAAATAAGGAAAGAGAGAAATATAATGGTTAGTAACCGTCAAAAACAAATCTCTCCATATTAGGAGAGATTTGTGTGTCAAGAAGTGAAATAAACAATTTTACAACAATACCCTCATTCAACTGGTTTATTTTCTTGTAAAAAAGGGTAAATTTGTTATTTTCTCATTTTTATTAATTTCTTTCTTCTCCCTTTTCTATTCATCCAAACCATATAAATTTTTTATCCAATTTCTCTTCCATTTCTCTTCTGTCTTATTTCTCTATTCACTATCTCTTTGGCATCCAAACATAGTGTACATGATGTGCCTATATATATATATATATTTTGAAACAAGACCAAATATTATTGAAAGAGAATCAGAGTAAGGCTCGATATCGCTATACACGCATCTAATAATGTGTTGTGATATCATTTAATAAATGTGACACGTCATGTGTTTTAAAACACACTACATGATGTGCCTATATATATATATTGAAACAAGACCAAATATTATTTATTGAAAGAGAATCAGAGTAAGGCTCGATATCGCTATGGACGTGGGCTAGAATACAGGGGAAAATTAGCGGTGCAAGACTTATTGGGCTCTAAAGTGGCCCAATGAGCTAAGGAGTGTGCTGCTGTGATTCCTGATCTAGCGACCCAATTGATGGAGAGGTGCTCATTGAGAGAGAAAACCCTAGTACACCGTCGAGCAATTTGACCCCAATGGCCTCTAGGGTAAACCTTTGACTGAACGACGCGAACCACCATAGCAGCATCCATCTCTATGATGACTCTGTTAAGTTGAAGCTCCCGAACTAGATCCAATGTTGCTTGAAGACCCATCGTTTCGGCCGAAATAACGTCATCCCCACCTTTACAGACCTTCGTTGCTACTCCAACGTAGCGGCCATCCTCCCTCCAAAACACCAAACCTAATCCCCAATGGCCATCATTTGAAAGATGAGCATCCACATTGAGTTTTAGGTAGTCCCTTGAAGGGGGACTCCAGCTCTTGTTGTGACAAGCAATCAGAGGCGTGGAGATATTGGGATTGAGGCGATTTTCGTGGATATTATGCCGATACTCGTACAGGAGCATTCTCTGTGTTACGCCGAACTGGGGGAGCATCATATGTATGTTCTGTTGAGGGGGAGCATTCTCTGAGGAGTTCTGATTTCCCAATGAAGAGGAAAGCTCCTTTGATTTTGAACAGTAAGCTGTTTGAAGGGACACATGCTCCAGACATTGCTACAGCATCTGTCCAGAAGTCATCTGCTGCACTAACAAGGAAGGATATGATTGCAGAGCTGAAAGCTACCTGCAAAGAGTTGGAGGACCAGAAGCTGAAGATGGAAGCTGTTATCCAGGCCTTGGAGCTTGAAGAAGCTGGTGCTGGAAATAATGATATTGATGCTGATGGTGAACCTATGATAGAGGGCTCTGATGAAAGCTCATCTGACTGATGTCTCTGCTCCTGTGTTTTACTGCTCCTATTTTTTCTTTTTCTGTCTGTACCTTGAGGGCTACGCCCAGGATATTTTGTGCACTTCCATGTGCTAATGGTCTGTAATAATGGTACTCTGATGTGTTGCTACTTCTGTTTTCTTCCATCTATGCATGAAGTATTATGTTTGTCAAAATTATGGCTAAAAAGGGGGAGTAGTAGTAGTATATGTTATCTGTTCGTGATAATGATGTGACACATGCTATACCATCTATCTATCTTTGTGTTTGCTATGTTTGAGGGGGAGCAAGTATCTTATATCTATTTATGTATGTTCTGTTGAGGGGGAGCATTCTCTACTGTGTGATATATGCATGAACTCAGGGGGAGCAATCTACTTTTGTTGTGTTGCATGTTGTGTGTGACTAGATGCCATTCCAAATGCTAAGGCATCCAGTCTATTTCAAAGGAATCCACTTTTACTCAGAGGTGTAGGAATTTATTTTTCCTATGATAACTCATTCTGTGGGAATTTATTTTTCCTGATGTAACTGGTTGGCGCTTATGTGTGAGAGTTTATTTCTCTCCTATCTTGTACTCTATGAGGCTAAGTTGTTTGTTTCCGTTGTTGAAGTGCCTCTGATGCTGCTTGTTCATTATTTCTCACTTGAAGACCTCTTTTGAAAATAATGTGACAATGTATTATCTTCTTTCTTAGCTGTGTGTTTGTGTTTGTGTTGACTTGAAGGAAGGTATGTACTGCATCTCTCCAGAACTGGGTTAACAATTCTCTGTGTTATTTACTTCATTGTCTGTTGCTTGCATTTGTTTATTAAACTACTGTGGACATACGCTAGAGCATTTGTCTTAGCTTTACAACTGATTATGTACGACAATTGCTATAGCTTCTGTCTTGACATCTGTCCCCAGTAGGTGCCAGAATTTCAGAGACAATTGAGTCAACAAAAATTAATTTATCTGGACTATATTATAAACCAAATATATCAACTTGTATTGACTCAATTATCACTTATAAAAGGGACAGGAAGTGTTATAATACTAGTACTACAAAAAAAAAATCAAAATGATAGGGGAGACCATAGCCACCCCTAGTCCACACTAGAAGACACCGATCATTAACACCAATTAGAAATAATGCAAACATTAATTTTGTGAGCGTTAATTCTATTGCCTCTAACCTCGGGTGTTTGTGTTACCTTTCCAGTGCCAAGTAGAGTAATTATCCCAGAACGAGATTTTGGGCTCTGTTACGACGACACCTAATTCTTAATAAAAATTCATTAATACGGCTGTTTATCTATGAATATAGAATAAAGCACAGAAAATAATTAAAAATAATAAACTAAATTGCAAGTAATATAAAAATTTTCAAATGAATTATGTGTATCAAATATTCCTAGGGGAGTTCATCTACTTGACCAAACCTAAGGAAGTTAGTTACCCATAAGCATAATTATAACAAGAGTTAGAGAATTATACATACGAAATAATTGAAGGGAAATCGAGATACCAAAAGCAGTGGATTTTTTTAAAAATCTTTTTTGAAATTCTGGCACGTTTGACACGTAGAGAACATATGTCGTATATGATGTCAAGACACCATAATGTCGAGATTTCCCAAATAACAAATAACAATAAACAACTTAAAGTAAATTGTAGGAATTAAATAACACATGTATTTGTTAATCCAGGTCGGTGCAATGTCACCTACTCTGGGAGGCATCCAAGCAAGGAAAGAAATTCACTATAATAATATTATTTTGAAGCCTTATGTAAACAACCTCCAGTTTACAGTCTTCGCACCTAATCACTACTTGTGATATTTGTATCTAAGACTCTCCTAGATATGAGATTCCATGTCACTTCCTCTAAATCACACAACCAGTGATTACAAAGATAACAAACAAGAGGAGACAACTTCAATAAACAAAACCTTACTCTTTGCTTAAAAGCTTGAGAGTAGTTCACAATTACAACTCAACTATCAGTCCCGCTCTAGCATCAAGGTGATACACGAGTGGCTCATAAACAACAATGGACAAACTAAAATCCTAAAAGACTCAATTCTCAAATACTGGCTTCAGTTGTTGTCTTCTTAGGTTTTGAGTCTTCCTTTATATAGCCTAATCAAAGCATGGGCTTGATGATCAATCAGGCTAAAGAATGCAGTTGATCCATGAAATCTTTAGCACAATATTCTAAACCCAAATATAATGTTTCCTTAAATGTTTTAACATCCATCTTAAGGAACACACAATGCATAAATCGACTTCTGCAGGTTCTAGAAACACACGCTTCTTGAAGCATAAGCTACGAAAAACAATTTATTAATCAAATATTCAGTGATCTAACGCATAAAACAAATATTCCAATAATGCGAAACAATGCACGCTCTGACCTACACAAAAACCCAACAATCTTCCCCTTTGACAAATTTTGGTTAAAACAATCTTTGACTAACTAATAAGAGCAGGAGGGATACAAAGCATACCTTCTTTCATTTAAACATAAAAAAGGCTTCATTACATATTCGATCCCTTATTTTTATTTTAGGTTTCAATTTGGTCCCTTAAGTTTAAAAAGTTTCAATTTAGTCCTTTTAGTCAAATTTTGGTTTAAATTATCCATGTAACTAACAAATTTGCATACGTGAACAACTTAGGAGGGTGTGAGGTGGAAGTTTTAGACAAAATTAACTCAAAATTTAACAAAACGTTAGATGAAATTTAATAAAAAAAGACCAACGTAAGTTGACATAAGTAACATAAGGGACCAAATTGAAACTTGTAAAACATAGAGGACAAACTTTAAAACCTAAAATAAAGATAAGGGACCAAATATGCAATTAATCCTGAAAAAAACTCATCTTGAAAGAAAGTAAAATCAAAACTTTGTCAATCGATACTTCAAAAGAGAATAATGCAACAACGGAATTGGACACACCCAGCCTCACAAAACAATTCATCAGAGAGAAAAAAACTCTCACAATAGAACAACCTAGGGAGAAATAAAACTCCCATAGATAACTTCATTAGAGAAAAATAAATTCTCACAATCAGGATGTCTAGACATTAAGAATGACATCAGTATATCAGAAACAAACACACCCACATTCATCAACACCTTCATTAACATTTTCTTCATCCTCATTTCCCTCTTCCTCATTACCAGACAAGTTTACATCAGCAGCTTCCTCAGACAAGGTTTTGTTCAGGCTTTCAAGACTAATCTTCTTCTCAATACAGGTTCTGATGGTGTCATCCAAGGCTTTGCAAGTGTCCTTGAACTCAACAATGATGGCCTCCTTTGAAGTTAAACTTCCAGCTTATTTTTTTGAGGGCACCACAATGCATGAGACATGTATCCCGACAAACAGCCTATAATGCAAGGTGAGAGGAGGTTCCCTCTTACTTGTGACAAACCTTGTTGAGCGCATGATGTCTTGAACATCTTGTTCGACATGATACTTTGAGTCACTTCCTTCCTTTTCAAAGACTTTTTCTTGGTAGAAGGAGCCTCAACTTTGCTCTAGCCCTTTGCAGGACCAACACACATAACCTTCCCTTTCTTGGATGCCTTGAGAGGCTTGCTAGAAGACATCACAACCTTCCCTTTCCTATTCTTCAACCTCTTAGTTATACTTGGTCCGAAACTCTTCTCTAATGGCATTTAATCATAGTCAACACCATCTAAATCCACCACTCCATCAAACTTATTTTTCTCTTTACTAAGTCATACTCAGACTCTATGTGACAGTTTTCTACGATTGGCCCAATTGGTTCAAGGATGTTGAGACATCCAGAACAACACCAGACTTAGGTAAGATTTCTTTGGGTGAAACCACAGCGGAATCAACAACAGTTTTAGTGGGGAAAGACAAAGGATCAGAACTAACAACCTTAGATGGTGACATTTGAACAGTTTCAACAATAGTGTCATCAACAACAACAACATTATAATACTAGATTGACATAGGGTTTTATCAGATCTATGTTTTTCTAAATCCAAGGTTTCAAGGCTGATTTTTTAGATGTTTCAACATTACCCATAACATTAGGTTCAATATTTTGAGGTTTGATGGGATCAAAAATAGAAAGAGCGTCATTCCTAACACCATTAGAGGGGATTTAAATCGACACAAAAGGAGTTGAAGATTCACTTACATTCAAGGGCTTTCCCTTTTTCACAACAAGAGTCTTAGTTCTTTTCTTGCTTAAAGCTCATCCTGGAACAACAGAGATGAGAGTGGCATCGATAATAACATCAGAGATACCTTCGTTGGTGTTAGAGTGAATAACCCTAGTCTTTGAAGCTTTGATCTTTGAAGCTTTTGCTAGATGTCGAGTCTGTGATATTAGACATCTTGGAATTGAGTTTTTTTGTTGAATTTCTTGTTGAGATTGATGGTTGGGAGATGAGAGTAAGAGTAATTTTGAACAGTTTTCTGAGTTTAGAGAGAATGAGAGCAATGATGTAGGTGAAGTAACAAGGTTTGTCACAAGAAAGAGGGGTTTGAATTGTGACATTTTAAAATTTTAACTGCACGCAAAATTAATAACAAACTTTGAACAACAAAATTGTTAGAATACTCAGAGAACGTTCTCCACGAAACACAATAATAAATAAGTTTGTGTGTTTAGTGGATACTGTAAATAAAAGAGAAGATCAAACACACAAAACTTATCATGTTCACCCCTTAATAGTATGGGATACTCCAGTCCCCACTTGCGTGAGATTATCCACTATAATCTAGACCAAAATTACAATTCCTTCTTTGATTTAATCCAAGATCAAAATATCTCCAGCTTAACACAAGTTGATCTACCTCACCAAGGTATACTCAAACAATTATAATAAATTGACTTTAGTTGATCTTTAAAAGATTATCAAGGGTTTTTGGATCTAAGCTTTTAACACACCTAAACTAGTTGTGAAGCTTACAAATGAAATACACTCAGAATACTCAGTGAAATATAGATCCTATTTCTAAGGAGAGCTTTGGAGTATGAGTGAAAAAGAAGAGCTTGATTGCTTGTGAGATAAAACAAGTATGAATGTTTTTGTGCCTGAAACTCTTGCTCTTCAAGTTGAACCAAACGTGCTATTTATAGATGGAGATGTTCCTTTGTTGCTTGGACATCAAATAAGTCTATTGTGAGTGTAGAAATAGTCGTTGTAAAAGAAACAAATCAGTCCAATAAAATATGTACTTTAAGTGCTTCTGGAGACCATTCTTTTAGTGGTCTCTGACATTGGGACTTCAAATTGATGGCAGAGATATTCCTTGTGCCAACTGTAATGAGTTGTTTCTGATGATATATACGTTGTAAAATATTTCCCCATGTGTGGAAATAAAAATAGGACAACTTGCTTCTTCTAGAAGAAAATCTGGGAGACCCTTCTCTCAGTTTCTGGAGACCATTCTTCAAACAAATGGAGATAAGGCCAACATGCTTAAAGAGCTATTGCAAGCTGTCTTGCAGCTGTTAATGTCCAGAATAGAGTAGTAGAGTAACTATTCTTCAAGTCCTTGCAAGTACGCATGAATAGTAAAGGACACTTGTTATGGGAAAATGTAGCCACCCATTCTTTGCACTTCTGAGTTTGTTCAGCAACTGAACATTTGCAAGTTGTTTGTACCTTGTTGTTGAGTTTTTATTGGTCTAGATTACTTTATTAATGATGTTCTTGGAGAACATAAAGTCTTCGACATAATATGTGAGCTTGATATTCTTAAAGACCCTTCATAGAGTAAGTCCATGAACCAAAATTGATTCCTTGCCTTAAATGACTTATTCATACTGTTGTGATACTTAAATAAGTCCTGAATAAAGTTCATTCTTGTCTTGTATCAAGTTGACTTAAATAAGTGATTATGTCTATGAACATGTGAGCCTTGAGAGACCATTCTGCTATGGTCTAAGACCATTCTCTTGAGCAGTTTTGCATAAAACGTGTTTTAATTCTTTTCTTATGAGTGAAACATAATGATATTAATCCATTGCATCTGTCTAATTTTAAATCACTCAAAAGCACTTTTAGATCACAAAATGATCAGAATCAAATTAAAATTAATTAAGGATGTTTGTTATCTTTAAAACAGCAAAATAGGATTTTGTCTCAACAGTAGGTAGTAGGGAGTTGATGGTGTTGATACGCTTGCAAGTGCACGAGTTTATCTTCGTAATAAAAAGAGAATCGAATCCACAGGGACTAATGAGCAACAGGGTATAACATTTAATTCAAGAAAACTTACATTAATTTTTATAAAAGCGATAGTAATTATGATTGATTGGTTTTGAGAGTTAAGTGATCAAGCAAGCAAAAGATTATATTTCTAATATTATAAAAGGCCTCAAGGTCATGGATCACATTCCTAACATAATTCCTCCCACATGAATTCATATGGTGTGAACACCTACCTTTTTAAAAGCAACTAAAAGGATACCTTAATGTAGTGAAAATGACTTTCCTTTATCGACACAGTCGTCACTCACATAAGTCCACCATCGACAAACACCAAGACACCCCAAAGCGTCGGTTTCACCGGAACCTTGGTCACCAATATACAGAGGCTCAAAGCATTGTTTCAGCTTTCGATGCTTCACAACATTCTAAAGTTTTGATATAGAACAGCTGCAGACTAGCAATAATTCTTGCTACTAATCATCATCAACAATCACACACATGGAAGGGACTAGAGGCTAGGCTATGGAATGATCACCATAACATCAAGGTGTGGGTGAACTACTCACACCTTGACATAATAACAATATATCAATATATGAATATGAACACAAACAAGAACAACAAGAACAGAAAATAACAAAGAAAATATTATTTGATTTATTGGAAGTGATACAAAGCTTGCATGATTCCTTTTACAAGTGAAATAAGCTCCTTATATATGCCTAAACCTGAGAATTTTCATAGCCTAAAGGATAATGGAATAGTAAAGGAGCATTATGATCATAAAGGAAGGGAAAACAAGGAGTTATAACTGCCAAAACCAAGATGTAGGGTCTGGCACAACTGTGTGGGCTATGCCATGGCAGTGGTAGATGCTTTAGGATGAGGCAATGCCTTTTTTCATGTCTGGCACGGCCATGTGGGCTTTGCCACGGCCGTGTTAGGCTTTAGAGTTGTGATTTTTGGATTTTCTTCCCCTCAATGTAAAGTCTAACGGCTCCTCTTGTCATTATGCATAAAATTAACATATCTCCCTTCCTTTTCAACTGTTTATTCATGAAGGACATGCTCCTTAAGTGCTTAGTGATGACATGGCTTACTCAATCTTCAAATTGGGCCTAAAATTTTCTCATATCCACGTATTCATGTTCTTGGACCTACAATATGAAATACAAGAGAATTGTAGCTAGTGAAATCGTTACAATAACTTAAGTAACAAGCAATATTATTTAGATAAAACTAGAACTTCGACCCGAGTGGTGAACGGGTCTAATTAGCCGTAATATGTAACGATAAAATAAAATTTGAAAATTGCAATATTGAAATGTATATAAAAAAAGTTTAGTGGAATAAGAGGAATTAATTGATAACAAAGTAAGAAATTAGGTTAGTATTTTAGGTTAAAACATATGGAAGTAAAAAAGTATCTGTCGCGGTGATTTTTGGATATCGAGTTATTAATTAACTTCGAATCGCAATTTGATATTCCACCACCGATCTTTAATTTATCCGAGGGAAAGGGAAAAAGTTCAAAAAAACCCTATTTTTTAGAGATCAAGGTTCGGGGGTTGGTTATACAAAGGGAAGGTACTAGCACCCTAAGTATCTATAGTATCCTATAGGAACCTCTTGTTTTTATTCTAACTTTGCGCTTAATTTTAATTGCTTGTAAAAAATGTATAAGTGTAGGAATTAAAGTGATGATTGAAAAAAAGTTTAAAGTGATGAAACAGAAAAAAAATGTTTTTGTTGATTTTATTTGATTCGCAAAGACAAGTCTCATGCCTACGTACCCGGAGGATCAAAATCTCGTAGTTCGGGGTAAAAAGCCGAGTAAATTTGTTTGTTTGATTTTACGGTTTTTGAAAATGGTTTTAAAGACCAAAAGCCAAAAGTGGCAAAATGTGAGTTTGATTAATGTTAGTTTATGAAGAAGGTCTAAATGGTTAAATTGATTGAGGTTTGATTATGAAATAAGACGCGGATACTTGGTTTAAAATCCAAGGTTTATTGAGAAAAGGTTTTGAGTGATAAAAGACACTTGGTTTAAAATCCAAGGTTTTTGCATGATAAAAAATGTTGATTGAAGAAAATGCACTTGGTTTAAAATCCAATGTTTTGGCGAGAAAAAGGAACACTTGGTTTAAAGTCCAAGGTTTTTGCAATAAAAGAGCACTTGGTTTAAAATCCAAGACACTTGGTTTAAAATCCAAGTTTTGCGATAAAAAGAACTCTTGGGTTAAAATCCAAGGTTTTCATGATAAAAAGAGCACTTGGGTTAAAATCCAATGCTACTTAGTTTAAAATCCAAGTTTGAGATAAAAAGAACTCTTGGGTTAAAATCCAAGGTTTTCATGATAAAAAGAGGCCATTGGTTTAAAGTCCAAGACACTTGGTTTAAAATCCAAGTTTGCGATGAAAAATAACTCTTGGGTTAAAATCCAAGGTTTTCACGATAAAAGAAACGTTTGGTTTAAAGTTCAAAGTTTTGATAACAAAAATATTTTTGCTTTTGAGAATAAATTGCTTAAATATTTTTGAAGAGGTGTTGACCTCATTTTTTTGATAAAAAAGAATTAAGTAACGATTGCGCGCGGAAAGAAATAATACTAACGTCACAACAAATAAATAAGCGCGAAGACAATTCGTAATGATATTTTGATCAAAACAATGTCTTTTCCCTCGGAATCTAATATGTTAACGTTTTCGCGGAAAGCAATAAAAATAAATATGCATTAGATGCAAGTTTTCATTTATGGTGTACATTTGTTCCTAATTACATTCTAAACTTTGTGAGAAATAAACATGAAATGATGCAAGAGAGTGGATGCTATGCAATTTTACTTATATTTACATTAAATCCTAAATACACACTAAGGTCCTTGCAATAAAATAAATAGTTAATTAATAAAGCAATAAATGAATCGTTAGATTAGATGAGTCATTAACAATAAATAATATCAATGTGCATGAATAAAAATGATGAGTTAGTAAGTTAGTAATAATAATTAAGAATAATGATCATGAATAATAGAAGTTAGGTTAGTGAGCAAGATATACAAAATTAAACGAAAATAAATAAACATAGATTAAAGCAAATAAAACACAAATAATCATGAAATAAATTAATAAAAAAAAGGGACCTCAAATTAGTGCTTATTTTGGATTTAATAGCTCATTGAAGCACATTCCATAAGCACTTTTATCATAGGTTAAAAAATAAAATAAAATAAAATAAAAAAAACAGAAGTGGTGCAAATAGCAACATAAAAATAAAGGGGGTGCAAAAAGCAACCCAGAGGTTTAGGCCCAACTGGGGGCGCAACCCAACTGGGGGTGTGCAAAGAAAATATGCAAGACTGAATCAGAGCCGTCTGATTGATCAGACAGCTCTGATTTAATCACAGAGATAATGAATCAGGGACGTTAGATTAAATCAGAAGGACTAAGGCGCGCAGGTGCACCATAAAAGGGATGGTCCAGCATATACAGGATCGGGTTGGGGTATATAAACCCCAAACCCTAAAAAAACATTTCATCTCTTCTCTCTCGCCGCCGGCGATTTCACCTTTCTTCTCCCTCTCTCTCGGTCGATTTCTCTTCTTCACCCAAAACTCTATGTTTTCAAAAAAGTTCGACATCAAACACATACAAAAACTACTCCTAAACACAAATCCATATCCAAAATAATCAAATAAAGTCACCCTAGGCCAGATCGAACAAACGCAGAAACGGAAAAGGAAAAATAAGATCATCCTTTTGGGATCGTGATTTCGGTTCCTAATCTTTTCTTCTCCTTCTTTTCATTTTTGATTTTTTGTTTTGGGTTTTGTGTTATGATGAACGATTTGATTCGGTTCTGTTTTGCGATTTTGAGGGTTTGATGGTTTGTTTTTGAATAATGATGATGATTGTTGCGATTTTTCTGGGTTTGGATGATGAACGGTGATGATTCTGTGATTTTCGCTTGATTATCTTGTTCTGGGTTCGTGATTGATGAATGATAGTGATGATATTATTTGTTTTTTCTGTTTTTTTTATTTTTTTGTGGTTTTTGATCTGGAAAAGGAAGAAAAATGTGATGGTTTTCTGTTTATGCGGCTACTGGATTTTTTCTCTGACCTTGGAAACTGTGCATTAAATGCAGATGAAAATTTTTCCTTTTGGACAAAATTGCCCATTTGGGCTTGGATGAGGACAAAAACAAAAATCATGACTTTTTTGAAAACCTGACTAATAACACCAGAAAAATAAAAAACGAAAATAGGAATAAAAATAAATAAAAAAACAAAATAATATATATATATATATATATATATATATATATATATATATATATATATATATATATATATATATATATATATATAATAATAATAATAATAAAAACGAATTTAAATAAATAATAATAAATAAAATATAAAGAAATAAAAATAATAATAATAAAAATAAAATAAAAAGAAACTAAACAAATGAGGTATTTTAAAATACCTCCCTGCCGAAATTTCGTCAGAAACGACAAATGGGAGAAAAACAGTTTTAAACGCCGAACAAAAATGACCGGTCAAAAAATGGGGTATGACAGTATCAAATCAATAAAAAAAAGGAGTGGAGAATAAATTACTTAACAACGTTTTGATTAAAATAAAAAAAGTCTGGAGAATACACGACTGAGTCGAAAATCAGCAACATTACATGTGACAAATAAAATGAAACAAAACTATCGATTAATATTGAACGACAATAAAACAACGATCAGGTATTATATAAAGATGATCATCTCTTCCAAGCACGTCACAATGAAGTTTAAGCATATCACCGACAACTATTCGGCACGCCGCCACCAATCTTGAAATGCTTGTATGGAAAATAACCATATATGAGAACACAATTTCATATGTAACCACAGTCATCAACAATCACAATCTTAATTGTAGTCATTTTTTTCTCAAAAGCCTTATCACGAAACTCTCCATTATATTAAAAATTTGTATTTTTAATATAATGGAAATTTGAGCGTTGATAGATGAAAATTTGTTCAGTTTTTAAGCCTAGCTAGATGAACGTTGATAGATGAAAATTTAAAATAAATAGTAATAAAAATGTATAAAATAAATGGATTATGATGGATGAAAAAGATGAAGTTGAGAGGTGTTTTCCTTGTTCTTGTTTTGCGAAGGAGATGGGTAGTGAATCAATCCAAAAGGGCAAAAAAAGTAATCACCCATTGTTCCTTAAAAAAAATCTGATTTTTGTTCCTTTAAAAATTATGTGGGGCCCACAGTAAATGCAGTAAAAATAAAGGGGTGCATGGGTACACCCAAAAAAAAGGGTGCATAATAGACTTAACCACAATAATAATATTAAGAATAAAGATGTTAATAATTTAGACATAAGAAATTCGAATGTTGCATAAGAGGGTCTAACCACACTTCTTCATTATTATATTGGTATATGTTATATGTTGTCTAAAAGATTGATCTCAATTGTTTGTATGAGGCGCTATAATAGAAAATATAAGTTATAAAAAAAGCTTCAGTTTTGAATAATTAATGAAGTTTAACTTAAATAAGTAAAATAAATTTAATTAAAAATTCATAAAATGATATTGTTAATTGGTTGTCCTTTTTGATTGGAAATGTTGACCAACTATATCTATTCATACGGAAAAATGTGTGGAAATTAAATAACAAAAGATCCCATTTTGGTATCAATATTCTTACTCACGAGTTACAATCACTCTACTTTACTATCATCATATTCCCTTGAGGTTGAGGGTTTTCATGTGGATTTTCTGGTATGCTAGAATATGTGTTATTTTATGATTTTTTCATTTATAGTTTTATGTGTTATTATTATTATGGTGGTAAGAAATTTACATAAAATGCGATGTGATACATCCAAGAGATTGATTTTTAGTATATTGTTGTAGAAAAATGATTTATTGTTCAAATATTTATTATTTGGTTTTCCCAATTTTCTTTGATACAAGCATACTGAAGAAATATATAGAATTAATGAAAAACAAATTGTTGGTATCTATCCAGAAGGAAAATAATACCAAGAAATTTAATAAAAAAAAATCGTTACATGGCGGATCATGTTTCATATGTTGTTTGAATTTCAGTTTTTGTTTATTTTTCACTAATAATAACTTTAAATTTGAACTATATGACAGGAAAAGAACAAGATGTTGAGAAGGTTGTTTCTTGTTCTCTTGTTGATCCATGCAACATTAGCCACCAAGAAATTGTCACTTTCAAGTTTATCTACATCATCTCGAATTTCTTCCCCTACCAAAATATGGTCAACATTAAGTGGTTGGTAATAATGATCATATAAGTTGCTTAAACATGGTTTCTTTATTGTAAAAGAAACATATATTGTTGTTTTTAAAATATTTAACGATCTATTTGTTGAACATGATAGAATAAGAATGAGTAGGATAAGGATGTTAGATAAGAACTCACAAAATTATCAATTGACACAATAAATGATAAAGTTTGAGTTAAACCATCAAAGACTCGTTTTTTTTTTTTTTGGTAATCATGATGAATATTATTTAAAGACTCTTAAATTGTATAATTAATGAAAGCCGATTATATTACAATAAAAGCAGACTATCAAGCCAACACGGTGTGGCACAAAGGGCAGATGTTTGCGTCCAGTAACCATATAATGGTTAGTGCTTATTAGAAACATTGTGATAAGTCAACCCCCTTAAATGAATCTTAGTTATATTGAGAAATCATTCTTATGTTGTCTACAGTAACATTTGTTTGTTATATTTAATAAAACGTGAAGAGCATTCCATAACTTGACACCCAAAACATGATTTAAAACTTTGGTTTACTCTTTTAGTTATGGAAAAGATAAGTGTGATAATTATTTATCATTTAATTTATTGTAGGAAGCAAGCCCCTTGTTATAGCTCGTGGAGGATTCACAGGTCTATTCCCAGAAGGCAGTACAGAAGCAATTGGCATATCAAAGGAGATTAGCATTTTTCTTTGCAATGTTCAATTTACAAAAGATGCTGGTGCCTTTTGTGTGACAGGAATAAAACTTGACAATGCAACAAATATAGCAATGTTTGATCCTAAAGAGAAAACCTACAAAATTAATGGGAAGAAAGTGCGAGGACACTTTATGGTGGATTACACAGGTGTTCAGATTGACCACAATGTAACAAGTGAGTCTTCAACTAATTTGTATTTTTTTACTATATATGTATATTGTTGTAAACTTTGTCATTATTATTGTACATTAACAACTAACATAACTCACCATGAGCTTATTTGGTTTGTAGTAGCCAATGACATAATACTTTTTTTTATGGAAGTAAGGGGCATGCAAAATAAAACTAAAATCAAATTAAAAACTTTTTGGAAATCCATCAACACTTGTATCAACTAACAAGAAAGATGAGGCAAAACTAGGACTAACATTAAAAGTTCTATTAAAATTTGTTATATGTAAGCATTACTTGGCAAAACAATTTGTCCCTTCATGTGCTTCACAAAATTTATGAGTTAAGAAATTAAGAAATAATGATCTATCAAACACAATATGTCAATGACCTGATTGTAAAATATGTTACTAGGTGCCACTTGATCAATTCTTTTATTCAATATTAAAATCAAACCAAAATATGTTCATCCACGGAAACTGCCCATACAACCAATTGTATTCTGGATTTGCATAACAAAAGAGTCAAAATAACCCATTATAAGCCAAAAGAGTAAATAAATGAAACTAATGTGAGATAAATGAAGCATGTCATGATAATTAAGATCCTCAGTCATGCTTCATATATATATATATAACAACATTCTTCTTGCAAAATGACTAACAAGCCGCATAACTAGATACATATAGTTGGTAACTACCAAACAAAAAACATGAAGTTATGGAAACAAAGTTAATAGTGATATTATTCTAAATATATAATTTTTTTAGTTTATAGAGTTGATGTTTGTTCTTTTTCTATGTTGTAGTGAATCAAGCTATCTTTTCTCGTCCTAGTTTTTACGATGGAATGTCTCCAGTGCTTAATGTTGATGGGTTACTCAGTGGTAAATCTCCACCAAGGCTTTGGTTGAATGTTCAGGTTTTCTCCCCCTCTATCTAATTTCATGATTAATAATATTCATAATCATTTTAACAGTGTTGTTATGTTGAAATTGATTTTTGTATTGCAGTATGAAGCATTTTATAATAAACATGGAGTAAAGTTAGTTGATATTGTTCTAGAAATGTTGAGACTTTATAAGATAGACTTTGTTTCATCTCCAGAGATTGGTTTCTTAAGAAGAATCAATGGGAAAGTAAAGAATACAAAGGTTATATTTGAATTTCTTAACGCTAATGATGTTGAACCAACAACAAAGCAACTATATGGCTCCATTGTGAAGGATCTTGCAGCAATCAAATCATATGCATCAGGCATAATGGTGCCAAAAGAATACATATGGCCAATTAAACCAGACAAATACATGGGAACTCCCACAACACTAGTATCTGATGCACACAAACAAGAACTAGAAGTTTATGCTTCTGGTTTTGCTAATGATTTATTTTCAAGTTATAGTTATAACTATGATCCTACAGCCGAGTACCTACAATTTATAGAGAATGGAGAAATTGTTGATGGTCTTGTTACTGATTTTCCTCCGACAGCATCAAATTCTATAGGTGAGTTGACAATCTTCTTCATTTTGCCTTCCTTAATAACATTTTCTAAATCGTAATCTCTCATCATTCAAAACTAAGGTTTTAAATTTCATCAAATGGTATACTACAATTATGGTCACGATGACTTTCTATAGGTCTCCAAAGCTTTTATACTGCGACAACATCGGTTGCACAGGTCTTAAAAATTCTAACAATATGACCGTAATTACGGTCATAATGAGATTGAAGATATATATAAAAAATTATATTGCGGCCACAATTGCGGTTGCTGAATGATATTTAAAACTTCGCTCACAACACTACTTGAAAATAAGATATTTGGACTTCAAAACTTGGTGTTAATTCTCACAAATTTCTTGCTTTTTCAGCATGTTTTGCACAGAACAATTCTCTACCGAAAAAAGGTAATATTATTATTCTTGAATTAATCTATGTCAAAGAACCTTTTAACAAGATGTGACAAAACATGAAAATATGAAGTTATAACATATGCATTTGTTTTTACAGAACAAGTTTTTATCATTAGCAATAATGGAGCAAGTGGGATTTATCCAGGTTCCACTGATCTTGCTTATCAAAAAGCAATAGATGATGGAGTTGATATTATAGATTGCTCAGTTCAAATGACAAAAGATGGAATTTCATTCTGCTTAAATACTGCAGACCTAATGGCAGATACAACTGCTATGACTAAATTCATGTCGCGAACTTCCAATATTCCAGAAATTCAACCAAAAAGTGGAATTTTTTCCTTTGATCTAACATGGAATGAGATTCAAACCTTGCAACGTAACACTTTCATTAGATTCCTATAATTCATAAACAGATCCAGCCTTTAACATTTGAATAGTAAACTTAAGGTAATTTGTTTCTTGCTTCAGCTCAAATTGCTAGCCCTCTTGGCAATGACTTCCAAAGAAATCCAGCGAACAAAAATAGTGGTAAATTTGTTACCCTCTCTGAATTTTTGGAGTTGGCTAAGGCTAAGGAAGTTACTGGCATTTTAATTAACATAGAGGTAATCATTATGTTTTCCAAGCACACTATCATACAGGAATCTTTAGTTTAATGGCTTGGTTTGGTATAGTTTACAAGCTTGGTTTTAGTTTATACAAGATTGACATAAATTTCTTTTTTGTTCATGTAATTTTTTTTTCTTGCTTGTCCTCGAAACATTAAACTACTTATTGCTGAACAAAAATCATTATAACCAGATATTACATGAGCTAAAAGTAATATGAAAAAAAATTATAGGGACACCAAAAAATAAAAAAAGGGTCGAAAACAAAATATTTATATTTCAGGGACTAAAATCAACAAAAAAAATTGCTAAAAATTGATGTTACTACTAACTAACTCTCTTTAATTGCCTTACAGAATGCTGCATACCTTGCATCGAAGAAAGGCATTGACATTGTTGCTGCTATAAGCACTGCCTTAAGCAATGCAAATTTTGACAAGCAAGCCACACAACAAGTTATTATTCAATCTGATGATAGCTCAGTGTTATCAAAGTATAAAGACATTCCTTCTTACAGAAGAGTGTTTTTAGTTGAAGATAAAATAGGAGACGCGCCTAAGCAAACCGTGGATGAAATTAAGAAGTATGCAGAAACAGTAAATCTTCCAAAATCTTCGATTGTTAAAGTATCCAGTTCACTATTAACTGGAATGACCAAAGTTGTTAAGGAGTTGAAAGATGCAAATCTCACAGTATTTGTTCGTACTCTTAGAAATGAGTTCATTTCTTTGGCTTTTGATTACTGGTCAGACCCTAATGTGGAGATTGCTACTTACATCCATTCTGTCAAGGTTGATGGAATAGTCACAGATTTTCCAGCTACTACAAGTAGATATCTTAGTAAGTAATACAAACTCTTCACTCATAATGCATGAGACAAAAACAGCCGAGTGAATCTTAAAAGTAACTTTAAAATTGTAGCGACTAATTTGACTGACTCAAAAGTAATAACATGAGCGAAAATTTGTAACATCAATGATCATTTCAAAATTTTGTTAATTATGACAACTAAATTGATGTCTACAACTAAGAGATTAAATTGATTATTCATTTTTTTACTAGCGAAAATATAATGTAGTTGGCTGATTTTCTTCAATATATGCAGGAAGCCCATGTAGTAATCTTAACAAAGTGGCAACCATCTTACCAGCTCAAGCCGGTGAACTACAAAGTACCGTTCTACCAACATTACTACCACCATCAGAAGCACCACTTCCCCCTCTTGAGGTTGAAAACGTGGTTGACCCACCTCTTCCTGTAGTGATTAATGTTAATGCTCCTTCCGCACTTACACCACCGCCACCTTCGGGAGCTTGGAAAAATGTTGCTAATCATGGTCTCTCCCTAATTGCAATCATTGTATACTTGTCACTAATATTACTCTGTGACAATATTTTATTTGATATATGTGATTAAATTGTTCTTTGTATCATAGTATGCATTTTTTGACTATATTTAGGATGCAAATTATCCATTGGATTCACAAACGACTAATTTCTATCAATTTTTTTTTACTTCCAGCCTTGCCAGCCACCATTAGTGGAGCATTCCATCCCAACCACACTTTTCTCCCATCCACCAGGCTCAAACCTGAAAACTTACTTAAATGATTAAAATTATCCGGTTCTACTCGCTGAAAGAAATATTAGTATATAGAATGAATTTGATATTAATTAGTTGACACAATTGAATTTTAGATTTATATTTAGTAAATTGTAATTTATTTCCATGAATAGTAACTCCCCAATGTTTAGACTAAGCTAATACATTTTTAATTTTTTTAAACCAACTAACACTTATAATAAAAATATTATTAATCATTCTTAATTTGAATTAAAATCAAATAAAACTTTTTCTTTAAGATATTAATATTGGTATAGCTTATTTGTTGGTATAACCTATATGGTATTGTAATCAACATGACTTTGTTTTGTATATACTCTTAATTTGTTGCTTTTTTAATTCCTTTCATGATCTTGTGTTCGTGTCATCTTTATGTCAAGGTTAATTAGTTATGTGTGATAGAAGCAGAATTTATATTAAATAATTTAGGAATTTAAGTTAAGAGTATTTATATTAGTTGGTCTTTTATTTTAGTTATACTATAGTCTCAATGTTAGAGAGTTACAACTATGCTAACGAAAACATAAAGAAAAATAAAGGCAATTCAACTAAACTAAAGAAAATAAACATTTCGATTCATTTTGGGTGGTTTTCATAGTGTCTCAAGAGACATTATTAGACTAATAGTAATGAGTAATAAACTAAATGGGCGTAAGGCTAAGAAAGTCCAACTATATAATAATCACTGACTTAAAAACACGAATTTTGCTTTTTAGGCCCCCTACTTGCTCCCAGAACTCCCAAAAATTCCAAAATGCCCCTAACTTTGCTCTCAGTTCAGTTTGGATGCTATAATCCGAAACAAAGTTTATTTCGTATTATAGGTTCCAAAAACACCAGCTTTCGTCTCGTACGTTCTGAAGTAGTGTTTTATGGCTGCAACATTGAATAAAGCTTAGTTACGAAACAAATTGATTTTCCAAAAACCCAAAAAACACTTTGTTTCGGAAGCTATGTACTGAAAACGCTCAACTTTGTTACATACAATATGAAGTCGCTTAGTTTCGTCACTATGTTCCGTATTGGTGTTTTATAACCACAAAGGCGGAAAGTTCACCAGTTTTCGAAAAATAGAGTTGTGGAGCAGTTTAGGTTACGAAAAGGGCAATTTTGGTCAATGATACGAAAAGGGCAACTTCATCAGAAAGTTCCAAATCAGTTTTCCATTCATTCAGTCCCTTCCATTCCTGTCACTGATACGATAAAAAAAAATTTTAAAGCGCACATTACCTGTTGTATAACTCCAAATGGGTGTAGGATCCCTCTATGAGTGAAGAAATGTTGCCTTGAGGGCTTCCAAACATCAAAAAATCGCCCTAGATCGCAAAACTTCCGGTTGAATGCTCTAGTGTTATGAATGTATAATTCATGTCAGCTAGCCTATATAGACCCATTTCGGAAGTTGCATTTCGAAACCCAGCGTTTTCATTTCGTAACCTCCGAAACCATGCAAATTTGTTTAAAAAGACACACTTCGAAACTTGCGTTTCGAAGTCATATTTTTTATGTGCCAATATGCTCAACAGGCAAGCGTTACCCAGACATTAGCTTATTTAACATGCTTTCAGATTGTAAATTACGAAGCTATGCGTTTTCGGATTGTAAACTCTGAACTTTTTATAAAGCAAAAATGGTCACGACGGGCCTGGGAGTAAAATAGGGGCCTAAAAAGCAAAATTCTAAAAACACCAACTATAAATACTACTCTTTAACTAAAATTCCTAAATTACTTAAGTTCTATTATTTTGTTCACAAATATTGCATTAGTGCCATAATGAAAACAAATTACTCTACTATACTACTGAATGTTAATTACAGAAAATAATTAAGCGTCCAAGCTATATATTATTCCCTATTGCTGTTGAACCCTGATGGGTTTATTTGTTAACTAAACAAAATTTACAACATGAGAACTATATCTATGCATATATATCTATATATATAGAAAAGTAGGACACATTAATATGAAACTTGGAAAGAAAAGAGTAATTAAAAACAAAAGGAATTGTTAAAACTCAAATGCCAAATTTGTGTGTGTAACCACCATGACCAATATCCTTTTTAATTAGTATCCTTTCTTTACTTTATTGGTGGCATTAATCAAGTTGGGTTGTTTCTGTCCAACAGCTGCTTCTTCCCATGTTTCATCTTCTACTTCTACCCATTCATCCCTCACTATATAGTGTTGTTGATAGTATCTGAATGCCACAAATAGCACGAACACTGCAATTTAACACATACCATACATTAATCAATTAATTACTACTACTAGTATCATATAATTTCTGCAAAATCAATGGACTTGAGAGTATGCTCCTCTTTAAAGTTTTAGGTTTGATTCTCTCTGATACCAATTTTGGTGGACTAATTTAACCTTTTTTAAAAATAAAATAATATCTGCGAATCAAATAATAAAAGAATTTATTTACCTGCCCAAATGCGAGCAACAACCGAGGACAAATTCCATACAAGACCGAAAATGCCAAGCGCCACAGCTTTCTTGTGAGTGCATGAATCCCATGCATCTCGAAATCGACGAATCCAGAAATTTGCTTCATTATATCAAGAAAATTGAAAGTAATATTTATTAGATTTATCAGTATAATTAATGAGTTTTTCTTTTGATGACTACAATAATAAATGAGTTATTTTCGTAAATCAGGGATATATTTAGGGGACAAAGTTTAAATTCCAACTATTCTACTTATCCATCTTAAGATGTACTGTAATATCTAGACACTAACTTACTTGATATAAAAAAGGTACAAAATCTTCATGATAAATTATTACTCCCCCGTCCCGAAACAAGTGACTTAATTGACCACTGTTATGTTTGTCAACGTACAATTTTAATTGTTAATATTTTAAATTATATTTTATTAAAAATTATAAAAATGATATGTTTTGAAAATATTCATCGAGACAAATCAAACAACATCTCATATGCTAGTATTTGCACATATATATATATATATATATATATATATATATATATATATTAGTAGAAAAATATAGTCAAAGTAGATCATATGAATAATACTCAAAGTAAAAAATAGGTCATTTATTTTGGGACGTAGGGAATATTTTTTAAATTCTTAACAATTACTCCCTCCGTCCCATATTATAAGGGAAAAAAAATACACTTATTAAGAAAATCAAAACTTGAGAATTTGAAATATGGTTTTATGGGTTTTTCTTGAAATAAGTTGCATGGAAAAATGTAAAAACAAATTTGATTGGTTGTTGTTTATTGAGAAAATGAGAGAGAGAAAAAATTAAATGCAAATTGCATTTAATTTTATAAGAATAAGTAAAAAATATTTTTGAAAGTTGTTTTTTCCCTTATAATTTGGGACAAAAAAAATGTCATTTTTTCCTTATAATATAGAAAGGAGGGAGTATAAGCAATAGGCAATGCTTATAATTAAGGATGTTATAATTATGGAGGGAGTACTAAAGAAAGAAATAAGAAGCAGAGTAGTATTGACTTTGATCGGGACCACGAAAGGATGTAGAGGACCATTATGTTATTAATATCATTATTACGATCCAAGAAATGTGCTCCTTTCACTTTGAATATAAAGGGTGGGTTTAGTAAGTCTAATAACTTACCTTATAATTTATTAGATTAACTTATAATTTATTTAATAAAAATGGATGTGTTTGGTAACAAGGTTATCTAATTCGTTTATAGTGATTTTTGAGATATTATTTCAAATAGCGTATGAGTTTATAGTTTATAGCTTTTTACATTTTATTTCATATTTACCCTTATTATTTTATTTATTATTATTTTTTAAATTATAATTATAATAGCTATTCAGTAACCATGTACTTTTCTTTGACTAAAATAATCATGTACTTTTATGTCACTTTGTACTTACAATAATTAAATTTGTCAAACACTTTAATTTTATTCTACTAACTTTTTATCTATAAACTATAAGCTAAATTTTTAGCTATAAACTAGTTTATTTTTATCAAACAAAGCAAAATTCCAATTGTCCGACAAAAAAAGGGAGACTCAATGATAGTAAAGTGGGCTGATAAAAGAGAGAGAAAAGAAAGATAAATGTGCCATTGGATAAAGAAAACCAAAGATGCTAATGCATGTGACGGATTTAATTATGTTTCATAAAGACAAAAAAAGAAGATCTCAGTTTTGTTTTAAAAAATAAATCTCAATTTGGAGTTTATTTTTTTATTAATCCTCTTGCTCCCATTAGAAAAGAAAGGAGATTCAGTAATAAAAAATAAAAAATTGGAATTGTTTTGAATGATTCATATTCAAAAGAGTTTATTAATAATTTAAACCCAATATATTTTCCGTAATAAAAGATTAAATTCGAATTGTTTTGAATGATTTATCTTCGAAAGAGTTTATTAACTACTAAAACTCAATATTTTTAAAGATGGTTCGATTTCCGGACAATTTCTTTTACAAATGAATCACTTATTATTAAATTATGGGTGCAATAATTTATCTTTACTTGATTGGCCCCGCTAGATCTACATCATTACTGCATTGGTGTCACTACCATAGACTTGTTCTATAGCTTACAAATGACATTTTTTATATTACAAACTGAAATTTGTAAAGATAAATTGGTGTTCTAAATTTACATAAAATAATATGTAATTTTTTTTTTGTAAAGATGAATGTCTCTACAATTATGTTAATATTTTATTTTAATCTCTCTTTTTTTTTCTTTAACCCTAACATTGTTTGCCACGTATTATATCAATTATGACATTGAGACTTTTGAATTTGTATAGATTGGGCTAAAAAATCATTAAAATTAAAATTAGTGTCATGTTAAAGAGTACCTCCAGACACTTGTTAAGGAATTTAGATTTACTCCATTTACTATTTTTCTATTTGTTTTCCATTTAGAGAGATTGTCACAAATAAAATCAGTGGACCCATTAAAAGTGGGTCCCACTAATTAGTAGGTTCCACTAATTTTCATTTGTATCTTTCTTTCTAAATGGAAAACAAATGAAGGAATAATAAATGGAGGGAACCTAAACCCTTGTTAAGCATACCAAAAAATAAAATCAATGTTGAAAACATAACTTTTTACAACTTTAAGGCATTGAATACACAAATTCCAAAAATAAGTTTCTATATTTATATGCTTAACTAGTGTCCCGGAGGCACCGTTTAACATTTTCCTTAAATTATAGTAAGTTTAAATATACTTTTAATCCCCAAATATTTAAAGAAATAAGTTTTGATCCTCAAAGTTTTGGTCCCTAATTTTAAATCCATGTTTTTGATCCCATAATTTTAGTTTTTCTTTTTGGTCCCATAATTTTAGTTTTTCTTAATCAATAAACATATTCATCATCTTCATTATAATGTGGTGTGGTGATTAAAAACTCAAGAAAAGTCAAAATTGAGAAATTAAGATCCCGTTTGGTATAATTTTTTTTAAAAATAATCACTCATTTTAAAAAAAATAATCATATTTAAGAATATTATATCCGTTTGTTATAACTTTTAAAAATAATCAAAATTTAAAAACTGCTAGAAATAGTAGCTTATTAAAAAATAGATATTTTTTAGAGGAAAGAGAAAACAATGGTCAAAAGGTAGAGATGTTTTTTAAACAAAAAATATCTTTACATAAATTTTAATATTCCAACTATATTCTTGTGTTGCCCTAGTTCTATATAAGACCTCTCGCTGTTTCTTGGTTTTCCTTGAAAATTGTTCCTCCATTGATTCTTGCAAGTTCTAAAGGTTAACGATTCTTTATTTTTTTATTATTGCACAATTGTTTATTACAGTATTCTTGTATACTTTGATTTCGATTTGTACCGTAAGTTTTGTTATTGCAGTATTCTTATGTATTTTTTAAATTTTACGGTTTCATTGATCGGAGTCTTCTATGTGGTGGTTTTGTATATGGTGAGGAGGTAATGGCAATTGCTATTTTGTTTTGTTAGTTTTGAAATTATTTTATATGTATCAACGAACCGTTTGTATTATGGTCAGAAAGTAATGACAATTGCTTATTTTTAGTTTAGTTTTGTAAATGTATTTTTTACATGATATTATTTTTTTTTGAAAAATTTATATGATATTATTACAATACGATTATAATTTGTGTGGCTCTTTTTATCTTCAAAATGATTTTTTTGTGTTGTTTATGGAAATTTTGTGATAAAAAATCACTTTTATATATAGTTGTATCCAAACAAGCTAGAAAATTATTTTTTATAAAAAGTATTTTTTTCTCAAGGTAAACAAACACAAAATAGCTTATGATTTTTTTGTAAAATCTCTAGATTATCTAATTTATAAATCACTAATTTTTTAATCTATACCAAATAGGCTCTAAAAAGCTATATTTAAAAATTGAAGAACTGAAAATTTATTTATTTTTAATAAAGATCAAAGTTTATTTAAGTCATTATAGTTTTACAGTGACTATAATTATATTTAAATAAAGAATTTTGCTTAAAAAAAAAACCTCCAATGGTAAGGAAATAAAAAAATAAAATTAAAAAAAAGAAAGAAAAGAGAATATTTTTCTTGTTTTATTTTATTTTATTTTTATAATAGAATATTTTTGTTGTTAACATTTGTCTTGGACATATAGTACAAAATTTAGTGTATGATGACATGATTTGATGACTAGTGGAGTACTATGCAAATTTAGGGTATGCTGCCGACACAAGGGTGTCTGAATAAATTTCCAATCAATGCATGCACGATCGGCTGCTGTGGGCCTATGAAAGCACCGCACCGTCTAGTCTACCTCTCTACTTGCAACTTCTCAAAGGATGTTATTGTTAGCGGTACGATTAGAATCGATTTTGAAATAAATATTTATTATAAGCGGTTTAATTTTGGATGACTATTTAAAAAATAATTTAATTTAATTT
Organism: Trifolium subterraneum; assembly: GCA_951799995.1. Classification (NCBI taxonomy): domain Eukaryota; kingdom Viridiplantae; phylum Streptophyta; class Magnoliopsida; order Fabales; family Fabaceae; genus Trifolium; species Trifolium subterraneum. The sequence continues at coordinate 38,973,081 of OX637462.1, read as the reverse complement.
TCGTGGGGTTTAATTTAGAATAATTAAAAACAACCAACAAAATAATAGGTGAATGCAATATATCTTACTAATAAAAAGAAAAAAAAATTAATGTATCATACTAATATAAAGATAAATAAATATTACTGTAAAATAGTTCGACCTTCAGCTCCTTTGTAAAAAAAAAAATGTTAAAATATATGTATGCAGACATGCAGTTTGGTTCAATTTTAAAAAATTAATTTAAAATTCGATTCAATCTGACAGATTTAAAAATAAATAAAATCAAATCACCTCTAAAAATATCATTTTTCTACGCGTTCTATGTTAAGATATTTTCGAACGTATTTTTAAGAATCTTTTAAAATATCAATTTTTATAATTTTTATTAATATATAGTTAAAATAACTAATTGTCAAAAAATCATGCATGAGACCATGAGAGAATAATATTTGTAAAAAATTGAGGAAATTACCATAAGCAGTTAACTGTGCTGAATACGAAGAGCAGATCTTTGGTACGATAAAAACTCCAAAGAAGCCTGAAGTTTGTTGAGCACAACACAGCATTTGTCAGTAAAATGCAAAAAAATTACTATATGTACATTTGCAGAGTGAACAGACTTTTATACACAGTAGAATTTGAAAAGAAGTTACCGAATTTAACCATCTTCCAAATTGTTATAAAACTGCCGCATCTTGCTAAAACAAACAGTAAAACTGCCAACTGCAATCCATACACGCAACGAACGATGCAAGCAATATAAGTATTTCAGTGTTTCATTGAAAATGGATTAAATGTAATTTTTAATTTTTAATTTAATATAAAATCTGAGGTTGAAATATATACCGTATGATTTTGAGAGTGCTGACTACATTCGTTCTTCTAGCTTAGCTACTAATAAAGTGTTTAATGCTAAGATTAGAATATATGTATATAAAAAATTACCTTCATTGTGGTACCAGGATCTCCAGAGAAAAGGGCTTTGAGTTTTGACAAAAATTCATTCAAGTAAGGTAGGACCAATTTCAGCATCCAAATTGCATCTTTTTCTCCAAGTACATAATTTGAGTCATCTACATCTATGACTCCCCTGATATGGTTCCCAAAAGAGAATCAGTAAATTAATAAAGAAATACAGTAACACCAATCATGCAATTGAATACTAGTATAAGTGTGTGTTTATATTGACGCTGATTTTGACGAAGTGTAGTTTTTGTTAAAATTACGATGACACGCCATGATTCCGCCAAATGTACCAGTAATCTAAATATTTCACCAAAGTTGATTAGGTTATGTATTAATACCTGCAAATTAGGGATCTATAGAGGAAGATAACTGCAAGGTAGACAAGGCCTACATAGGAGATTGCAGAGATAAGACTGCAAAAAAGAGAAAAACTTCAGTTCTAGAACCTCAAATTTATAAGATAAGATATTTTTAGTGTAGATTTGTAACCTCAAATTTATATCTCTTGCATAAGATGATGAGATTATAATGAATGTTCCAATGCCAAACACAAATGCTGATCTTGAAACATCTCTCCACATTATTAAATCCACTGAGGAAGGAAGTCATAAATTATTATTAGATGCTATAAATTGAATTGAATGAAATGTTGTAACAGTTTCACATAATTAAAGATGAGAGCGTCACCTAGACTCTGCAACTTGCTTTGGGTTTGTGGAAAGCTACTATGTTCTTCTTCCTTTGGACTAGAACCTTTAAAATCAGTAACTAATCATCATTTTTATAAAAATAATAATAAGGTAAACAATTAATCCCAAAAATTAAATAAAATAATTGAAAGATTGAAAGTTGAAACTGAAATGTCCTTACTTGAATTGGGTTTGGAGAAATTTTGGTAAATTGTTGAATTCCTTCTTATTGTAGGAGATTGCTTCACTGCAATAGGTACAGAAACTGATCTTCTTTCATTTTTGTGATGAAATCGCATTTGTGCATTCACAATCTTTTTTGGTTCTTCTGATTCGTTCACAACCTTCTTGTTTTCTTGATGATTCAAAACAACATTATTATTTTCTGGAATAGTGATTTCCTTCACATCAAAGCTCTCATTTTCCATTGCAATTTGAATCTCTTCATCCACAACCTCATCAACAACATCATCATCATCACCTTCACCAATCACCTTAACCATCAATTCAGGTGAATTTTGAACCACACCTACATTGTTTGATATCTCTTTCTCTTGGCACACATCAAAATCCTCACAATTTTCATCATTCACAGCTTCAAGCTTTTCAAACCCATCATCCAATTCATCAACTTCATTCTTTGGCTCATTATCTTGAACTCGATCCAACTCGGAATTCGACTTCCTCAATTCAATTGAATCAGTAACAGACCCAGAATGATTTTTGTTGATTGGATCTGATTTAATCTTCCTCAATTCCTCTGCTTCACCACTACCCTTATGTGTATTATCATCAGATCTTATCTTTCTTGATTGAATTGGGCTTCTCTGAAATTTATCACCAATTTTTCTGTTCCGAATTGGAGTCTTCTTAATTCCATCAGAAGATGAAGAAGAGCATTGTTCCTCTGGTTTACCTTTGGAAATCTGAATTGGACTCCATGTTTTTCTCTTAGAAGACCCAATTGAGGTTCTTCTCAATTTAGAATCTCCTACATCTTGATCAGGTTTTTGTTCTTGTGCTTTGAACACTTTAATTCCACCTTTAACTTCATCGTTTTTCATTCTGGTCTCCCACACTGACCCTGCAGCAACCACACTTGTTCTTTTACTGATATTGAATTCCATGGATGGATCAACAAATTTATCTACTTTACTTTTTTGTCTTTCTGTCAAATGGGTCATAAGTGGATAAGAGGCTTGAAGCTGAAGCAATGGAGGTTGGTGGGGTGCAACATTGGGATCCCTTTCTAAAGCAATTATATAAAAAAGAACATGTAGGAAGCAACAGACAGTAGTAGTAGTTTGTTGCTACTTTTCTTTTTAGGCAAATGCTAACAGTGCCGGGCACTTTTTAAGTCTATAAATAAATAAATAATAGTACTTACTCCGATCTCTCATGTATAAGAGAAAAAAAAATTATAAAGTCTTAAATATAAGTAAAATGTATTATATTTATTTTGAATATTTCAATTTTATCCATAGTTTTACTTTTCCATACTACTATAAGCCTACACCCTTGGGAACTATAGAAAAAAGAAACCAAGGCTTAGTTTTACTATTTCCACACTCGATGCTTCACTAGTGGCTTAAAGTGTGCACGTGTAAGCAAATTTTAATTTATTTGAAAATAAAACTAAGGGTAAAATAGTAAATGACATATTTTTTTTATACTTTATCCACTTTTCTTAAAGGGTGTGCATTTTTTTTTGTTTCTAATATTCAAGACTAGGGGGAATAAGTTTTTTATAGAATTTTTATGGAAATGTGTAAAGTCAACGCATTGAAAATTGTGCTGTGTAACTTTTTAAATACAAAAATTCATTTAAATAGAATGCTTAAAGAGTGTCCGGGAACACTCGTTAGCAAGAGCTTTTTTTATTACTACTTTTCTTTTTTAATATTGAAATTTTCGTTTTCTTTTTCTTTTTCTTTTCCTTTCTTGGTTAAATATCTATCATCAGTGGTGTGGTGACGGACGGAGGTAAATTTGGTGGGTTAAATGATTAGGGTGTTAACTCTTTTCAGTGTTGATTCCCCGTAGAATATTTCATATAATAATTTATTTCAGGGTAAATATGGTTTTACCCCCTGTAAAGTTTGCGAATTTTGGTTTACTCCTGCAAATTTTTTTTTTTGGATTAACCTCCTACAAAATGAAGAGAGAGTTAACCAAGAAAGGCATGGAATATTCATTTTTGATGATGTGGCATGTCCTAGGTGGCTTTTATTTTATTTATGATTAATTTATTTAAAAAATATTGACATTTTATTTTAAAAATAAGAAAAAAAAATAAAAAAAAAATTCTGGTTTCAATTTTCTGATTTTATTTAAAATTAATGTCAATTTTTAATTTTTTTTAAAATTCAATAATTTAAAAAAAATGTCAATTTTAAAATATTTTCTGATTTTTTTAAAAAGAATTCAATTATATAAAAATAATATTCATTTAAAAAAATTCTGATTTAAATTTTTTTTTTGGTTTCAATTTTCTGATTTTTTTTAAAAAAAGTCAATTTTTAATTTTTTTAAAAATTCAATTATTTTAAAAAAATCAATTTTAAATTGATGTTCTCATTTTTTCAAAATAAATGTCAATTATTTAAAAAAAAGATTGTCATTTAAAAACAAAATTCTGATTTTTTTTAAAAAATGTCAATTAATTTTTTTTTAAATTCAATTATTTAAAAAACTGTCAATTTTTAATTTCTTTCCTGATTTATTTTTTAAAAAAAATGTCAATTTTCAGATTTTTTAATTCAATTATTGAAATAAAAAAAATTCAATTTTCTAAATTTTTTTAACAAAATGTCAATTTTATTTTTAAAAATAATTAAATTGACTACCTTTTTTTAAATAATTGAATTTTAAAAATAAAATCTAAAAAAAGTAGAAAAAAATGGAATTACTTAAATTGACTATTTTTAATTGAATTTAAAAATAAAATAAATTGACATTTTTTTTATAAAAACAAAATCTGAAAAAAAATTAAAATTGACATTTTTTAAAAAAAAAATTAGAATTTTTTAAATGAATATTTTTTTTATATAATTGAATTGTTAAAAAAATCAGAAAATATTTTAAAATTGACATTATTTTTAAATAAAATCAGATTTTTTTTTTTTTTACTTTTTGGTTTTTTACTTTTTTTTCTTATTTTTTAAATAAATTAATCAAAAATAAAAGCCACCTAGACATGCCACATCATCAAAAATGAATATTCCATGCCTAGTTGTCAATAGAGGGGGGTAATTGAAGGAATCTTCATTTTGCAGGGGGTAATCCAAAAAAAAAAATTTGCAGGGGGGTAAACCAAAATCCGCAAACTTTGCAGGGGGAAAACCCTATTTACCCTTTATTTTATGTTATAAGAAATTGGAAAATTATGGATTATCCTAAAATCAAGATTAATGACATAGGTTACTATTAATGTTGAAATATCTATCTAAATTGTCAACTTAAAATAGTAAGTGTAAATTATCAATGTAAACGTCAACTTACAATAGTAATGGTGGATTATTTTATTCACCATTTTATGTTATAGATCCACAAATCTTCTATTGTGTCTATCTCTCTCCTAAATGAAGAATAAATGGAGAAGTAGTAAATGAAGTGAATCCAAACTCAAATACCACTCTTGTAAAAATGCAATCTTATGAGTGATAAAATACATTATCCAACTTCTCTGATCTCTCCATTTCCTTAATATATATTTGTAGTATTATAATTAGATTAATAACTTATATCATTCTATTAAGTACTTAAATATCACTAAAAGAATACTTAAAAACCTTAATTTCTTAACATTTTAAAGTTTAAGTTAATTAATTTTCATTGCTTTAATACACTTTTAATCCTCCTAACTCAATTTGGTCAATTTTTTGCTTATGTGACAACCTCATTGATGATGTGACAGTGTCCATGTGGACATATCATATTCTATGTCATATAAAAAATTATTAAATTATCCAAATATATAATTAAAAATTACTAAATTACTCAAATATATAGTTAAAAATCAGTAAATATAAAAAATTAATGACATGAAATATGATTTGTCCATATTAACAGTGCCACATCATTAATGAGGTTGACACATCAGCAAAAATTTGACCAAAATGAGTTGGGGGATCAAAAGTTCGAGTTTTTCAAAATAGGGATAAAAAGTTAACTTAAAATAGGGGATAAAAAAATTTTAAAAATAAGGAGACCAAAATTGCATTGAAGCCAATTTTCTTTTGACCAAGTCATATTGCTGTGTGCACGTTCCTTAACATTAGTCGAGGGTTTTATATGGTAGATTACTCTAAAGCAACTATAATATTAATATTAATAATAAAAGGGACTGTTTGTATCCTGGAGAGTAGGGGTGATCATATCCGAACCAATCTAAAAGTAAAACCACAAACCGAACCAATCCAAACCGAAACCGCAAAAAACCGCCTTTAGTTTAAACCGCAAAAAACTTACGGTTAGGATGACTTTTTGGCTCAAAACCGAATCGAACCGCACCGCGAGCACCCCTACTGGAGAGTATTAGCTATGAGACCAACTACATCGTGTAACTAATATGTGATGGCGAAATACTAAGTTCCGTGCTTTTGCACGCCGCAATCAAAATTGATAAGTTCATTTTGTTCTCAGTTTTATTGTATAGTTTGTATTATTTATTTGTAGTAATATTTATTTATATGAGATAATTCTATGTCATATTTTTCCAACAATCTGTTTTTATGCAAGCAAACTCAGGGCATTTCATTCATAATGAAAGTAATAATACAACTCGGAATAACATCAAAAGTAGTGCAAGAAGCATGGGAAAAAGCTGCTTGTGCGAGCGCATGAGCGCTTCCGTTTGCTTGATGCCTAGTAAAAGAAACTATAAAATTGCTATGATTTGAAAGTATGGTTCTACAATCATCAATAAGTGAACCATACTCCGACATATTTTGTTTTTGATTGTGTACATCATCAACCACCATTTTACAATCCATCTCAAAGATCACATTGTGATATCCTAGCATCTCCATCCGCATCATTGCTTGTTGAAGTCCCCATGCTTCTCCTTCGGCCGGTGTCATTATAACATCAATATATCTTGTTGTTGCTGCTACAAAATTCCCTTGTCATCTCTAATGCAAGCTCCCATACTAACTTGGTTGCTCATGGTGAACAAGGCTGCATCAATGTTGCATTTCAGGTAATCTGCTTGCGGCGGTTTCCATCTATTATGCTGCTCTTGTTGTTGCATGTTCATGGTTTGTTGGACGGGTTTGGGCACCACTTGTTCAATAGTGCCATTTTGATTATCCCAAAGCTTTGTATTATGTTTCTTCCATATGCTCCAAGCTACCATTGCAAAGGTAACAAGTTGTGTTTCATCAAGGTGTCTTCATATATTTGTAAAAAATTGGGAGAAGCTATCAACTCTTTGCATAAGCGCATCAAGCTTTTCCCAAATTTTTACTTTTCTCCAACAAGCAACACTACCTGCACAATTAAGAAAAACATGCCAATTATTTTCAGTGTAAGTTTGACAGATTACACAATTTTCATTACAATCCACTCCCTTGCTAGCAAGGCGCCGCCTATGTGGTAGGCAATCCCTCCCAAGCTTCAACATAAAATGTTTTACCTTAGGAGGGATTGGTAATGCCTATAACTTAGTCCACTCTCCTTGAACTCGCCATTCTTCTCTATTTATAAACACATCAAAACAAACACAATAAGCACTCTTAACGGAGAAAAGACATTTATTGTCATAACGCCATATATATCAATTCATCTCTCCTCCCAAGATAAGTAAGTGGTATGTGGAGAATTTCATGAGCATCTCTCTCATTAAAAATATTATGTATCAAGCTAGCATTCCAACAATTTGTTTCCTCATCAATTAACTCACTAACTTTGAAGCAACCAATAATATTTTGATTTGGAGTAGTGATTAAGAGGTTATCTTCGTATCTTCGTTTCTTAACCATGCAGTGTTCCAAATAGGAATTGATTCACCGTTACCAATACGCCATCTATATCGTTCTTTTAACAAAACTCGGGATGACCAGATGCTACGCCACACATAACTAGGATTATGTCCCAAAGACGCTCCTAAAAAATCCCATTTGGGAAATATTTAGCTTTGATTTTTTTTTTTACCATAGCATCGGGGATAGTTAACATTTTCCAACCCTATTTTTCCAACATTGCTAAATTGAAGCCATGAATTCTTCGAAAACCCATTCCATCCCATTCTTTTCTCATGGTTAATCTTTCCCAACTCATCCACCTAATACCTTTTTGATTTTCCCCTTTTATTCCTCACCAAAATGAGTTTAACATTCTTTCAAATTCTTCTTCTAAGGAGGTAAAAGGAAAACACTCATGCAATAAGAAGAGATTGCTTGAGCCACAACTTTAATCAAAATTTATTTACCTGCTTGAGAGAGCATCTTACTACTCCAGCCAGAGACCCGCTTCCATACTCTTTCTTTAATGTAATGGAAGATGGAATTCTTAATTCGTCCAATCATTGATGGAAGACCAAGGTACTTTTCGGTCCCTAGACATTCAGTAATATGTAAGATATTTGAGAGTATTTTTTACATTTGGTGTTACATTTCTACTGAAAAAAAATTCCTGCTTTTTGCATGTTAATAAATTGACCGGAGGCCTTAGCATAAGTATCCAAAATACCTTTTAGAGCAATAGTTTCATTTTCATTTGCTCTAGAAAAAAAAACTATCATATGCAAAGAGGATATGACACTTAAAGGGGTGTAAAAAGTAAATAATTTGGACCGTCGAAATAAAATAATCTAAGTATTTCTAAAATTCATTGGTTGTTCGTCCTCTTTTTCATCAATGTTACAAGTATCTATAGGGTCTTCAGGGAGAGAGTTCTTCCCGCCCTTTTTTCTTTATTGGCCAATCCCACGTTCCTTCTATACATTTGATCCCATGCCTATTTACAAGGTGATCATGGGGATCGTGGTTTGAATACAATGGTTCTTCTTAAAATCTGCTCCTAGTCATACGTAAGATGAAGATAAGTGAGTAAAATCGTGGAGGAATGACAGTTATAGTGGAGGATGGGGAGATTGTGGGATCGTGGGAATCTTGCCCATACGGCCATGTCTCGCCAGGGATAGATGTCTCGCCCTTATTGGAAAATTGGGCTTTTACTCTCGCGTGTGTATTGGGCCATTATATTTGGGCCGTTGTACAAATCATCCAATAATGTTTGGGCTTTTGCTAAGTACACCCTTTACATTTACTCCCTGTCCACAGCCCCTCAAGCATGAGGCTTAGTGGAGGTAAAGTGGTGATAATGGGCGAAATTTCCATTGGCAACTGCTATCGCTCGTGGCAAACTTTTCGGACCTCGTACGCATTACGTGAGATACCTCCTCCTACTGTTAGTGACTGCTATAAATAGGAAAGCTTTGGGTTACTTTAATCACATCACAAACTTCTGCATTCTTTGCCTAATCCAATCATGAATTCTCCCAACTCTGTTCTCGAATCTCAGTAACCAGAATTATCAAGGCCTTGAGGGGTTTGCTCCGTCATGACATAGATGACTTGATTGATCAAGCTGATGACTTCTCTGACTTTGCTGAAGAACTTAGATCAGCCTCTTGGAGATTGACTAATGTTGAGCTACGCTTCCTTGAGAGGGTGATGTTTCTCAAGGACGGCCTAATTGAAGATGGTCATTTCATTGAGACTACTGAGAATGAAAACCACCTTCACCATAAGTTGGTTTCTGACTTGTTTGACAAGACCTGGCGTCTGAAGGAAAGCATGAGAGTCCATGAGAAGCTCATGAATTTAGCGTTTACTGAAGAAGAAGCAGTGACACATCGCATGAAAGTCCTGGAGGAGGAGCTGAAGGTGTTGGCCAAAACGAAAGAGGAACTTCACGTGATTAACAAAGATGAAATTTCTGCTTTGTTGTTCAAACGTCGTGAACTGGCTCACCTAGAGATCAAGACAAAAATTCTAGGAGAGAGTCTCAAGAAGGTCAATGATGATTTGGCGACGTCCAAAAAATACAAACGTGCCCTAGAGGATATGCAGACCATGGCATTGGATGCTCTCCCTGATGTTTAGTAATAATTTCCTTGCTTTGCTGTAGTTTCAATTGTTGTTTTCCTTTCAGTAATTTCCTTTGTAATTTCCTTTTTGATGTAATTTCCCTTTGTAATTTCCTTTTTGAGGTAATGAAATGAATATCTTTCCTTAAATTCCTGCTTGTATACACGTTAGCAAATGATAAATAATATAAGGGAATATAATGTATCTCGCCTCTCTGAGGGCGTGTAGGATATCACGCCATAAGGCGAGGAATTTTCATAATATGCCTAGGCGATGTAATATCACGCCATAGGCGAAGTATCAAACGTTTCTTCTTCCGTTTAAATTTCAAATTGACAACTGTCATAGACGTGTTTCCCACGCTGACACGCGCCTCGAGATATGAGTTTAACCAATGAATAACTGAACGTTTCCACTTCACTGATAGTTTTTTGCCTATAAATTTTTTAACTTCTCCTTTTCAACACTTTTTCCAACTTCTCAACTTCTTCACCTTTCCTATATTCTCACATTCTCTCCCAGATTTCAATTTTCTTCATTTTTCGTCCAGATTTTATTATAAAGTACTTACGTACTGACTTCTCCGCTTTTCTTGCCTCCCAACCATTTAACTTCCCAAGGTATTTTTCGTTTTTACCTTTGTCTTTCTAGGTATTTTTAATTTTGTTTTAGTCATGGTTCTTTTACGCGAACTTGATGGTGCGAAAGATTACCCTTTAGTTATTCATCCTGTGGGTTCCGATTGGGAACGGCAGGTTCGTGCCCATTATACTAGGTTTGACGGAACCCTAAACATTAATGGTTACTATTATGAAATGTTTGGGTTTACTGTTAACTCTAGTGATTTCGAATCTGGGAATAGTGATAACGATAGTGGTAGTAGTGGGAATGATAGTGATTGTGTCATTATCTCTCCGTCTGAATTTAGTTCGAAAAACCCTAACAATCGCTCTTTAATTGTTGTAGACTCCGTTGCAACGATTTCTACATCCATGGAAACCTCCTCTAGGTTTACTTCTGCTGAATTCGTTTCTACGTTTAGACAGGTTGTCCAGGTATCTGGTGAGGGCGGCGAAAATCGGGTTATAATTGACCCTATCGCCGTGGGCAAGTTCGTGACCACTGTCAACGAACAAGAGCCTCATTATTTCTACATGTACACCCATGTCCTCCAAACCCTGAATCTTTGGCTCCCATTTAACCATTTTGAGTGTTAGATTTTAAGAGTAATGAACGTCACCCCTTGCCAGCTTCATCAAAATAGTTGGGCGTTTTTTAAAGCTTTTCAAATCGCCTGTGAATAGTTAGATATAGTTCCCACTTCTGGGATTTTCTTTTGTTTCTTCCATGTAAAAAATGTCTCTCCCCATTCTCTTGTTTCTATTAGCAGTCAGCCTAACAAAGGGCGATTTTCTTTATAGCCTCGAACTTTAAGAACTATAGGGACACCTTTGTCCGGTTTTGCTGTAGGGAAGGACTCCCAGAGCTTATGTTTGATGCCTCTGGGGATCGTTTGTTACCCTTCTATTGGTCTTCAGCCCCTCGCCTTATTAAGGGAACTGGAACATATACCCTTAATGAGTATGAATGGCAAGCAGTAGCAGCCTTCGGTAGGTTTCATGTAATGAGCTCGGGCGAGCTCATTGCTAGGGAGAATAAGCCTCACTCTCTTGGAAAGTATATGTGTAAGTGACTGTAGTTTTATATTATGTTGTTATAGTTTAGATTCTTTACTTTTGAGTTTACTAATCCTTGTTTCTGGTATTTTTGTAGCTTCCATGTCTACTCTTTCGGCTCAACAAAGGGCGGCCTTGGTCCTGAAGGCGAGGGCCCAGAGGGCTGAAGCAGAGCACGCTGCTGCCTCTGCTGATGCTATGGCTTAGCTAGTGGTTGAGGAGGGCGGTGCCCAGGGCATCAAGAGGAAAAATCAAGAGGGGTCCACTAGGATTTCTGTTGAGATTCCAAAGAAGAAAAAGCAGCTCATTACTATTGAGCAGGAGGGGGAAGACACTGATGACCAGCCCCTCAAGTCTAAAAGGGTGCCGAGGAATAAAAATTTTGTGCCACCCAATTCTGGCGAGGGCGGCTCCAGCACAATGGCCAAAGACAAACTTCCTTTTATCACTTGTTGCCCTTCCAACCCCGAGCTGAAGAAGGGGAAGAAAAGTAATCTCTCTGCTAGCCTATGGACTAAGGATTTCGACTCTTTCTCTGTGGTTAACGAGAGTTTCCAGAAGTACGCTCGCACTTCTTCTCTTTCCGACCTCGACTTTGAGGATCTCAGACAGGCGGCCATGGATCACCACATTCAGGATGCCATGCTTGCTGACAATGGTCTGAGTGCCTTGGAAAAGGAGTATGCTGCTGCCAAGAGCAAGTTTAAGGAGGACTTGGCAGCGGTGAAGGTTGGGCAGGAGGAAGTGGTGCAGGCGGCTGTAAAAGCCAAGGATGAAGAGGTGACTGCTTTGAAGGAGAGGGTGAAGACTTTGGAGGGCGAGCTGGATGTGGCGACCAAGGAAAAGGACCAGGCCACCACTCAGTGGGACGAGGCATCCCTTAATGTGGAAGCTCTTACTGCTCGGATTGAAAGCTTAGAGCTGGAGGGGGCGAGCCAATTTGATGATGGGTTCAAGTTTGCCCTGGATCAGGTGAAGGTGGCCTTCCCTGATGTGGACGCTATCAAGCTGGGCGAACTGGATTCTGTCAACCAGATCGTGGATGGCAAGATTGTCGCCTATGTCCCTCCTGCTTCTGAGTAGTTTGTTTTTATTTCCTTTTGGGCCTACGTGCCTATGTTTTCTGTTGTAACTATTTTGTTCGCCTGATGGCGATTTATCTCTAAACACTTGTCTTTTTACTTAAGTATGTTATTATCTATTCTCTTCTCGCCTACTGTTTTATTGCTAGTTAAATGTGTGTTAATTGCTTTAAGTCATTCACGTTTTCCTTTTCCTCATTTGTAACGGCTTTAAAAATTAATTTTACCTCTATGTTCTCCCACTCCCTCGAAAAACGCACCTAAACACATTTCTCAAAGTAGTTTGGTCAAAGGTAATAACTGTTTTTCCTAGAAACGCGTGCTTGAACTTATCCCTTTTAGGGTTTTGGAATTGCTATAAAAGGGGGCAATCCCTTACCTAGATCTTCATATGCTAACAACTTGTTATTTTCTCCTCTTTCTTTCTTTAGAAATCATGGAAAAATCTTTCAAGAAACACAATAGTGCTCCCACACGTAGGAGCCCTAGGGTTAATTCCTCCCAACTTCTTTCTTCTAAACCCAAACCTTCTAAGAGAACTTCTTCTTCTAAAATTAAAGATTCCAAAAAACTTAAATGGCAGATCATTGAAATAGAAAGCTCTGAATCTGACAAGGCCGATTCAGATTACATTGAATATTTAAGGACTTATCGTCCTGAAGATGAATCTTGGGATTCAGATCCAGAAGACTCGCAATTAACGGCAGAGTCCAAGCTAATTTCGGGGAAAGAGAAGAATTCCCCTTGTAACAAGGAGAAGGGTTCTGCTCGTTAGAAACCCCTTGGTGGAGGAGCCACCTCTACCGGCCTACCTCACTACGGTGTAGGGCTCGCCCACAGCTCACTCTGTGGGGAGGCCCTCTATGTCAGTCTTCCTCATTATGGTCATTTTTTGTTTTTTTGTTTTCTTTTCTAGGTCTAGGTTCATTGTAATGACATTTTATCTGTGTTTTCAAATTTGTAATGAAAATACTGTTATGTAACGATGATAAACCATATTCAATGAATGAATTACTTTTGGCTTTATTTTTGTCTTGCCTATTTATTTTTCTTCATGCTTTCTACGCAATTAAACACGTAAAGTTGTATTCATAGTGGTTTGAATAACGACTAAAGAACAGAAATACCTTTCTTCCTGGGGCGATGCACTACCTCTTTTGGGGGATCGCCTTTTGGTTTTCTTTCATATGAACTTCTGGTGACGCCGTTTTTTCTCACCTGCAAACTTAGCTCGCCAAAGCCTTAGACTTACATGACGGCCTTTAATAATTCACACGCCAAAGCCTTAGACTTACATGACGGTGTTTGTAATTCTAGCTTGCCAAAGCCTTAGACTTACAAGACGGCCTTTAATAATTCACACGCCAAAGCCTTAGACTTACATGGCGGTGTTTGTTTATATATATTTTTTTTTGTGACCGATGCCTTAGACTTACACGGTTTTTACTGGGTACTTGAATTCGCCAGATATAAATTTTTGACATCGATGCCTTAGACTTACACGATGCATAACTGGGTACTTAAATTCGCCAGAGAAATTCACACGTCAAAGCCTCAGTCTTACATGACGGTGCCGACATCATATGAATCTTACTACCGGAAAATTAGCTCGCCAAAGCCTTAGACTTACATGGCGCCCATTATAATTCACCATCAAAGCCTTAGTCTCACATGATGGTGCCAGTATTATATATTTCTTTTCTACTGGATTTTTCACACGCCAAAGCCTTAGACTTACATGGCAGTGCTGGTATTATATAATTCTTTTTTACCAGATTCTTTTTTTTTTTAGCTCGCCAATGCCTTGGACTTATATGGCGGCCATGATAACCCACACATCAAAGCCGTAGACTTACATGATGGTGCTAATTTCTTTATGGCTGAGGCCTTAGACTTACACAGCGTAGATCCATTATTGCGATTTTGCTGAAAGCTCATAAATGAAGTAATTAAATAACACACTGTAATCTTTCTGAAAACGGTGGGCCTCAATAAAAACTCTTGCAATTGCAAGAGAAAAGAGTGTCCCACTGTTCTTTATTCATCAGCTTCTTGATTCCAGTATACATAAGATATTAAAAGTACATATAACAGAGATGTAGTTCATCTACCCTAATGTATAAAAAATAAAAAATAAACGTGAGCTCGTCTTCGCGAACTCACTCACAAACCCTTTTAGCTGTAATAGAATCTCAGATTGGCGATGTTCCTTGTTTTGGACAGAGTCTCGCCTTCCATTGTCTCTAGTCTGTAAGCTCCTCCTTCAAATGCCGCTTGGACTCTAAAGGGTCCTTCCTAGTTGGTCGCCATCTTCCCACCTTTGTCTCTGCCCATGAGTCTCTTTAAAACCAAATCGCCTTCTTTGAATTTTCTTTGGATGACTCTAGTGTTGTATTTTCTTGCAGCTCTTTGTTTGATATAAAATTCTCTGATATGAGCCTTCTCCCTTAATTCTGGAAGCAGATCCAGGCTCTCTTCTAAAGCAGCATTGTTTTCCTGTAGAGTTAGAGTATCTCTTCTCCAATTTGAAGGTTGTATCTCCATAGGAATCATAGCATCTACTCCATACACCATGGTGAAGGGTGGTTCCCCCGTTGATTATTGTGGCGTTGTGTGATATGACCACAATATTGCAGGTAGGTGTTCCCCCCAACTTTCTTGCTTTGAGCTGATCCTTCTTTTTAAGGCTCTAAGGATAACTTTGTTGGCTGATTCTACCTGCCCATTGGCTTGGGGGTGTTCTACAAAGATAAAGCTATTTTGGATTCCCTTTTCTCTGCAGCATTCCGCCACTCTTTCGCTGGCAAACTGTGTACCATTGTCTGAGACAATGTACTTAGGCAAACCAAACCTACAAATAATTTTCTTCTAGTAAAATTTTATTACCTGGTCTGATGATATACCTGAGATTGGTTCTGCCTCCTCTCATTTGGTGAAGTAATCGACTGCCACAATGATCCATCTTGCTTGGGCCGTAGACATGGAAAAGGGTCCGAGGAAGTCTACCCCCCACATGTAGAACGGCCATGGCGATAAAACTGACTTTAACGGCTCACCCGATGCGTGATGTAGGTTTGAATAACACTAACATTTGTCACAGGTTCTGACGTGCCTCGCCGCATCATCATGTAGGTTGGGCCAGTAAAACCCAGCCCTCATCACCTTCCTTGCCAACAATCTGGATCCGATATGGCTTCCACATGAGCCTTCATGTATTTCTTTTAGAATTCAGCATGCCTCCGTGTTACTTACACATAGAAGCATAGGAGCTGAAAATGCCCTCTTGTAGAGCTTGTCTCCTACCATTGTGTACCACGCCGCCATTTTCCTCATCTTTGCCGCCTCATCTCTTGCCAGGGGGAGGGCGTCCATTTGTAAATATCTAATGATTGGGCTTCGCCAGTCCTCTTCCTCTACCACCATCCCTATTTCTGCTTCATTTATACTTGGTGATTTCAAAGTTTCTTGAATGACAGTGCGGTAATTACCTGGCTTCTTCGTACTGGCGAGCTTAGCTAGTAGAGCTGCCCTTGCATTTTGCTCCCTAGGTACGTATGTTAACTCGAACATGGTGAATTGTTCGCCATTCCCTTGACCTTCTCCAAGTATTTGGCGAGTTGCGGATCTTTGGTCTGGAACTCTCCCGAGACTTGATTGGCGACCAGCTGTGAGTCGCTCTGCACCTTGAGCTCTTCTACTTCCATCTCCTTAGCCAATTTCATTCCAGCTATCAATGCTTCATACTCCGCCTGGTTATTACTCGCTTTGAAGGCGAATCCCAGTGATTGCTCTATAAGTAATCCTTCTAGCCCTTCTAGGACTACCCCCGTTCCGCTGCCTCTCAAATTAGATGACCCGTCCACAGAGAGGGTCCATGGATGGGCCTCACCCTCATTTGGAGGATCTGTCAGTTCTAATACAAAATCTGCCAAGGCTTGGGACTTGATCACCACCATTCTTCCAGCTAAGTCCGGCTTGAGTAGCACATTCTTGATGGGGTAATCGGTCTTCACTACCACTTGGTGGCTCTGAAAATATTGCCTCAACTTCCGAGCTGTTATAACTACTGCTAAGCATAGCCTTTCAATATTTTGATATCTTGTTTCTGCTCCTCGCAAAGTCCTACTCACAAAGTAGATGGGCTTCTCTTCTCCTCCTACCTCTTGCACCAGCGCCGAGCTGAGTGCCTTCTCAGATACTACCAAATATAGGTATAATGTCTGGTCCTGTTCAGGGCGAGTAAGGATAGGAGGTGAGGCTAAGAATACGTTCAGCTTTTGAAATGCTTCATCCCACTCAGGGCTCCAGGTGAACCTCTCGCTCTTCCTCAAGGTGGCGAAGAAATGACACGCCTTCTCGCCTGAGCAAGATAAAAATCTAGATAATGCTGCTATTCGCCCTGTCAGTTGTTGTACTTCTTTAACGGAGGTAGGGCTCCTCATGTTGATGATGGCTTGACATTTGTCTGGATTCGCCTCTATCCCTCTATGAGTGATTAAGTACAAAAGTAAATATATTTTTATCGTCTCCACAGGGACTGATGCGATATTAATGTCGTTCAACAATTTATATTGTTTCAAGTATTGAAAAAGAGAGTTTTGTTTACAAACATCCAAACTTACAACACGAATAAATTTTGGAAGAAATAACAGGGAGACAAATTTACTAGGATTAGATCCAGTTAATTACTCTTATAATGCAACCTCTTAATCGATTATATATTTTCCAAATTTCAATTATATTTTCACCTATTGCTCATCGTACGTTTCCGTCCCCAGATAACAAAGAGAGATCTAATGTACCTATCAACCCCCGATCCCTCGAGCGGTTAATCAATACATTAGCATTAAGATCCAATAATGTATGTGAATGTGAACCTAATACTATCCCTAGCAATTAACATTCACAGATGAATTAATTTCAGTTCCTTTAAACAAAAAGTCTATGTCTAGAGCTTTCTGAATCAAATAATCAATTTCGGAGTTTTACGTCGGAAAAGCATTAAGCACAGAAATAAATCATCAAGAGTTTACATGAGAATTATAACTAACCGAACCTAATCTCAATAACAGAGAGAATTAGTTACACATTAGTATAGTAACCTTACGTTACATAACCAGAAGAGATGGAAGGTTGATATCGATGATTCCGCCGCTCCTCTTGATCGCTCTCTGTCTCATGAAATTGTTTTCATTTTGTTTCTTTTGGGCATGTGTTTGTAAGAATGAATGAATGCCCCTCATGGAGTGGTCTTGCGTGCCTTTTATAGGCTTTTTTACTTAAGCTTTAAGTATGTTTTCTTTGGCATTAAGAAACACAAGATAAATGGTGATGAATGCATGGTTGCCACGCCTATGTTCTTTTGCCACTTGTTTCCTTCTTTCTTCATTCTTAAGCATGCTTTCTTTCTTTTAAAACCTGTTATATATATATAAAATCAATACTATATTTATATGTATATATAACTAATAATATATCAACATATTTATAACAAAATTAAGTTAATAAGTGTCTTTAATTTAAATCATTTATAAGTAAAATTGACACTTATTATCAATCTCATTAAAACCTATAAAAGTGAAGTGAAATATGTGAAAATAGCTAAAATACTAATTTACTAATAAAGACTGATATTTACAAATAGTTGGGGTTTTTACTTCAAATAACTTATAAAACAAGTCAATAAGTGCTTAAAATATATATGTAAATTTACTACTTTTTAGCACTTATCAACTCTCCCCAACTTAGAACTTTGTTTGTCCTCAAACAAAAATCCGAAATAAACTCTCAAACCATGGTTCAAACATCATTAGTGCATAATTCATTCAAGTTTTGCAATCAATCAAAAACTTTGGATTTAAATCATTTCAAGTCTGCATGATTCAATGTATTGCAAGTTCAAAATCAATCATTCATAATCATCAAAGAATCAAAGCATGAATGTGAAATAGTCTCAAAACTCAAGTAAGATTTCAAGCTTTCCAAATCAACATGATAATTAAATAGAATCACAATTCTCACAAGTGTTTCAACTCAAGGGTGTAGTGTTTATCTCAATCCAAGCAATGTGTTCACAACAAATCAATTCAAACATACATCTCAACATAATCACAAGTCATGTTATCAATCATGGATCACTAAGGTCTTTCTTAAGCTTGTAATGGGGCTAGGCTACAAGAAATCATTGTTTTTCTTTGGATTCAAAATGCCTTAAGATAAGAGAGCATAGTTCTTGAGTATGTTCATTCCATAAGCTATTCACCTTCTTTCATTTTCCCCATTTTTTACTTTTGGTGATTCTTTTGTTTTGACACAATTTATATTCATTTCTTTTTCTTTTGTAAGACATTTTCTTTGATTTTCAATTGTGTGTCAAATGACTTTCAATGTTTTTCTTTTTCAATCACCATTTTCAACCTCATATTTTTCAACTACTTTTTTTTTTCTTCTTCAAACAAATAACCTCCTTCTCCCCAACTTGTTTTCATCTGTACTTAAACTCAATGCTCAATCATCCTAAGACAAGGGTTAAGTCATTGTTCTTCTTTATTGTGGTTCAAGGGTTCAAAACAAACAAATTTTCAAAATTAGGCTCAAAGGGGGTAGCAAAGGATCACACTCTCACAAGGTAAGGTTATATTTGGCCAAAGTAGTTGCACTCAAATAAAAAAATGGCCTTGATCATTTCCATGACTTCAAACACATCAAGTAATAGCAAGATTCAGTTAAAATCAACAGAGTTAAACACAATTGCCGGCTCTCAAATATATAAACAATGGAAGGTTCACACAATCTCACCCGGCTAGGTCTATGTGATTCATAATCAATTAATCATGTCGAGAAGGAAAGGATGAAATCAAATTGAATAAAGCTACTTAGTTCAAATTCATCCTATCATTCAAAGATAATTACAAAAATTTGACCTCAACTATAGCAATTCAAAAAAATTATTCTAATCATGCATTTAAATTTGATTAATCACAAACCTAGACTTTTCAATTCATATGCACATGATATTCAGAAATCAAAAAATTTGAACCATTTTTTTTCAATCAAACCATCAACATGTTGATCAGACCACAAGAGAAACATAAATTAAGATGTTCAAGTTAAAGCATAAATTTAACCGGAAGCTAATTAAAATAAACTTCACAAAGTTTTGGAGAGCTTTTCGGTCAATCTTTCTCTTGTTAGTTGACTTGGCTCCTCTTTACTTCCTTCTCTCACTTCATTGCTACCAACATTGTGTTGTCTCACCTCCTCCGGATAAAATGGCCTTTCCATACGCCATGCCTATTCATGCATCAAATGCCTCATTGCTGCCATATCTGAAATAATTGTTCTTGAAGCACACAGTAGCAGGTTCAGGTTCAAAGAATATCATTCACAATACTAAGTGTCTCTAACAATATCAAGAAAGCAAATATCATTTCAACTTCAAGTTAGTCAAAAAGTTATGACTTGTACTACAGATTCCAGAATTATAAATAAGTGACTAACTTAATCAATGATGGACATAGAGAAATAGAAAGACACAACAGGATGATTGCTAATTTTTCTTTTGACATGTTATGTCTTTTGCAATTGTAAACCTTATGTCCAAAATACACAATAACGAAACATAACTGTCACATGAACTAGTGAGTAATTTAAAACCCAAAATCTTGAATCTAAAAAAAAACACCCAAGTTTCCAAAGAGTAGCCATGTGTTAAGATTAGAATGTAAAGACTCCACAGGTTCATTATGTTAAACTTCAAAGATAAGAATACAAGAGTCAAATATGTTCTCATAATGAGCATAATTAAGAACCTTATTTGTAAATTAAAAACACCAAAACTACTTGATCAACTCCACTAAAACATCACCAGTAGTCCGTTACCTAGTTAAACATTCCATAAAGCCAAAGTCTAGAACTCATTCAAACAAAACTGCAGATCAAGACACACAAAACCAGTACAAAATTTCAACAACCTAAAGGATAGAACAACGCAACCAGCACTGGGAGAAAACACCAACAGAGGCAGTCCAACAAATAAAAATAACAGCACTAGCGAACAAAACAAAGTTGACTTTCTAACTATTGTTCATAAGAACCTTGTGTCTAAGCCCCTAAGAGTCTTAAAATTGATTAACACATAAATACACAAGAATTCACAATGCCATCAATACCAAAGAAATCACACAAACACCATTTTACAACTTCCTAGCCACTACTTCATCAGGCTCAACCAACAATTTCTATTTTAACCAAGTAAATGCCTAAAAAAAAAATTCCTCATTCACATTCAAACCCTAATATGCATTCTCTTTCTAAATAACTAGAATAATTATGTCATAATTGATTTCATCCATTAAAAACAAAGAAGAAACATAAAGATTTGAGAGATTGATGAACCATAAAAAGAATTTGTACCTCTCAACCTTGTAAT
This sequence comes from Trifolium subterraneum, assembly GCA_951799995.1. Taxonomy (NCBI): domain Eukaryota; kingdom Viridiplantae; phylum Streptophyta; class Magnoliopsida; order Fabales; family Fabaceae; genus Trifolium; species Trifolium subterraneum. Next base: position 38,952,162 of record OX637462.1, on the reverse strand, counting down.
CAAATGCACAAATTTTGAATGAGAAATTTAAAAACTGAGCAAGGAAGTGTACTTAAAGATGTAGTTGAGATGAACAACCAATTTGTGGTGTGTTGTGATTTGGAAAGGAGAATTTAAACTTAAAGAAAGTGGAAGTGAGAAGAAGAGAAAAAAAAACAACGCAGAGAATGAGTAAAGCGATATGTCGTTGAACCTTCCAAAACATGCCTATCCTCTGTTTTTTTTTAAATAAAAAAATAAAAAAATTGCATATTTGCATAACTCGCTTAGCGATCCGGAAATGGCTTAGAGAACACATGCAGGAAATTTCAAAATGTCACACAGAAGTTCAAATTTGGCTCATCCAAAAACCTTTCAAAATATGCCTAAGTATACTAAAAAATGATAAATTGCAAAAACTAAATAGTAAAGAAAGAAAATTGGGTTGCCTCCCAACAAGCGCTTTTTTACGTCATTAGCTTGACGCCTTTTTGGTTAGGGTTGAAGGTGTGAAAAACACAAGAAAGGGGGGTTGAATTGTGTTTTTAGAAGTTAAAACTTTTTCTAGCTTTTTAAGAGTAAATGCAGCGGATAAGAGAAAGCTAGATAAATACAATGCACAAATAAACAGAGAGATAGAGAGAAGAGAGTCCACACAAAGATTTATACTGGTTCATCTCACAAATCGAGAGTAGTTCAGTCCCCTTGCACTTCCAAGGGATTTCACTATAATCACACAAGATTATACACTTGCTCCAGAACACACAGCATGAGACTTCACACTTGCTCAAGTCACACAAGACAAGAGACTTCAAAACTAACTTAATACAAATTAAGTAGTGACTGAAAGTTTCTAAGCTAGACTCATTAACACTTAAACTTAATCCTAAGTGAATACAGAGAATTAGACTCAGAGTCTAAAATAATATCAAAAGATATTGTTGCTTAGAGTTACAAAGAATGAACAGTTCTATGGCTTGAATTTCACCTCGTGGGAAGGTTTGGGTACTAAACTCCATGCTTCATTTATTTCAAATTGATTGAGTTCTTCTTGCATAGCAACAATCCATGCATCATCAGCTAGTGCTTCATCTATAATACTTGGTTCCACCAAAGATATCAATCCAAATAATGAGTCTTCATTTCTGAAGCTTGATCTTGTCTTTCTTGGACTGTCTTTGTTTCCCAAGATTAGCTCTTTAGGATGCGAGGATTTGTATTTGAAAGTATGTTTTGGTTGCTCAACTCTGCTTGGACTAGTACTGATGAGTTCAGGTGCTGAATGGTCTTCAGAGTCCAGAGTTTCAGGAGTTGAATTAACTGCTACTGAGATTGGTTGAGGAGGTTTTGATGTTTCTTCAGGTTCTGAGTCGTCATCTTCTGATAGCTGTAAATCTGAAAAGTTCTCAACTAGCTCTGATACTTTGTCAGGCTGTTCGTCATCAAATTTGATGTGCATAGTTTCTTCAACTGTGTGAGTTTCAGAATTATACACTCTGTATGCTTTTGAGCGTTCAGAGTATCCAATAAAGATACCCTTATAAGCTTTAGCATCAAATTTCTTTAGATGAACTTTAGTATTCAGAATGTAACATGTACAACCAAATTGATGAAAATAAGATACATTGGGTTTCTTTCCTTTAAATAATTCATATGCGGTTTTATTCAATATAGGTCTTATACAGATTCTATTTTGAACATAACATGTTGTGTTTATAGCCTCTGCCCACAAATATTTTTCTATGTTAGTCTCATGCATCATGGTTTTGGCCATTTCTTGCAGATTTCTATTCTTTCTCTCTACAACTCCATTTTGTTGTGGAGTTCTAGGAGAAGAGAACTCATGTAAGATGCCATATTTTTCACAAAAATCTTCAAAAAGTTCATTTTCAAATTCACCACCATGATCACTTCTAACTTTTAAAATATGTAAGTTCTTTTCTTTTTGTATCTGAGTGCAGAAACTGCTAAACACACCATATGCATCATCCTTATTTCTAAGAAATTTAACCCAAGTCCATCTACTGTAATCATCAACAATAACTAATCCATATTTCTTTCCATTGATAGAGGCTGTGCTAATAGGGCCAAATAGATCAATGTGAAGCAATTCTAAGGGTTTAGAGGTAGAGACAACATGTTTTGGTTTAAAAGATGTTTTCACAATCTTTGCTTTTTGGCAAGAACCGCATAATGCATCTGAGTGATAGTTTAGCTTAGGCAGGCCTCTAACAAGATCAAGTTTGCTAAGCTTAGAGATTAACCTCCAGTTAGCATAACCTAATCTCTTATGCCATACCCACTTCTCGTCACTCAGAGTTAATAAACATTTAACCTCTTGTTCTACCAAATCAGATAGATTGATTTTATAAACATTGCCTATCCTCTTTCCTTTGAATACTATGGATTGATCAGAGTCTTTGATTACAATACATGAATCCTTATTAAAAGTTACCACAAACCCATTGTCACAAAATTGACTTATGCTAAATAGGTTGTGTTTAAGTCCATCAACATACCAGACATTTTTAATTAAAAGGGAGGAATTACCTACATTACATGTACCTTTGATTTTCCATTTTTGATTACCTCCAAAGCCCATTGTTCCACCATCTTCAAGTTTTAGAGATGTGAACATCTTCTTATTACCAATCATGTGCCTTGAACATCCACTATCCAGATACCATGAATGATTACAGTTTTCTTTCAGACTGGATATCTGTAGAATAAACAAGGTCAATCATTGTAGTAATACTCTCCACACACATTGTGTAGCTCTTTCCAATACTCATTTGTTTTCTTCAAGCCAGCAGTTTTGGAAGTAAAGTAATGTTTAGGAACATAAGCTTTTCTTCCATTGCTGATCACAAGCTTCCATTCATCTGATGTGAAATAATTTTTCCTACAAGGAAGATCTGAATGGTAGACAATTTTGCACTTTGGTACCCATTGCTTTCTGGGTCCAGGTGGGTTAGTTCCATAATCCTTGTTTCTATCTTGTACCTTTGAAAAGCTTTTTGAACTAGTAAAGAATTTTCTTTGAAAATTTGGTCTTTGAAAAACAGTATTCTTAGTCCATTGTTTCTTAATCACCAGCTTAGTTTGTTTCAGACTCTGATTGGTTGAGCTTCTGAGTCCCAAAGTCTCTAGAGTCTTAGACTTGATAGTCTCAGATTCTAAATCCTTAGGTTCTGAGTCACTCACCTTGAGGTTCTGAGAGACAACCTCTGAATTGACTTCAGAGTTTGTTTTGCAGGCCCCATAGGTTCCTTCATAATCTGATACGACCACAACTTTGCCTTTGCTTTTCGTTGGTACAAAAGTAGAGTAAATATTATCAGGGGTTTTCTTTAAACAAACATAAGAATTTGGTTTTCAATATGTTTTACCATATGAATAACCAATTCCTTCACCTCAATTTTTACAAACGCTATAAATCATAGAAGCAACTTTGCTTTTATTGACATTTTGATGAACAAACTCTTGAAGAGCAACTTCATGCTTATCACTAGGTTTGTTACATTTGGCGCAACCATTTTCAAGCTCTTGAATTTTAATCAAAGAATTTTTATAAAGAGTTTGAAGATGATCAGCTTTCTTTGCTAAGTCATTTTTCTGTGTTTTTAATAGTTTTATTTCAGAAGATGATTTAGCAAATTTGCTCAAAGACATGCCTAGATAAGTCAAAAGTTGTTCTTTGGAATAGTTTAGAAATACCTTTTCTGACTCTTCAGCATGTGATCCTTCAGAGTCTGAGTCTTGTTCAGAGTCATTATCAGAATCAACATTTGCCATCAGAGCTACATTCGCTTCTTCATCATCATCATCATCAGAGGACGTTTCCATGTTTTCAAATGTTGCCATTAAACTCTTCTTGAATCTTCTTTTGTAGCTTTCCTTCTTGCTACTTGACTTTTTATTTCTATCCTTTGATGATGGTTCAGGACATTCAGCAACTCTTTTCCTCTTTACTGGAGCTATTCCTTGTGTTGTTACCTTTGTTGTTCTTGTTGTTCATCTTTGCCCATTTCTGAAAGTTTCTTGTAAACATTGCAAACTCCTCATTATCTTGTTCATCCTCTTGGTCATCTAGGGAAGATTCTTCATCAGTCTCAATAGCTTTAGCCTTGAGTGCTTTAGAAGATTTTATGGTTGATGACAAAGCCACTGACCTTTCTTTCTTCTTAGCCACATCAGCATTCAATACCAACTCATGGCTCTTGAGATTGCTGATGAGTGACTCAAGACTTATGCTCTCTAGATCTTTAGCTTCCTCAATAGTTGTGACCTTACGTCTCCACTTATCAGTTAGGCTATTGGGAATCTTCCATACATGATCAAAGGTAGTATAACTCTTCTTTAGAACCCTGAGGTTAGACACCAGAGTCTGAAACCTTGAAAACATAGTCTCAATGTCTTCATCAGGCTTCATAGAAAAGAGTTCATACTGCTGAACCAAGAGTCTTGCTTTTGCGTTCTGAACTTGTCTATTCCCATCATATGTTGCGCTTAGAGAATCATACATTGCCTTAGCTGTAGATCTATCAATTATCTTGGTATACTCATCATGTGAGATAGCAGACATCATGATGTTCTTCACTTTATTGTGCTTGGAAAAGATCTTCTTATTTGCTGTAGATAAAGCCCTCTTCTGAGCTAGAGTGATTTTACCATCAGGACCTATTCCATCAATAGAAACTCCTTCTTCTATTAGATCCCATAGCTCATCATCAATCCCATTGATGTAGTGATAAATGCTGTCTTTCCACCATTCAAACCTCAAAGCATCTCCACCGAATACTGGTACCTTCTTGTTGCTTGAATCATGTTTGGCTGTAGAGTTCATGTTGTCGTAGTCAAAAGCAACTTGAGAGAGATCAGTGTTGGTGTTTGTAAACTCTGCAGACATGAAGTGTTTTTCAGATCTTTTACTGTCTCACTATTAGGTTATTAGCAACAGAACCGGAGCTCTAGATACCAATTGAAGGTGTGAAAAACACAAGAACGGGGGGTTGAATTGTGTTTTTAGAAGTTAAAACTTTTTCTAGCTTTGTAAGAGTAAATGCAGCGGATAAGAGAAAACTAGATAAACGCAATGCACAAATAAACAGAGAGATAGAGAGAAGAGAGTCCGCACAAAGATTTATACTGGTTCCTCTCAAAAATCGAGAGTAGTCCAGTCCCCTTGCACTTCCAAGGGATTTCACTATAATCACACAAGATTATACACTTGCTCCAGAACACACAGCAGGAGACTTCACACTTGCTCAAGTCACACAAGACAAGAGACTTCAAAACTAACTTAATACAAATTAAGTAGTGACTGAAAGTTTCTAAGTTAGACTCACTAACACTTAAACTTAATCCTAAGTGAATACAGAGAATTAGGCTCAGAGTCTAAAATAATATCAAAAGATATTGTTGCTTTGAGTTACAAAGAATGAACAGTTCTATAGCTTGAATTTCAAATTGCTCTCAATGTTTAATTGTTCAATCGTCCAATAGTCTTCTGTCAAAAGATGAGTCTTCTATATATACGTCAGTAGATTGAGACGTTGGCGCTTCAGCATTTTGAGTAAACAATAGTACAGAGTATTACACGCTCCATTTGAAGATAAGGTTGATGTACTATTTCATTAGCCATGAGCTGTCAATCTTCAGAGAATGTCACTGAAAGCTTGTAATGATGTTTCGTTATCTTCTGACTGAAATATGCAAGCTTCAGGACATATATACTTTTGGCGTCTGAAGGACTTCGTTCAGAGACTCTTAGAGTTTCAACGTTCAGAGTCTTAATGTTCAGAATGTGGCCTTCAGAAGCTCAAAATGATGATCTTAGTGTTTAAATTTTTACTTGGTTCCTGCACACTAGATCAATAAATAGTAATTCCAATTGTCCATTTAATACTTTGTTATCATCAAAACTTAGGGTGTTTTATAAATAAAACTCATTTTGTTCCAACATGGGTGGCCAAAATGAGACGGAAAGCATGTCACATCCCATTTTATTTATTTATTTATTTAATTAGACTTATTTACTTAATTGTCATGTTTGTGTTATTTAATTAAATTATGTGGCATTAGATGAGGATGTGTATTTAGTATAGTAGTGTTTTTAGGAGGTGTAGTTAGAAAATAGAGTTGGGCTTTTATGAGGACGGACAATTTAGTAAATTAAGAGGAAGAACTTGACCTAGGTATAAATTTGAAGTTTAGAGAGAGGAAATCATTATTCATGAAATTTTGTGAAGAATAGAGAGAGAAGCTTAGAAAAGAGAAAAAGAGAAGAACATAGAAAAGAAGAACAAGAGGGGAAGATCGAATGGGATAATTCTTGAAGATATTGAGGTAAGAGAGTAGTTATATATGATTAGTGGGTGATTAAGAGGGTGGAGAAATCTCATTTCTCTTTGCCCAAACCCTCTCACCCATTTATGCTTAAAAGTTGGTATTTTTATGAATGTGTATGAATCAGAATGCTTCCTTTTATGATAATTTCGTGTTATCTATGTTGTATGATGCTAAAAGTACATGTTGATGGTTTTAATTTCGTGAATCAAAGGATGCTCATGTGAAATTATGTGTTCATGAGTTTTTGGTGAAAAATATGAATAATCTTTGATTGATGATGTTTTTGATGTTTGTAAGTGATGAAACTTGTACTTCTATGTATGATAACATGATTATAACCTAAAGGAAACACCTTTTTAGAACTGGAACACGATTTAGATGATTTGTGTGTAGAATCCGAACGGTCGCGAAAACAGAGCAGGGATTTTGGGTGTTTGTCGCTAGGCGAGGACTAGCGAGAGCTAGCAAGGGGCTCGCTGGGGCTCGCCAATGCTCGCCAGCCAAATTTTGTTCTCTCTGTTTTGTCTCGCGGCGGTGAAGAGGTCGCCAGATGCTCGCTAGAGCTCGCCAGATGGAGTGAAAACTTCTGACTTGCCTCTGCCAGTTCCTTGCTAGGCGAGAGGTAGCGAGAGCAAGCAGACTTTCTTTATTTCTTTGATGATTATGATGATGATGATGATGGTAGGTTGATGAGTTAGATTAAATGTTGGTATCTTACTTTCATTTGTTTATGTGTTGATTATATGTAACTAACTCTCTGTTTTTGTGTTTTGTGGATTGGTTGGCGATTCAGATTCTCAGGCTTGAGGATTTGCTTTGCTTTAAGAGGAGTACCTGGAATTTGTTGCTAGTATTCAGGGTGAGGAGATTAGCTACTACTCCTAGTGTCGTACCTTGTCCATTTGTTCTGATGATTGTAACACTTGTTAGGAGTTTAGTCGGTGGGGTTATGTCCTGAGTCTTTGCTTAGACCTTGTTATTTATATTGATGTAAGGCTTTATGCCAAGTACTTATTTATCTATTTGCTTGTTGGTAAGACTTATGTTGGTGATTATGTGGATGGTGATTAATTATGATTATTAAACTTTGATCATGATTTTATGGATGTGAATGTTTTAGCTATTCCGCTACAATAGTTGTGATAAGCAGGATATGTAATTGAATTTTATACTATTGTTGAATGTTTAAATTGACATGTAATGCTCTACTTGTTTCTACTTGAATTTTATTGTTTATTTGGTCGAAATTTTTGGGTAGATTTAAGTAGGGTGTTACAATTGGTATCAGAGCAAGGTCAATTCATTGGAATCAATTAGGCTTTGTAACCCTTTTGTACAACATGTGTAGGGTGCACTGTTTGTACTTTTGTCGTGACGTTTGTTTGTTGATTGGAATTAATTGTTCAGGACCATGACGTCAGCACATGCTAATGCTCAGATCGCGGAGTCACTTGCTACCTTGACTCACATTTTGGCAAGAGGTGATGATCCAGATAGGGATGGAGAGAAGCGCTTGGAGAGGTTCTTGAAGCACAAGCCATCTTTCTTTGTTGGGGGTTTTAAACCGGATGGAGCGGTTAAGTGGGTTGAAGAAGTTGAGATTATTTTTGATGCAATGGAGTGTGCTAATGAGAACAGGCTTGCCTTGGGAACCTATGTGCTTAGGGAGGAAGCCAACCAATGGTGGAAGAATGCTAAGTTGAGACTAGGTTAAAGAGGTGTTGCCATTACTTGGGAAATGTTCAAACGGGAATTCTTTAACAATTATTTTTCGGCGGATGTGAAGAATAAGATGGTGGTGGAATTCATGAAGTTGGAACAAGGGAACTTGTCGGTAGCGGAGTATGCGGCTATGTTTGATTTCTTGTGTGCGTTTAGCCCTCATTACAATACCCCGGAGGCGGAGAACGACAAATGTGTTAAGTTTGAGAGTGGTCTACGTCCGGACATCAAGCATATCATTGGGTTTGCGGAGATTAGAAACTTCACTACTTGGGTGGCAAAGGCTAGAATTTGTGATAAAGATGGGAAAGCTAAGAGTAACTACTTCAAGGCGGTTAGAGGAAAGAGTCAAGACCGTGCCAAGCCGTATGAGGTTAAGGGAAAAGGAAGTGCTAGAGGTGGAAAGGGAAAGGAGAAGGTAGAGAATGACAAGTGCTATAGGTGTGGCAATATTGGACACCGTTCTTTTGAGTGTAAGAAGGAGAAAGATGTGTGCTACAATTGTGGAAAAGAAGGGCATAGATCTAAGGAGTGCAAGGCAACCACTCCCACTTTCTTTAACTGTGGTGAAGAAGGTCACAAGAGTCCGGAATGTAAGAAGCCGAAGAAGGTTACCGGGAAAGTGTTTGCTTTGAATGGAGAAGGAGCTGATCAAGTTGATAATCTCATTAGAGGTACGTGTTTCATTGATGACACTCCTTTAATTGCGATTATTGATACCAGTGCAACACATTCTTTTATTTCTATGGATTGTATGAAGCGTTTGAATATTCCTGTTTATGAAATGTCTGGTTGTATGAATATTGAGACCCCTGCTAGTGGTTCGGTAATTACTCGTCTTGTATGTCGTAATTGTCCTGTAACTGTGTTCGATAGGCATTTTGGTTTGGATTTGGTGTGTATTCCACTTAGTGGTATTGATGTTATCTTTGGGATGAACTGGTTACTCTTTAACCAAGTTCATATTAACTGTTGTGAGAAGACTATGATATTCCCGAAGCCTGAAGGGAGTTTATCCTTGATGAATGGAGAGGAAGTGAAGGAATCTTTGAATGATCATGGAGAATTGTTCATGGTGTTTAGATCGTTGAAACTTGAAGGTGGAGCCAAATTGGGAGAGATACCAGTTGTTAATGAATTTTCGGATGTATTTCCTGAGGATATATCTGATTTACCACCTGAAAAAGAAGTTGAGTTCGGTATCGATTTAGTACCTGGTACTAGTCCGATTTCAATGGCACCGTATCGTATGTCGGCATCAGAATTGAATGAATTGAAGAAGCAACTTGAAGAGTTACTAGAGAAGAAGTTTATACGTCCAAGTGTATCACCTTGGGGGTGCACCGGTGTTGTTGGTTAAGAAGAATGAAGGGAGTATGAGGTTGTGCATTGATTATCGTCATTTGAACAAGGCAACAATCAAGAATAAGTATCCACTTCCGAGGATAGATGATTTGATGGATCAACTAGTTGGAGCTTGTGTGTTTAGCAAGATTGATTTGAGGTCCGGATACCATCAGATAAGGGTTAAGACTGAGGATGTTCCTAAGACTGCTTTTAGAACAAGGTATGGTCACTATGAGTATACAGTGATGCCATTTGGAGTTACGAGTGCCCCTGGTGTTTTTATGGAGTACATGAATTGGATCTTTCATTCATTTTTGGATAAGTTTGTGGTAGTGTTTATCGATGACATCTTGGTTTATTCTAAGTTGGAAGAAGAGCACAAGGAGCATTTGAGAATTGTGTTGCAAGTTTTGAAGGAGGAAAAGTTGTATGCTAAGTTGTCTAAGTGCGAGTTTTGGTTGGAAGAAGTAAGCTTCCTTGGTCATGTAATTTCTAGAGGAGGTATAGCGGTAGACCCCACAAAGGTTGATGCTGTATTGAAATGGGGAACACCTGAGTCTGTTTCTGAGATAAGAAGTTTTCTTGGATTAGCTGGTTACTATAGAAGGTTCATTGAAGGATTTACGAAGATGGCGTTACCTTTGACCTCGTTGACTCGAAAGGACCAAGCGTTCGTTTGGGATGAGAAGTGTGAGAAAATATTTCAAGAGCTTAAGAAGAAGTTGACTACCGCGCCTGTGTTGGTTTTGTCTGATGCTAAAGAATCGTTTGTGGTGTATTGTGACACATCGAAGTTGGGACTTGGTGGTGTACTTATGCAAAAAGGAAAGGTTGTAGCCTATGCATCCCGTCAGTTGAAGGTCCATGAAAGGAACTACCCCACCCATGAGTTAGAATTGGCGGCTGTAGTGTTTGCTTTGAAGGTATGGAGGCACTACTTGTTTGGATCAAGATTTGAGGTACTTGTTTGACCAAAAAGAATTGAATATGAGGCAACGAAGATGGTTAGAATTCTTGAAGGACTATGATTTTGAGTTGAGTTATCACCCTGGGAAAGCTAATGTAGCGGCGGATGCTCTGAGTCGAAAGTCATTGCATATGTCATCACTTATGGCGAAAGAGTTGGAATTGATTGAAGAGTTTAGAGACTTGAGTTTAGTGTGTGAAGTCACCTCCAATAGCTTGAAGTTGGGAATGTTGAAGTTAACTAATCCTTTTCTTGAGAAGATCAGAAAATGTCAAAAGGAGGATGAGAAATTAATGAAGAGAATGACACTAGTGATTGAAGGACAAGAGAATGACTTTAAGGTTGATGAGAATGGAGTAGTGAAATTCCGAGGTAGAGTTTGTGTACCCGATGTGCCCGAGTTAAAGAAAATGATTTTTGATGAAGGTCATAAAAGCGGATTAAGTATTCATCCTGGATTAGTTAAGATGTACCAAGACTTGAAGAAGTTATTTTGGTGGCCTGGAATGAAGGAAATTGCAGAATATGTGTATGCTTGTTTGATCTATCAGAAATCGAAGATTGAACATTAGAAACCGTCTGGTTTGTTGCAACCATTGTTCATACCGGAATGGAAATGGGATAGTATTGCTATGGATTTTGTTGGAGGATTACCAAAAACGGCGAAATGAAATGAAGTGATTTGGGTTGTAGTTGATCGTTTGACGAAGTCGGCTCATTTTATTGCTATCAAAATGGGGACGTTGGTGCCTAGATTGGCGGAGATTTATGTTGAATAGATTGTAAGACTACATGGTATTCCATCTAGTGTTGTGTCAGATAGAGATCCGAGGTTCACTTCTAGATTTTGGGAAGGCTTGCAAGAAGCGTTGGGAACTAAGTTGAGGTAGAGTTCTGCTTATCACCCTCAAACGGATGGTCAATCCGAAAGGACGATTCAATCTTTGGAAGATTTGTTAAGAGCATGTGTTTTGGAACAAGGAGAGAGTTGGGATTCATGTTTACCTTTGATCGAGTTCACCTACAATAATAGTTTCCACTCAAGTATCGGAATATCTCCTTTTGAAGCTTTGTATGGGAGGAAGTGTCGTACGCCACTTTGTTGGTACGAATCCGATGAGAATGTGGTTTTGGGTCCCGACATTGTGCAAGAGACTACGGAGAAGATTAGAATCATAAAAGAGAAGATGAAAGCGTCTCAAAGTCGGCAAAAAAGTTACCATGACAAGAAGAGGAAAGATTTAGAATTCCAAGAGGGGGATCATGTATTCCTAAGAGTGACTTCTACTACCGGTGTGGGAAGAGCATGAAGGTGCGTGGAGAAAACACAAGAAGGGGGGGTTGAATTGTGTTTTGGATATTTAAAAACTTTTCAAGATAGTTAAATCTATCAGAGTCTTTAAGCACAGCGGAATTGTTCACACAATTAACTTACGGCTAAGTGAATGATGAAGGAGTAAATGAGAGAGTGAGAGAGAAGAACACACAACAATTTATATTGGTTCCCCTCACAAATTGAGAGTACTCCAGTCCCCTTGTTTCCAAGAGAGTTCACTATAATCACTAAGATTACAATCAGATGCTCAAGCACACAAGCTCAAGACTTCCTTGCTTAAGTCACACAAGACTTAAGACTTCCTGCTCTACGTCACACAAGACAGAGAGACTTCCTTGCTCTAATCACACAAGATCAGAGACTTCCTTGCTCAAGCACACAAGCTTAAGACTTCCTGCTCTAAGTCACACAAGACAGAGAGACTTCCTTGCTCCTACACTCAGCAGAAGACTTTTTTGCTCTAATCACTAAGATTGAGACTTATGTGCTTCTACACTAAGCAGAAGACTTTCTTGCTTCTACACTAAGCAGAAGACTTACTTTCTTCTACACTAAGCAGAAGACTTACTACTAACTTATAAGCTTAAACTTATTACAAACATAATAATTTCAGAGGCTTAAGCTAGTTTCTATTCTCACTTCATTTGAGAGATGTTTTCTATTACAATTCAAATTCTCACTTTATTCTGAGAGATGTTTTCTAATGAAGATCGTTAGTCATCAATTCTTTCTTTGGCATATTTATATGAGTTGAGAAAGACATTGAGACGTTGGAGAAATTCCCGTTGTAAAATGGACAGTTGTAGTCTTTGAAGATCCGTTGAGTAAAGCCAGGTCTTCTTTTGCAGTGAAGCTTCACCTTTACTGTTTTTCCAAAGTACAGTAATAAGGTACAACTAGCTCCTAGAGAGAGAAGGATCACATCCTTTGTGACCGTTGTAATTAGTTGACCTTAAAACAAATCATCAGGCTTGATAAGAGTAGTTGATGTAGCCCTTCTGATGATTTGTGGAATTCCTTTGCTTCTGATGAACCTTTGATAACTTGGAGTCTGATTGGTCTTGAATGGATGGCATCTGATAGTCCTTCGTAATTCAGCTTCTGAACGTCTTCATCTTCTGAATGACTCATGACTAGCAGATAGCTTCTGAACTCTTGTAGGCATCTGAACATCTTTGAGCTTCTGAACTTCTCTGAGCTTCTGAACTCTTGCAGACATTCTGATCCTCTTTGAGCTTCTGAACTTTGTTTAGCTTCTGACCACGTTGTAGCTTCTGAACTCCTTCAGAGTGTAAAGATTCAGACTTCCATAGGTTTCATCAGAGTCTAAATCAAGTGTGCTCTCGATATAACGTTGGATTCTCCTACACTCTTAATTTAAACATTAGTACCATCAATTGTCCATTTAATACTTTGTTATCATCAAAACCTAAGGGTGTTTATTAACACATATTTTGTTCCAACAATCTCCCCCTTTTTGATGATGACAAACATAAGTATTAAATACAATTGTTGTTGATAAAAATCAGCTATGTTGACATTAGGCTTCTGAGTTTCGCAAGCTCCCCCTAAGTCTGATATCCCATAGGGTTAGGTTTGTAAGCTCCCCCTACTTTGTATCCATAGTTAATTTTAATCAGTTTCAGAATTACTTTATTATATGACTTAAATTATTCATATTTCACTATATAAAGAACAAGGTTTGCAAGCTTCTTCTTTTCATAGTGTGATAATCTTTGAATAAAGTTGCACCCTTACTCAAGAACTAACTATGAATAATAAACTTCAATTAATAAATGTATTCTCCTTGAAATTAAGCTCTTAATGCAGATGCAAGATGAAGCAAATATTTAAATTAAATGACAATAGGATCAGAGGCACTAGAAACATATACACACACACACACACTTGGTTCTGATGGTTATCATTAACAGTTTCAGAGTTCAAAATATTTTCAAACAGTTCAGAGCTTAAAACATCATTTCAAAGAAAATAGCTCAGAGCCTGACCAAAAATTTGAAAACAGTTCAGAGCTCTTTAGTACAATATTTTGAAATCCTCAAAGATCAGATTGTCATATCAAAGCATGTACCTCATGCTACTATTTTGACCACTCTCCTACGTTCTCTCTCTGAAGCACTACAAAGCCCTAAAAAGCTAAGTAATTTCGCTTCTTCCAACAATTGATTTACCAATATTCTTTCTCCCCCTTTTGTCATTATCAAAAAGGTAGTATAAGCAATTAATAGAAATTTCAACTTTCAATGCCGTCAAATCAGGAGTGGTTGAACGCATTTAAGACTCGGCCATTGAATTATGCTTATAAAATGAGAGAGATACCTAGTCATTTTATTCACACAGAATAATCTTAGGTTATTGATAGATCTCTTGACAGAAAAAATGAAATGCTCAGAGAAGAAGAAAGCAGTTTCAAAGAGAGTCAGTCAAGATAGGAGAAAACATAAGAAGAAACCAATGGAAACAAAGCCAGTGTCTGTTACAAAAGAACTCAGTTCAGAGTCTGAAGGAAAATCTTTGGACTCTGACTGTTTTAAGTTCTGAAGACATATATTCTTGAGGAAAATCAAACTGATATCCAAGGCTCTACAGGGGCTAGAGTCTTTTCCTGAGGAAAACCAAACTGATGCAACAGAGTTGGTTTCTTCAAGAAAGACTACTGGTTGAATGGTTTCAGCCAAAACCTCAACCTTTCCCCTCTGCAAAGGTCATGTAGGCTTGTAACCACAAATATGACCTTTTAGAGCATCCAGAAGATAGTTCTAAGAAATGTAATATGTAATCCAGAACTTATGTTCTCAATGAAATAAAATTCATTACTTTGGCTTGTTTAATTTTTGATTTCTTATTTATATTTCTTCTCTTGTTATGTAATTTGATTCTTTAAGAATACCCACATATTGTACTCATTGAAAATCAAATTATATGAATGAAACTCAAGAGTTTGAAAGATCAATTTGCAAGATTGTTTGTTTTAACGAAAATGAAAATCAGTTAAAGAGTTAAAACAAACAAAAGACATACAAAAAAAAAAACAGGCATATAAGCATTCAGATAAATATAGTGAATAGATATGTCAGATTAGCAAAGGTTTAACCTGGTCAAAGTGCTTAGCAAATTATTAATCATGAAGTCATATAAGCAATCAAAGAAATCCTAAGGTTGTGGTTGACTACAGAAAGATGCTAGGGTTGTCATGATGTTTTTCTGATTAGTATTTACTTCTTCCATCAATCCCACAAACTTGTCCACCTTGGCTTCAATCCTTCTGATGTCATTCTCATAGACAGGGTTCCTCAGATGCTGTTGATTTCCTTGATCACCCCTCAGACTGTCTTGAAGAGGTACATTCAGATCGTCCACTATTGAAGCTAACCTTTCCCTAAGGTTTTGCCCAATATTTTCTCTTGCAGTAGAGGATTCAGGATGATCCCTCTCTGTGTCTCTTTGAGTCTGAATGTCTTCCTCAGCATTGATGACCTTTCCTTTGTCAAATTTTCTCTGTTCTTCCACAGCTACCTTTTGTAGATTGTGCAGTTCTTTTACCAGTTCCTCTGTCAGACTTACCCAATGAGCAGCATACTCAGATGAAGGCATATCTGTTTGCCTTAGGTCATAAAGACCATGTATTTGTTTAAACAAGTCATTGCATTTGCTCAAGACATCAGGATTGTTTGATTTGATTGGGTGAGGTTCATTGGATAAGGGTGTATTTGTGAGTTGAGGATTGGAGTGAATCGGTATTTGTTGGGACTGTTGAGGACTAGGGCTGGTTTGGACAAAGCTTTTGAGGTGGAAATCTTCTATAAAAAGTTCTTTGACCATAGCCTCAACATGGTTTGATGGTGAGAGGTTCAGGTTTTCTTCTGAAACAACACGTTCAGATGAAGTTTGGTGTTTAGGTGTATTAGGGTCTGAAGATATTTGAGTCATAGATGGCTGAGCTGTTTTATGCTTAGATTTGGCATTAAGCAGCTCAAAATTAGCTAAGCTAGGATTTCATCTAACTCATTAGGGTTAGAATCAGTCGAAGAGGATGATGAAGAAATGTTGATAAAATCTGGTTCAGGGTGAGTTGTTTTGACAGATTGTGATATAAGTTGTTTTATGGTAAGATTATCTTCAGAACTTGTCTGGTTATAATTTGGAAGGGGTTGGGTTGATGATGAGGTTAAATGAATGTCTTGAGCAGTAGTAACAACAGGTTTAGAAAGAGATACATCACCTGATTTGTTATGATCTGAGCTTTCAGTAAAATTTTCCTCAGGCTCTTTGGTAAGTTGCTTTTGTCTGACACTGAGAGGTTCATCATCACTTTCTAAGCCTTCAACCTTATATGCTTTCACTAGCCTTCTTCTCTTCTTCTTCAATTCTTCCTTCTCAGTCTTAAACCCTTCTCCTAGGTTATCCAACAGTTGAATATACTTATTGACGATGCCACTAGAAACTATAGGTATGTCAATGTTCCATTTCTTCACCAAAGAAGGTTCTGAGTGAGACTGAGGTATCAAAGGATCTGAATGTTGTACCTCATGTCCTGACAACAAGTTCATGTGAGAGAGTGTATGAGCAGATATTGTGAAGGCTCTGAATTCCCTTAACAAGCAGTCATGACCAGCAGCTTTGATTATGTCTATCACTCCACATTGATAGAAAATCTCACTGAGGACCCTTGGGTAGACGACATGTATATCAGACTTGGCCTGATTTTGAGTGTTAAGCACATATTTGCATAGATGATCGAAGATGTATTTAGCCCAATTTAAATCATATTTCCTTGTGAGAAAATAGACAAAGTGTCTATGATCCCATGACAATTGATCAGAATTTTCACTTTCTGGAAATATAGAACTTAACATAATTTTGGCTAATACTCTCTAAGTGGGCTTCAGATCACCTATCTTGTTCCTCTCACAACTTTTTCCTTTGTCATAGCATTGTCTTGTCATAGTCTTCAGAAACATAGATTTCTTTGCTTCATTGTGACTAAAGGTGTAGTAGATGCCTTCATTTGGGATGGATAGCACCTTAGCCAAGTTTGAAGCAGTGAGAATTACTTCAAAACCGCACACAACAGAATGCACTTCCGTTTCCTCAATGATTCTTAATCCTAACTCTTGAGGGGTCTTGTCTTCATTTTCAGCCTTTTCTTTTCTTCTTGTAGCTAGCTCATTGTCATAATCTTCAACTGTCCTCACCTTGCTTCTGATCCAGAAATCTTTTACCAGAGTAGGATAGATTGGACCATTTAATAAATTCATGTATCTAAAGCTCCCTTTGTGATTAGTAAAGAACTTTAGAACATCAAAATGATTCTTTTCCAAACTATCAAAGTCCACTGGTTGTTCCATAACCAGGTTCAGAGATTTCCCTCCATCTTAAGAGACAAATCTGTAGAAAACATTTCCTTGCAAGCGATGGTGTTGATCGGAAAGTTTTTAGGAAAAATAAACAATGAGTCTGACACTGATGTAGAAGTAAATGCCATTTCAGAAAGTTAGGGTGAAGATTTTTCTAAAGCGAGAGAAAGAGTTTGTTCTAGTTTTGAAGGACAAGGGTGAGGGATGTGATAGTGTAAAGTGTGAGTGTTTAAGTGATTTTGTTAAAAACATAAAACAAATTGAAACACAATACATTAATTAAAAAGTAAAGCGAAATAATCATTAACTGCTTTCAAACCAATCAGAACGTGTGTACGTGTTGTCTATTTAGCGCCAAAACGTTTCAGTAAAAAAATACTTAAACGTTTCCAATTCATTTCCTATTCAGAGGCTTATCTCTCAGAGGTTGAAACGTTTCCATAGTCTGAGCTTCTTCAGATGCTGAAACCTAAAGAACTTCAGAGGCTAAAAACGAATCTTTCAGGACACAAAAATATATGTTCAGACAGAATTTTTTCAAGGTTTTATTTCTGAACACTTTGTTTAAATAAATCAGGTGTCCTAAAAGAATATTTTAACCTTTGAGTGTTATTCCTCTGAATTGTCATTGAGACTTTAAGAATACTCACCTTGCATTGAAGCTTTCTTGTTTCAATTGAAGTCAGTGTCATAGCCTGAACAGTTACTCCTCCAAGCTGAGTTACTGTCATCTTCAGAACAAGCTTCATATTCTTCATCTTCTTCACCATCAGATTCATCAAAAATGTGCCTTCTGTGCACAATTGCTCTCCTTCCATTTGCAGTCACATGAGTCCATGTGAGTGGAGATTATAATTTCCTCATTTATCTTGCCGCCAAATAAACAATTTTGTCTTTTGGTACCCATTTGCATATGGGTCCTAGACTGTTAGTTACCTGACCTCTATTCTCCATTTGTACCACCTGAAAGCTCTTAGGTACGAATGTTGAATATAGATCAGAAGGTGAAGCATTTTCAAATATGCTTGATGAACTTGGTTTTTCATATGTATCAGCACATGAATAACCAATTCCATTTACACCATTGTTTTTAAGAGAGGACAGTAAAGAAATAATGTCACTACTGTCAATGTGTGTATTACAGAGGTCTTTAGAATCAATTGAATTCTTATAAGGTTTGCTACTGCTGGCATTCCCTTTTTCAAGAACTTCAATCTTTTCTAGAGCCTCTTGATATAAACACTTAAATTGATCTGCTTGTTCACTTAAGTGCTCAAAATTAACTTTGAGCTTTTTAAGCTTACGTGAACCAGCATTTAGTAGTTTTGAGTTCAAGTTTAGGAAGTTGAGAATATACCTGATTCAGGATGTCTTGATCAGAGTCATAACTTGATTGTTCAGACTCTGAGTCCTCTTCAGACTCTGCTGCTGCTTCAGGTCTTGCTTGCCTTTCAGGTCTTGATCTCTGATGCGATATTTCTGTAAGTGCACAGACATATCGTGTAGTTATAAAAGATTATCGATCCCACAGAGACCAAAAGTCGAGCTTATCGTTATCTAATGTTACTATGTAAATCTAAGGCTAAATAATAGTTGGAAAGAGGCTTTAAAAAAAATAAATTTGATTTAAATAATTAGATTTAACTAAATTGGAATGTTACTTTAAGTCGCTTCAATGGGTTCGGTAATTAAATTGCATTTAGAAATAATGTCACTTTTTAACAAACTGATATTGATTTAAAAATACGCTCCTCACACTTTCGCGCAATTGGTTAATATCATATAGATATAAAATAAATGTTTCACTCTCGCTCTCACACTTACTTATAAAAATACTTTTTGAAAATCAATTCAATTTAATTAAAAAGATTTAGTTTTAACAAAACAATATTAGTTTAAAGACGAAGGTCTCACGCTGTCGCGCTATTGAACTATCTCATAGAATATAAAATAAATACTTCACTCTCGCTCTCGCATTTATTTATAAAATATTTTTTGAAAACTAATATAGTTTAATTAATTTTAAAGAGCTGTCGCAGTGTTTAAAATTAATGTCCAGTTTTTACTATCTAGTATAAATCTCACACTCTCACACTGTTGACTTACACTTTAGTTAATTTTCACTGTCGTGCAAAATTATAGTCTTTCGTTTAATTAAAAACTGTAACAGAAAACTAGCTAGTTTGTTCGAAAATAAAGTTTGCAATTTAATTACTAAACCCAAATCAGCTTCTAATTCACATTCCAGTTATATTAAATTAGCTCGACATAATTGTAAATAAAAACATTACGATTAAATAAATAATAATTGATTTAATTAAGAACATATCAGATAATAAGAAAATAATAGTAAACTGAATACGAAACAGAACGGTGTAATTGGTACTGGAACAGAATAAGTAAACAAGTTGCAGTGAAGTATTATAAAATAAAAGTAAAATAAGACATGCAATATTAATCACGTACCGTAACAGAAAAATAAGTAAGCAAATTGGAAACAAAATAATAAACTGGAATAAAATATATTAAATGAATATAACTTACAGAGTTGAATTGCAACCGGAACTGGAAAATTAAAAGTACATAGGAATTAAAATTATAAGACTGATATCTCTTAAATTCTAAAATATCGCGTAAGGAATATTACACTGAGTGCAAGTATGTATTTATAGGCTGAAACTGAAAATATCTGTGTCTTCAAACTTGGGCCTCAATTGTAGGAACTTGCGCTGGAAAATAGGAGCATGCAGACAATAAGAGATAAGAACAAGTGTGTGGTGGGTGCCACACAACCCATGACTGCATTTTCCTATAAACTTGGTTTGGTAGTTACTTGATGTGTGTGGTGGGGGCCACATTTTTCTTGTGCCACTAGTATGTATTTGTAGTAGTAATATGGCAGGTGCCACAACATTCATGGCAGGCGCCATGTATATGTTGTGTGGCATGCCTTGCTATATGCTTGTGGCATGGGCCACTTCTTTAGGCTTTCTAGTCCCATAAAACTCATGTTTTGCTAAGTTTCGGCTGCATCTGTATTTTTATAAAAATTAATAATTATTTTATTGATACTACGATAATTTAGAGAAAATATTAAAATACTTAGACAAATAATATTAATTAAATAGTGCATTTTTCGGTGTTATCAACCTCCTTGGTAGCTTGACTTTCTTTTCTTCTTCAGAAAGTTTGTCTAGCTCTTCCCAGGTTGTCAATTTCTTCTTGCTAGCTATCTCTCCTCCATTCTTCTTGAATTCAGACCATCTTTGAAATTTCTTGGAGAAATTATCAAAGTATTCTTCATCAGATTCTCCCTTAATATCTTCAAGCTCCATTTCTTGCTTCCCTTTTCTGGCTGCTTCCTTGTCTCTTGCACTTGAAGTACAAACATCAGATTTTGATGTAGATACTTGCTTGTTGCTCATATCTTCATTCATATTAAGTCTATCTTCCATTCCTTTAATGAGATCAGCAACAAGTTGATGAATCTTCTGCTTCCAATCATTCACTTGTTGAGCCATGGTGTTTTTCTCCTTTGGATCTTGACTGTCTCACGGTTAAGTGATTTACCAACAGAACCGGAGCTCTGATACCAATTGAAGGTGCGTGGAGAAAACACAAGAAGGGGGGGAGGGTTGAATTGTGTTTTGGATATTTAAAAACTTTTCAAGATAGTTAAATCTATCAGAGTCTTTAAGCACAGCGGAATTGTTCACACAATTAACTTACGGCTAAGTGAATGATGAAGGAGTAAATGAGAGAGTGAGAGAGAAGAACACACAACAATTTATATTGGTTCCCCTCACAAATTGAGAGTACTCCAGTCCCCTTGTTTCCAAGAGAGTTCACTATAATCACTAAGATTACAATCAGATGCTCAAGCACACAAGCTCAAGACTTCCTTGCTTAAGTCATACAAGACTTAAGACTTCCTGCTCTACGTCACACAAGACAGAGAGACTTCATTGCTCTAATCACACAAGATCAGAGACTTCCTTGCTCAAGCACACAAGCTTAAGACTTCCTGCTCTAAGTCACACAAGACAGAGAGACTTCCTTGCTCCTACACTCAGCAGAAGACTTCTTTGCTCTAATCACTAAGATTGAGACTTATGTGCTTCTACACTAAGCAGAAGACTTTCTTGCTTCTACACTAAGCAGAAGACTTACTTGCTTCTACACTAAGCAGAAGACTTACTACTAACTTATAAGCTTAAACTTATTACAAACATAATAACTTCAGAGGCTTAAGCTAGTTTCTATTCTCACTTCATTTGAGAGATGTTTTCTATTACAATTCAAATTCTCACTTTATTCTGAGAGATGTTTTCTAATGAAGATCGTTAGTCATCAATTCTTTCTTTGGCATATTTATATGAGTTGAGAAAGACATTGAGACGTTGGAGAAATTCCCATTGTAAAATGGACAGCTGTAGTCTTTGAAGATCCGTTGAGTAAAGCCAGGTCTTCTTTTGCAGTGAAGCTTCACCTTTACTATTTGTCCAAAGTACAGTAATAAGGTACAACTAGCTCCTAGAGAGAGAAGGATCACATCCTTTGTGACCGTTGTAATTAGTTGACCTTAAAACAAATCATCAGGCTTGATAAGAGTAGTTGATGTAGCCCTTCTGATGATTTGTGGAATTCCTTTGCTTCTGATGAACCTTTGATAACTTGGAGTCTGATTGGTCTTGAATGGATGGCCTCTGATAGTCCTTCGTAATTCAGCTTCTGAACGTCTTCATCTTCTGAAGGACTCATGACTAGCAGATAGCTTCTGAACTCTTGTAGGCATCTGAACATCTTTGAGCTTCTGAACTTCTCTGAGCTTCTGAACTCTTGCAGACATTCTAATCCTCTTTGAGCTTCTGAACTTTGTTTAGCTTCTGACCACGTTGTAGCTTCTGAACTCCTTCAGAGTGTAAAGATTCAGGCTTCCATAGGTTTCATCAGAGTCTAAATCAAGTGTGCTCTCGATATAACTTTGGATTCTCCCGCACTCTTAATTTAAACATTAGTACTATCAATTGTCCATTTAATACTTTGTTATCATCAAAACCTAAGGGTGTGTATTAACACATATTTTGTTCCAACAGAGCATTGAAGTCTAAGAAGTTGACATCGAAGTTCATTGGGCCGTATCAAATTTCAGTGAGGATTTGGAAGGTAGCTTATTGGATTGCCTTGCCGGTAACACTATCTAATTTGCATGATGTGTTCCATGTGTCGCAACTAAGGAAATATGTTTCGGATCCATCTCACGTAATTGAATCAGATGACATCCAAGTGAAGGATAATTTGACCATTGAGACAATACTGTTGCGAATTGAAGGAAGAGAAGTGAAGAAGTTGAAGAATAAAGAGATTGCATCGGTGAAAGTTATTTGGGGAGGCCCCGCGGGGGAGAATGCAACTTGGGAGTTGGAGAGCAAGATGAAGAGTTCATATCTCGATTTGTTTTCAGGTAAATTTTCGAGGGCGAAAATTCTTTAAGGGGGGTAGAATTTCACATCCCGTTTTATTTATTTATTTATTTAATTAGACTTATCTACTTAATTGTCATGTTTGTGTTATTTAATTAAATTATGTGGCATTAGATGAGGAGGTGTATTTAGTATAGTAGTGTTTTTAGGAGGTGTAGTTAGAAAATAGAGTTGGGCTTTTATGAGGAAGGGCAATTTAGTAAATTAAGAGGAAGAACTTGACCTAGGTATAAATTTGAAGTTTAGAGAGAGGATATCATTATTCATGAAATTTTGTGAAGAATAGAGAGAGAAGCTTAGAGAAGAGAAAAAGAGAAGAATATAGAAGAGAAGAACAAGAGGGGAAGATTGAAGGGGATAATTCTTGAAGAAATTGAGGTAAGAGAGTAGTTATATATGATTAGTGGGTGATTAAGAGGGGTAGAAATCTCATTTCTCTTTGCCCAAACCCTCTCACCCATTTATGCTTAAAAGTTGGTATTTTTAGGAATGTGTATGAATCAAAATGCTTCCTTTTATGATAATTTCGTGTTATCTATGTTGTATGATGCTAAAAGTACATGTTGATGGTTTTAATTTCGTGAATCAAAGGATGCTCATGTGAAATTATGTGTTCATGAGTTTTTGGTGAAAAATATGAATAATCTTTGATTGATGATGTTTTTGATGTCTGTAAGTGATGAAACTTGTAGTTCTATGTATGATAACATGATTATAACCTAAAGGAAACACCTTTTTAGAACTGGAACACGATTTGGATGATTTGTGTGTAGAATCCGAACGGTCGCGAAAACAGAGCAGGGATTCTGGGTGTTTGTTGCTAGGCGAGGACTAGTGAGGGGCTCGCCAGTGCTCGCCAGCCAAATCCTGTTCTCTCTATTTTGTCTCGCGACGGCGAGAACCAGGGAGAGATGGCGAAGAGGCCGCCAGATGCTTGCAGAGCTCGCCAGATGGAGTGAAAACTTCTGACTTGCCTCGCAAGTTCCTCGCTAGGCGAGAGGTAGCGAGAGCAATCAGACTTTCTTTATTTCTTTGATGATTATGATGATGATGATGGTAGGTTGATGCATAAGTTGTTAGCCTTGTAGAGATACATAATTAATGTTAGTATTTCTAATTGCTTGTTGATTGATGATGATGAATTAGATTGATTGCAAATATATATATCTATAAATGTGCTTACATGTATATGAAATGATAGATGGTGAGTTGGTGATATCATGTGTTAATACATGGAATGTTGGTGAGTATATAAATGAATTTATATTGATGAAATGTCGTGACACATCATTTATGCATAAGTTGTGTCTAATAGATGGTGTGTGAATTTTATATTCATAATGGTTGGTGAAAGCATTCTTGTATCCGATATAGATGGTGATTTGGTACCACATGTAGATATGTCTAGGAACATACATTGAAGGTGACATTAGTTGCATTAGGAAGGTGAATCCTTGATTTGTGCTATGTATTGACGATGTAATAATTGGACAATTGTGTGTTAAGTGATGTATATCTATTTTTGTTGATCATTGATGATGCGAATAAGATTATGTATATTGAATGGTTAAATGTACATATCTTGTTGCTAGTGTTGAATTGCTATATATGTAGATGATAGAATAATGTATAGTAGATGGATATATGAACATTACATGATGAGTTAGATTAAATGTTGGTATTTTACTTTCATTTGTTTATGTGTTGATTATATGTAACTAACTCTGTTTTTGTGTTTTGTGGATTGTTGGGCGATTCAAATTCTCAGGCTTGAGGATTTGCTTTGCTTTAGGAGGAGTACCCGGCATTTGTTGCTAGTATTCAGGGTGAGGAGATTAGCTACTACTCCTAGTGTCGTACCTTGTCCATTTGCTCTGATGATTGTAACACTTGTTAGGAGTTTAGTCGGTGGGGTTATGTCTTGAGTCTTTGCTTAGACCTTGTTATTTATATTGATGTAAGGCTTTATGCCAAGTACTTATTTATCTATTTGCTTGTTGGTGAGACTTATGTTGGTGATTATGTGGATGGTGATTAATTATGGTTATTAAACTTTGATCATGATTTTATGGATGTGAATGTTTTAGCTATTCCGCTGCAATAGTTGTGATAAGCATGATATGTAATTGAATTTTATGCTATTGTTGAATGTTTAAATTGACATGTAATGCTCTACTTGTTTCTACTTGAATTTTATTGTTTATTTGGTCGAAATGTTTGGGTAGATTTAAGTAGGGTGTTACAAAGCACATCTTCCGTCTTTTTTCGTTGATTAGGGAGAAATTCCATGAACTTTTGATATAGATGATGCGGAGTCCATTCTCTCCCCAACTGATTTTTATTGAACAAGGCACAAATTCCGTCTATGATCCGCTCAATCTCCGCCTTGTTCTCCATCTCCTTCTTTTGTTCACATGATATTTCCTTGTCAAGTAATCCTTCATTTTCCTCTGCAACCATCATCACTTCTTCATTTTCAACAGTGTCGTCCTCCTCGGTACATGGCAATTCTTGAGGAAGTTCTTCTATGTGCGGTGTCTCTATTTCTTCCACTATTGTCACTACACCGCCTCCTTTAAACATTATTTCTTCCTCAATTTTCTTAACATCTTCCACACACTCTCCACATTCCTCATTCTTTGTGAGATTATTCTCTTTCTCGTCATGAATGGTTTGAGTGTTGGTTTGAAATGTTCTTCCTTGGTTATTGTTATTGGCTAACTGTTTAGCTATCTCACCAAGTTGATTTTCCATATTTTTCAATCTAGCATAAGTATTCCTCTGGTGTTGTTGGTTTTGCTGTAGCTGATTTTCAAAAGTCCTTAATTAAACATTATTTTTTTTAGCCTCTGTGTTTCTATCCTCTGTGTAAGTTATTGACCCCATAGTCACTTCCTCATATTTCTTAAAAGTCTCTTCAAGTGTTGGTGTCCTATTTGATTCAGGAGGGTAATAATTGAAATGCTGATAAGAAGTCTGCCCATAATTATCAAGAGGACACTGTTGATATGGCTCATACTCATATGGAGTATAGAAGTTGTTATAACCACGATCAGTCATGGTTCTGATTGTGATGGAAAATCTGAAAAAGGGTTGAACTTACAAGAAAAGATTTCTTTATCTAGCAAAGAAGGATTAGTGCAAGCAAAAACTATACAATATAAACAAATATATACAAATACTTAAAAGAATATAAATTGTTGCAATGCTCTAATATCTAAACGTCAGTCCCCGACAACGGCGCCATTTTGTTGAAGTACAAAAGTAAATATATTTTTATCGTCTCCACAGGGACTGATGCGATATTAATGTCGTTCAACAATTTATACTGTTTCAAGTATTGAAAAAGAGAGTTTTGTTTACAAACATCCAAACTTACAACACGAATAAATTTAGGAAGAAATAACAGGGAGACAAAATTACTGGGATTAGATCTAGTTAATTACTCTTATAATGCAACCTCTTAATCGATTATATATTTTCCAAATTTCAATTATATTTTCACCTAATGCTCATCGTACGTTTCCGTCCCCAGATAACGACGAGAGATCTAATGTACCTATCAACCCCCGATCCCTCAAGCGGTTAATCAATACATTAGCATTAAGATCCAATAATGTATGTGAATGTGAACCTAATACTATCCCTAGCAATTAGCATTCACAGATGAATTTATTTCAGTTCCTTTAAACAAAAAGTCTATGTCTAGAGCTTTCTGAATCAAATAATCAATTTCGGAGTTTTACGTCGGAAAAGCATTAAGCACAGAAATAAATCATCAACATAAATGAAATAGAGATTACATATAACCAGCCAGATCAAGAGTTTACATGCGAATTATAACTAACCGAACCTAATCTCAACAACAGAGAGAATTAGTTACACATGAGTATAGTAACCTTACGTTACATAACCAGAAGAGATGGAAAGTTGATATCGATAATTCCGCCGCTCCTCTTGATCGCTCTCTGTCTCATGAAATTGTATTCATTCCTTTTATTTCTTTTGGGCGTGTGTTTGTAAGAATGAATGAATGCCCCTCATGGAGTGGTCTTGCGTGCCTTTTATAGGCTTTTGTACTTAAGCTTTAAGTATGTTTTCTTGGGCATTAAGAAATACAAGATAAATGGTGATGCATGCATGGTTGCCACGCCTATGTTCTTTTGCCACTTGTTTCCTTCTTTCTTCATTCTTAAGCATGTTTTCTTTCTTTTAAAACCTGTTTTATATATATATATATATATATATATATATATACAAAATCAATACTATATTTATTTATTTTATTTTTTTTCTCTAAAATCAATACTATATTTATATATATAACTAATAATATATAATATCTATTATAAACCTAGGAGATATATCAACATATTTATAACAAAATTAAGTTAATAAGTGTCTTTAATTTAAATCATTTATAAGTAAAATTGACACTTATTATCAATCTCATAAAAACCTACAAATGTGAAGTGAAATATGTGAAAATAGCTAAAATACTAATTTACTAATAAACACTGATATTTACAAATAGTTGGGGTTTTTACTTCAAATAACTTATAAAACAAGTCAATAAGTGCTTAAAATATATATGTAATTTACTACTTTTTAGCACTTATCAATGACTAAGTAAAAAACCCAAAAATTTACCAGCTTGAACTCCAAAAGAGCATTTGGCCGGATTAAGACGCATGTTGTACCTCCTGACTGGTTTCAGAATGTCCTCTAAATCTTTATCGTGCTCGCCTTCCTTCTGAGTCTTGACAACCATGTCATCGATATATACTTCCCAATTTTTCCATATCTGCTCCACGAACACTCTGTCCATCAGTCGTTGATAAGTGGCTCCTGCGTTCTTCCGGCCAAAAGGCATAACATTGTAAAAATAGTTACAAGTGTTGGACATGAACGTTGTATGATGGGCGTCCATGGGATGCATCTTGATTTGGTTATAGCCGGAGTAGGCGTCGATAAAACTCAGCGTTTTGTAACCTGAGGCCCCATCGATTAACCTGTCAAGGTTCGGCAATGGATACGGATCCTTAGGACAAGCTTTGTTTAGATCCGTGAAATCAACACACATTCTCCACTTGCCGCTTGCCTTTTTCACCATCACTACATTTTCTAACCATGTGGGATATTTGATTTCTTCTATGAACCCCGCCTCTTTCAGTTTAGCCACCTCCTCTGTGATGGTTGCTCTTCGTTCTTCGCCAATTTTCCTTTTTCATTGGACCACTGGCTTGTTGGCGGGCGAGATAGACAATTTATGAGTGATTATGCTCTCGTCAATTCCCGACATGTCAGATGGCTGCCACGCAAAAATATCTCTGTTGTTGCGCAGTAGGGTGACGATTCTCTCCCTTTCTTCTGGTTGGAGGCTTGTTCCGATATTGGTCGTCTGGTGCGGCTGCTCGCCAATTTGAACCTGTTCTAGGTCTTCAATTGGACTGAGCCTTCTGTCCTGGAACTCTTCTCTTGGATCCAGATCTGTAATGCTGACCATATTTATCCCTTTGGTTCACTCTCCGCTGTCTGGGGGCGAGAAGGGCTTGGACAGTTTATGGCGAATTTTTAAACTTGATTCATAGCATTTCCTTGCCAATACTTGGTCACCCTTAACCACTACGACCTTACCATTGTTCAGAGGGTATTTGATTGACAAGTAGAGAGTAGACATAACTGCGCCCAATGCATTGAACGCCGGTCTTCCAATGATAATATTGTACGAAGTAAAAAGTGTCTTAACCACCAAATATCTAACCTTGATCGTTTTAGCGTTCTCGTCGTCGCCGAACGTAGTGTATAAGGTGATATGACCCATGACGTCCACCTGCTCGCCGGAAAATCCTACCAACGTGCCGGAGTAGGGATTCAATTGTTCATCGGATAAGCGCATTGCCTTGTAGGCATTCCAGTATAGGATGTCTGCGAACTCCCTGAGTCAATGAGAACTCTTTTGACGTCATAGTGCAAAATCTGAACTTGTATTACCAAAGGATCGTCATCATGAGGAATGACATCTCGTGCATCCTCCGGGTTGAACGAAATGTCATGGGTGTGGGGAAAAGTTGAGCTTCCCACTGAGCATACTTAAAACCTCGATCGCCTGACATAACGCTTTCTAGCCGAGTTGGACTCGCCTCCTCCTGCGAATCCTCCAGATATTGTATTAACTGCTACTCGATGTTTTTCTCCTTTGTTTCTATTGTCGCCTTCGCCTTTCTGTTGGTTGGGAATTTGTTTTGGGATGGCGACTTGTCCTTTGGTGGCGTCTTCAAGGAATTTTCTCAAATGGCCGCTTCTGATCAGATCTTCAATCAAATCCCTCAACCGGAAACACCTTTCATTGTCGTGACCTTTACACCTGTGATAAGCACACCACGCCTCGTTGTCTGGTCTCATGATGGTGTTGTGCGTTCTAGGAGGAGGGAGAGGCGCCAAGCCTGTTTGTAAAATTTCGGGCAACACATGCACTCTAGCCCTGTTTAGCGGCGTGTATTCCCTATCTGCGGGATACCGCCTGTACTGTGAATAACCGGATCCTCCACCAGCGTTAAGAGGGTGATAGGGCTTAGCACGATATCCCTGTTTGTGAGTATCGTTGCTTTGCCAGTTGCGTTGGGGTTGCAAACTTTGCCCCTTGCTACTGTTGTTCCTTGAATCCTTTTCTTTGGCATCTCTGGAGCGCTTTTCTGCGTTGCTCTCCTCGCCTTTGATGTAGCAACTGGCTCTTTTGACTACTTCCTGCATTGAGGTAGTGGGCTTCTATGTTAAAGACTCGTTGAAGTGCCCCGCCTTCAATCCATTGTGGAAAGCTGCAACGAACATTTCCTGGTTTGGATTTGACACTGTGATCGTTGCTTCGCTGAATCGGGCAAGATATTCTCTAAGAGTTTCAGTATAGTTCTGTCGGATCGTGCACAAGCTAGTTGTTGTGACCTTGATGTGTTTGGTTCCTGAGAATTGGTTGTATGAACTTTTTTTGAAAGTCAGCATAACTTTCAATGGAGTTATTGGGTAAGTTCATATACCAATGCAACACAGCATCCTTCGAAGTCCCTAAAAGGAGTTTGCACCTTAGATGCTTTGGTGCTCCAATGATGGCAGTTTGAGTTCCCACAGCCATCAAATGCTCCACAGGGTTTGTCTTACCGTCAAAGGTTGGTAAGTGGGGTGACTTGAAGTTGTCTCGGACTTTAGAATCCCAGAGCGATTGACGAAGGGGCTGAGATTCAACAAGACTTTCATCATCAGAATCTAAGCTTTGCTCAGCCCTTTCGTTCTCCATTGTGGGTACTTTCTTCTACAAGCTTCTGATATCTTCCATTGCGACTTGAAGTGAAGGAGTTCCATGATTGGCAGCCATGGTTTGACCTTTGCTTGCAACGTTGCTTTCTCTCTAAGTGATAGGCTAGGAATCGTTTTACCGCAGCTCCACGGTGGACGCCAAAATATTCTGGTGAACACTTAAAGGGGAGTAAAAAGTAAATAACTTGGACCGTCGAAATAACAAAATAATCTAAGTATTTCTGAAATTCCTTGGTTGTTCGTCCTCTTTTTCATCAATGTTACAAGTATTTATAGGGTCTTCAGGGAGAGAGTTCTTCCCGCCCTTTTTTCTTTATTGGCCAATCCCACGTTCCGTCTATACATTTGATCCCATGCCTATTTACAAGGTGATCATGGGGAACGTGATTTGAATACAATGGTTCTTCTTAAAATCTGCTCCTAGACATACAGAAGATGAAGATAAGTGAGTAAAATTGTGGAGGAATGACAGTTATAGTGGAGGATGGGGAGATCGCGGGATCGTGGGAATCTCGCCCATACGGCCATGTCTCTCCAGGGATAGATGTCTCGCCCTTCTGGTCTCACCCTTATTGGAAAATTGGGCTTTGAATCTCACGTGTGTATTGGGCCATTGTATTTGGGCCGTTGTACAAATCATCCAATAATGTTTGGGCTTTTGCTAAGTACACCCTTTACATTTACTCTCGGTCCACATTTGCTCTAGAAAAAAAAAACTATCATATGCAAAGAGGATATGACTAATAGGAGGTGCACGTCTGCAAACTTTAATACCATGAATAATGTTATTTTCTCTCAGCTTGTTTGATAAGTGCAGACATACCTTCAGCACAGAGGATGAACAGGTATGGGGACAAGGGATCCCCTTGTCTTAGGCCTCTTCCAGGGGTGGTAGGGTCCACACACTCATCATTCATCAAAATATGATATCTGACAGTTGTGACACACATAAGAATCCATTGGATCCATTGCGCATCAAAACCCATTCTCTCCATGATACCAAACAAGTAACTCCAGTCTACTCTATCATAGGCTTTGCTGATGTCAATTTTAAGCGTTGCTTCACCTTTTTGACCTCTGTTCTTACATTTTAAATAATGAATAATTTTTTATGCTATCAGAACATTATCAGTAATTGATCTACTTGCTACAAAACCAAATTGTTCAACGGAGATGCACTTATCAAGAATATTTTTCAGTCTATTAGCCAGAGCCTTAGCCAACATTTTATAAATAACATTACACAAGGATATAGGCCTAATATCTTTCATCGTATTTGGCTGCTCACATTTTGGAATAAGTACAATATTAGTGTAACTAAGTGAAGACGAGATATTACCTTCAGTGAGCCATTGCTTACAAGATTTTACGATCTCTTCACCACAAAGTGTCCAAAATCTTTTGTAGAATGCTAGATTTAAGCCATCGGGACCTGGAGTTCTTCAATTCTTTTTTTACAGTTCTCTATTTGGTCTTTATATCTCCTTCTCAACTTTCTACCCCAATGATCCATCTCTTCAGTGCACAAAGATAATCGACTAGTCGTTTCTTATACTCATAAACATGGAGTTCGGTGTTAAGTATGATAGAGGAATGATCTGAAGCTCCTGAAACAAGATTTCTTAACAAGCAATGTAGGAACATACTTAACAAGTCATTTGTGACTAGAGCCCTATCAAGTTTTTCTTCCACAACATGGTTTGACCCTAAACCTTTGGCCCAAGTATAGGGATGACCTTGAAGTGGTAGACCAATATGGCCACAATCATTCACAACTTGGCGAAAATCATTAAAAAACCATTGTGAATGTGGTACATTTCCCCTTTTATCATTGTGATAGAGGAGGTCATTGACGTCTCCAACTATACACCATGGAAGGGACGCCTGGTTTGCTAAAGTCCTCAGGATGTTCCAAGACTCTCTTCTTTGACTACGGTTAGGAATACCGTAAAACCCGGTTAATCTCCATTCTTGGCTAAGGTCCTCTGGCTTAACAATTGCATTGATAAAGTTGCCAGAATAATTTTGAAATTCACAAAGACCGTCCTTTTTCCATATCAAAGTTAAACCTCCACTTCTACCTTATCGATCCACAGTAAAGTATGACTCAAGTCCTTTAGAGAAAGCATCACAATATACTACATATCTCTGAGTTAAGTCCATAATAGTCAACACATGTGCTTTGGTAATTTCTTCTTCAATGTTCTGAAACTTTGCTCACATTGATCATCCCATTTAAAAGGAGTTTGGGTAGAGCTATATGTGAAATCTTTGAGAAGAATATCCTATAGTAACCTGCTAAACCCAAAAAACTTCGAACTTTCAAAACATTTATGGGTCTTTCCCAGTTCAATACAACTTCAAATTTTAATGGGTCAACTATTACACCTCCCTGAGATATTACATGACCTAATAATTCCACTCCTGTTAGCCAAAACTCGCATTTGATGAATTTAGCATACAATAGAATCTCTAAATCTATCCTCAAGAACTCAACATGCTCTTGAGGATTTCTAGAATAAATGAGAAAGTCGTCGATGAAGATCATAACAAATTTATGCTGATAAGGCAGGAAGATACGGTTCATGTAGTCAATGAATACAAATGAAGGACTAGTCACACCGAACATCATAACAAGAAATTCATAATGGTTGTATCGTGTACTAAAGGCAGTCTTGGATACATCATAAGACTTAATATGAATCTGATGATAACTGGATCTAAGGTCAAACTTGAAAAATATTGTTTCTCCTCTGAGTTGGACCAATAAGTCATCTATTCAAGGCAAGGGATACTTATTCTTGATGGTAACTTTGTTGAGCTGAGCATAGTCAATGCATAACCACATTCCATCTTCTTTCTTCTTTTCTAATAACACTAAATCTGATGAAATGTTTTTTAAGCAACTCTTCTAACTGATATTTTAATTCTTTTAGCTCAACTGGTGACATTATGTAAGGTGTCACTAATACTGGTTCGACTCTTAGGATTAAATCAATTGAGAATTAATTGTTTTTGACTTTTTGTTCAGGAGGTAAGTTAGTGATATTGTCTGGAAAAAACATTTTGGTACTCATTAACATCAAATGAATGAGAAATAGAGGAATATCACTTCTCAAGATATTAACTTACATCCGAATCTCTGTGAAAATGGTCAAATTGTAACCCTTGCGTGCAACCAAAAATTTAAGTAGAATTAAAAACAAAAAAGTTGAGGTAGAATTTTAAGACTCAAACAAACTATTATTATATGTACTGCTCAATATTTAGGAGATTATTTATTTAAGAATAAAAAGAGGGTTATATGCTAGAACAAAAAAATAAAATAAAAAAAAAGAGGCTAATGAAGTGGGTGATATATAAGGAACGTATATTAAGGAGGACCAAAGGAAGACGGACGGGCAGAAGAAAAGAGTTAGTTTTGGAGCAAAAAAAAAGAAGAGAAGATGAAATTGGATTGGATGTTACAAACAAACAAACAAACAACAACATTTTAGATAGAATGGAGGGAGAAGGATCAAGAGGAGGAGGAGGAGGAGGAGGAGGAATATTTGAGTATTTTGGTTGGGTTTATCACCTTGGTGTCAATTCTATTGGTCATGAATATTGTCATCTACGTTTCCTCTTCATTAGAGGCAAATTTGTTTCCATGTACAAGCGTGATCCTCATCAAAATCCTGGCATTGTATGTATTTCCATCTCATTAATTCTTATCATCATTTTCATTCAATTCAACCATTTGAACCTCCTCATTTCTTTTTCTTCAGAAACCCATTAGACAGGGTGTCATCGGTCCCACGCTCATGGTGGAAGAGCTTGGTTGTCGAAAGGTTAACAATGGGGTAATTATCTTTTAAATTTTAAAATTTTCATGCTACATTATTAGCATTCGTTTAAATTCCTTGTAAATGTTAATTGAGTTGCACTTTCTTCCATAGGATTTTTATGTCATTCGCTTTTACAATCGGTTAGACGAGACCAGAAAGGGAGAAGTAAGTTCAACTTTTCACTTTCAAATCTGTGTTTCTTTTAATAACACTTGAGACCAATATGCTTGTAATAGTTTATAAGTTCGATTCTAAAAGAACCTAAGTCAAACATGTAACTCAGATAGCAGAGGAATCTTAAATATGATGATGAATCTTTGGTTTGTCCCTCTTTATGTCACCAATTGGTTGGCTCAGTAAATGCTACTCATGTTGTTATTGCTTTTGTAGTGTAGTAAGTTCCTCAATTTGTGCAGTCTTCTTGTCTTCTTTATTTTGCTTCTACCTAGCAAACTGAATGAATATATCATTTAAATTGAATGAACCTTTTTATATTGTGGTGGGTGTTGTTCGTTTTTCTATAATCATAATAGAAATGAGTTTTTTAACCATGTTTTCTTCAAGGTTGCTTGTGCTACGGCTGGGGAAGCACAAAGATGGATGGAGGCATTTGAACAAGCCAAGAACCAGGCATGAGAAAATAACTATAATTTTGCTCTTTTGTTGTTTTACGTTTTGTTACAACCCAAGACTGGTTGTGGTGGATTATCAGGTTTTGTACAACTGAAGTTTGTAGTTTTAAATAGATAAGTTTATTGTAGTACACGCAAATTATAGCAATGTCTGTGTTTCTATCTCGGAGAAGTTTGACATGCCATCGAATTATATTCATAATACTATATATTAGTGTGACTTTATTGAATATGCCTTTTTTTGCAGGCTGAGTATGAGCTTTCAAGAGGAGTCAGTGCTAGAGAAAAACTAAACCAGGAAACTGAGTATGCATTTTTTTCCACGACATATAATGATGCAACCATCTGATAGACACATGAACTATTTATTCACTTATGTTAATTTGGTAATTATTAATAAGGTTTTTATGTTACGTGTTCTTACCAGGAATTTCAATACTTTTTATCATCCTAGTCTATATGTTTAATTTTCTTATTATCTTCCATCATTTTTTATTACAAAATCTTGAAATTGTGAAAAATTTAGTTTGTTTACTAAAGTCAGTATTCGATTTTGGTCTCACAAGACCACTTATTTTGAACAAATTTAATCTTTAGTTTTTAGTTGTTATTAGTAAGTCACTCCATCATTTTCTTTCAATTTAAAACTCAAATTCTCATTAATATTAATAAAAATGTGTTTAGTTTTTGGACCATTTTTAGGAGGTCTTCCTTAGAAGTCATGCTTTTATAACGTCTCATAATTGGCATATCACGTCTTTTCTATTATGGAAGGATCAATCTAGAAGGACATCGACATATAGTGAAGCGGTACGCATCTGGGCTGAGGAAGCTTATAAGAATTGGCCAAGGTAACTTGATAAACATTATTTGATTTATAATATTCATTGGAGGAATTTTGATGTCTTTGTTCAAAAGCTTACATTATTTTGATATCATAACATGTAATTAGGATTCTCTTACACTGTCACTATATTTTCTGATAGAGAATTATGTATTAGTTAGTTAAGTAATTATTAGGTGGTAGTTAATTAAAAAATTTAAGTATTAGTAAGATATAATATTTATGTTATTGAGTTACTTTATCGGACTTTATGGTTTTAGGCCCATCATGGATATTATATATATATATATGTAGTGTTTTTCGCACACTTTAGTGGAATGAAATCAAAGGTTTACTTTATTAACATTTGGTTCTTTCATTTAAACTTCACCACCTCCCATAGCTTACTCAAACCATACTATTCTAGATTATCTATATCTCATCCATGTTCCAACATTTTCTCCACTTTATTCCTCCACCATTTTCCTAACTTATTCCACACCCACCACAACCATTCCAACTCATCACACCCAAGCACCATTTCACCAACATTTCCTTCATATCCATCATTTCGTCGCCGGATCCACCTGACAAAATCTTTGCTTAATTCCCATCATCGGCACCACCACTGTTGTCAAAATTGTCGTCCTCGCCACTGCCAAAGCCACTGTTCACGTTCTCAATTCCACGACAACTACCATCGGAACCTTCAAATTCACTGTCACTACTTCGATATCTAGTTTTATATATACGTTCAGCGCCGCCACCACTCCCACAACCACCAAATCTACTGGCGAATGTGAACACCCAACTCACCGCGAAACTAGTTCTATACAAAGCTTGGTTTTCTCTTACAAACTTGATGCGTGATATATGTCTAAACCACCAGAGTAACACTGGAACTAAGCAATTTTAGCAACTTCACTCCCAAAATCATGTTCCACTTTCAGATAAAATTGCTGCTTTTTGAGATAAATCATAGCCATTAAAAGCAAGCTCAATCCGTGTGACTCTCTTAGCAACAATTCAATTGTCGAAACGTGTCCCACTATGACGGAATATGGATTTTGGTTGTTTTGGCTATCCATGATTTGTGTTGCATTTTTTATAGCTATGTGCCGGAAATGGATTCATATTAGTCAGCTTGGATGCAGTCACGCTATAGTCGGCTACTTTCAATCGTTTGATCAAAATCAGACCACTCAGATCTTAATGTAGTTTTAGTTTTTTGAAATATAAATATTTTAATTTTAAATTCTGAACTGTCTCATCTTTATTGAAGGATTGTAATTTATTTGACTGCTTGCAGTCACAGTCATTATTAACTACACTCAATCCATATCCATATGTGCCAAGATTGTTTCCATACACCAACCTCTTCCAACTCCACAAGTCGACATGTGTCCCGTCCCATTCTAACTTTTTTGCCACTAAAAGTTGTTTAATATCCCACAAGCACGTGATCATCCCACATGTGTTAAGATTTTTTTTTTTCATTACGAGGAAAGTGGGCCAAATATTTCGTTATGGATGAATTTTATGGGCCAAAATCTCATATAATCTAAGTTTCACTGCAACACAATCCTCACACTCTAATTGGGCTTTCATGCACTCTTCTGACCCGTAAACCTACTGACTTGCTTCTGAACCTTGTCCTAGGTTCAAGTGAACCCAACGACAATAATAGTGTTGGTATTTCAAGTGTGAGTTGAGTTCCACATCGCATAAAACAGTGGATGTTGAAAGGTTAATAAGTTAGAGCACCCATTACCTAACACCTTAAGGTTTTGAGTAAAAGTGTGATGTCGAACACACTTGTGTATCTGTTCAAGGTCTGATGTGATGATCCCTTAGACCCCCTCATGACTCAACAGTGGTATCAGAGCTGATGGTTGTTGATCCAGCTTCTTGTGTCGAAAGTCTTCCTAACAAGGTATTCAGGCGGCGTGTCCTGGTTATGGAAGAGACATAAAATGTCTCTTCTCTAACGAGCTCTAACTTTGGGATTATAGGGAGTTGAGTTTCTATAATAGTTTCTTTTAAGTCAATAATTCGATTTCTTTTCTTTTAAATGATGACCATAGTGAAATGGTGTGTATGTTTTGTTTCTTATTTTAAATGGAGTGATTTAATTATTGATATCCACAAAAAATTGTTGACTTGAGTGTAGAATCTGAACTAAGATGATTGGATTTTTACATTAATTAGTGACATTATTTTTGCTCTTTTATTTTAAAGGCCCAGAGACGCTCCTAAGGCTATCATCAAAGTTTTTTGGTAATTCTGATGGTTTTGAAGGAGATATTGGAGATGCATTTGATGCACATCAGTGGAAATGTGTTCGTACAATGTCTGGTACTTTTCTTTTACCACACTATGAATTTTACAGCCTATTGCATGCCAATGTTGTATTGCTTCAATTCCTTTTTATTAGAAAATGTATGTGAATGCGATAATACTTTATTCCTTAGTTCAAGGATGATTTTAAATAGAGAGGATAAAATTAATTCTCTAGTTGAATTAAGGAGAAATTTGTTACAATGGAAAATAAAAGGAATCAATAGAAAAATGTAGAATGTCCTAGAAATAATAAAATAGTAAACTAAATATTTTCCAAAACTTTTAATAATATGGGTTTTTCTAATATGTGCAAGATTGCACAGGATAAAGGATAATTAATGCTCCAATTTTATGAGTTTTCCCATAAGTCATTTAATTAGTCTTTTTCTTGAAAAGTGATTTTTTTCCACTCTTCTATTTCTTTCGAATACAGTAGCTTTCAGCATTAAACCACTCTTTCTTGACCCACTTATGTGGATTCCGAGCTATTGGAGATAATCTCCGTCGTGGAATGAAACTACATCTTGTTGATCGCGACTGAGATTTAGGTTTACGATGGCGATTTTGAGCTATTCAGAGCCCAAATCTACGCTGAATACGGCTGAGATTTAGGTTTACGAGAGTCGTGCCATTGTGTGAGAGAAAATGAAAATCGGTTCCTTCTCCGGCGAGTGTGATTTGTTTTCTTCTCCGATGAGTTGTGAACTGTGATGGCTTTAATGATGAGAAATGAAAGCTCCAACGGTAATAGTAAAAAAAATTACGGGAGGAACTAACTAATTGAAAGGCAGAAAAGATAAGCAACCAACTTGAAACTTTTAAAAGATAAAGGATCAACTTGAAACCTAAAATAAAGATAAGGGACCTGAAATTCTGGCGCGTAAGGTCCCGATGTAGGGCACAATGTTCCAAGGATATAGGATAGAATGTTTGATCCTAATGTTGTAACATTAATGCTTACACTGAACCTATTGAACAAATAAAATACGTTGCAAAAAAGTAAACAACACAAAATATTTGTTAACCCAGTAACAACAAATACTCTAGGGGATACCAATCCAGGAAGGAAGTCCACTATGATAAAGCTAGTTCAAAGCTATTAGTAAACCAACTGTTTACAACTTATCACCTAACAACTACCCGTGCAAACTTCTACCTTGGAACTCCTAGATATGAGACCCCTTTCACTCCCCCTCAATCACACAATCAGTGATTACAATTGTTTCAGATGAACAAATCTAACTTCGTACTTAAAAACTTAAGAGAGATTTGCGATTACAACTTGATTAAAATAGTCCTACTCAAGCTTAAGAGAGATTTGCGATTACAACTCGACTAAAACCTAGTGACTCTTTTCTTCTTGATAGCTTCAGTTTATGTCGGTCAGTAAATCGAACAGATTCTGAGTCTTTATATAGAGCTTTGAATTCCCTTGGCTTGAGAAGATATAGGGAATTTGTTACACATAATCTTGATGATTATATTTGTTTTTATCTTCTTGAATCCTTAATATTTTATGACAAACTTAAGGAACAAGTAAACGTGTAAACCGCCCTCTAAAGATTTAAACCACGTGCGTCATGGTGAAAAAGTTAGCGGGAGATTATTCTTCAAATAAATCTTCAATCAAAACGCAACTGGCCATCGCAAATTTCCTTGAGTAAATTTGGATTAGATCAAAATATATTTGTTTCATATCTTTTAAACGCCAACTTGTTACGATCCCATTTTTTTCCACTTCAGAAAACAGCTCATGTGTTGTTGCGCAAGTAGGCACGAGTTTGTTACATCAAATGTTTTAAACATATCGACGCGCAAATATGGTAACAGAAAAAGGCGCGTTTTTTGGATATCCTGATGTTGGATCCTAATGTTACCACATTGGGATCAACATCTGGTTTCAAACTTGTTTTACCAAAAATTGAAACCAACTTTAAAACTCAAGAGGACCAAATGTGTAATTAAGCCATAATTTTTTAACAATGAGACAAACAAGTGTATTTGATAAGCAGAAAAAACTTAACTAGAACAAAATTCCAAACAATGCAAACAACAAAATCAAAGCAATCTTCAAAATACAGATTATGTCAACAGCTTCAACCCACACCATACATAAAATTTAGATTACAAAGATAATTAATGATGACTATGCTAATATTTGAACTTTGGATTTATCCTTATCCTCTAGGGTGATTTTTTATTGTGGTTTCAGGTGTTAGAGTTTTCGAGGATATTACTAGTCCCAAGGTGTGTACATGTATTCAAATATCTCTTAACTACTAATTAGGTTTGTATTTGTGAATGTCATTTTTATTGAAGTACAATGTTTGGATTTAACAAATATTTATCTTCTTTTAAACGACATATATGCATATAACACAAATGGTCTTTAGCAATGAAAAGTATACATAGCAGTCTGTAAGGTTATCAATGAATAATTGTAGTGATAATCATTATAACATAATCAGATCCTATCAAAATGGTTCTATAAACAAGTATAAGGCAAGATTAGCAGGTAAATGTTTCCATCACAATCAAGTTTTGAATATATTGAAATTTTTCCTCTATAATTGGTGATTTGTTGTACCATACAATCAATCAGTCTAAAACTAGTTTTGTTATAAACAAATATTGGTGGTTTATGTCTTCCCCTTTCAAGCCATACTAAACAACATTCAAATGTATTATTTGATACTCAAAGGGAGCCTCGCAAGTCAAATTACTATTTCAGGCTCCTTCTTATGCTCATCCTCTTGAATCAACTACTTTCTCAGATCCTCGCTTTGAGGTGTGTCTGTGTGTGTTTTCTGCTTTGACATTTGTTTTACGCTTTGTAGAATGGTAAGGGTATCCTCGCTAAATCGGTTGGTGTTATTGATGCAACTGCCGATAGTGTTTTTGAAGTGTTTTTAAACACTGATCGGAGGAAAAGATATGAGTAAGTTTCCTATAAAAAAGGCTTGATTGGATTAATAACATATAATTGTAGAAATTAGTCATTTATTACTACTACTACTTTTTCAGGTGGGATATGTTAATGGGTGACTTGGAGCTAGTAGAGTCTTACGATGGACATTACGATGTTGTTTATGGGACATATGATCCTAAGTATCTAACAAGGTAATCCATCTCTGTTAAATTTATTATTTCAAACATTATTGTAACTCTTACTGGTTTGCTATAATAGTATTTTTAATACTTTAATCATTAATAATCTTGTTAAAATATCTCACAACTTCCTTGGTGTGTATGTGTGAAATGTGGATTGCTATAATTGATAGAGATTTGCATGAGTTGGTGACTTTTACTGAAATGATATGGACCTGCATTTTGTAAAATATATCATGTATGTTCGAATAAATTCTTTGGAGTTTAATTTTTACCTTTCTCTATCCGAGTATCTAATTGTTATTGAAAAATTTCAGTTTCCATGTAGCTATAATTTTATTGCATCTCAAACATTTTTCCTGTTGCCTTGTTAACTTTTATTTTCATTAGTAAATAGGGAGCACGTTTTGCTTTTTTAATTGTCCATTCATGAATTTCTTCTTTCAACCTAATTTAGGTGGCACTCAAAGCGAGATTTTATCTTCTCGAGGCAATGGTTTCATGGACAAGATGGAACATACAGTAAGAATCTAAATTTTCATGGGCTTGAAGTGTGGATAATGCATTGGCCCACCTACCATATGCTTAAATTCCACTTTTAATTAGAAAGTGAGAGGAGCAGGGATCGAACTCTAGACCACTTAGTCATAGAGGTTCTGATACCATGTCAGATAACCGATTATCCCAAAAGCTTAAACTGTTAGGAAAGGCTACATCAATGGTTTTATATTATTTTTAACAAAATTCATGATCAAATTGAAATGCACAATGGTTGGGTTGCTTGGAATTCTACATTTATATTGTATTCTAACTAGATTGGTTTAGGTTGACAGACTTAATTTATATGTTTAATTGATGCAGCTATCTTGCAATTTCCAGCAATACATAAGAAAAAGCCGCCGAGAATAGGCTATCGACGTACAAAAATTAATCGTAAGATATATTATTTGTGTAATTAATTTCAGTTTTGGGGCGTTTCCATGAACATAAGAATAAGGTGTTGAATGAAAATCACACAAATTTGTTTGATGTTTGGCATGTTTACTTTTTCCAAACAGAAGCTTCTTATAACTTGGCCTTTCTTTAAATTCATATTAATATTGAAAACTCAAAAGAAGAAAAATAAATAGTAAATATTATACCATATACTTCTTTGTGATCATTCACAAAATATATCCACGTATTTAATTTATTGTGGTGTAGCATCTACATGGGAAATTAGAAATTTGAACACACCAATGGGATCAAACGTACCAAGATGTTTAGTGACCCACACATTAGAGATACATTCTACAACTTGGCACCGATGGAAGAATAGCCAGTGCACAAAATTTGAGAAGAGCATCCCTTATGCATTGTTGTGCCAAGTGGCAGGTAAATATATCAAACTTCTTTTTGATCTTGTAGATATTTGAACTCTAGAATAGTTGGATATTCAACCTTCAAACTATTAATTAGAAGCAAGTATCTTTAAAATAGACATTTAATATATACTTGTAAACAATGGTAGGTCTAAAGGAATATATTGGAGCCAATCCTGCAGTCCACCAACAAGATGCTGTTACTGTTGTTCATTCCAAACTCTCCAGTATTTCTTTGTCCGGAGCTGATTATGAAAATGTAGAAGTCCAAGATGAATTTTATGATGCAATTGCTG
The DNA here is from genome assembly GCA_951799995.1 of Trifolium subterraneum. Lineage (NCBI taxonomy): Eukaryota > Viridiplantae > Streptophyta > Magnoliopsida > Fabales > Fabaceae > Trifolium > Trifolium subterraneum. The sequence continues at coordinate 38,909,901 of OX637462.1, read as the reverse complement.
CTACATCAGATGAAGAAAGTGATGAGGACGACAATGTTGTAAATAAGGTCTCTTCATATGATATCTTCTTGTCAGCTACAACAAAATTTGCAATTGAAATTGATGTTGTTTGTTTGTTACTGATCGCTCGGAAACTTTCTATTCCATGCCAAACTATATAATTTATTATATTGTCATATTTTTCAGGATCGAAAGGTCAAACTAAAGAATATTTCATGGGCCATGACAGACTTACCTTTGCAGCGAACAACAGGTCATCTTTTTCTGTTTCTTGTTAACTGCAAGGGAAAAGTACTTTTTTGGGTTGGGATCACCTAATATAGAACTGCACACAACGTAATGACTACAAGGCTGTTGGATCTAAGTTTAAATTTCCGGTGTTTTAGATCCGCATTGTCTTGTTCTTTTGAATCTAAGTTCATATTTTATGTGTCTGATGTGTTTAGATCACCAATAAAGTAGCACACAATGCAATGGCTGCATAGTTGGATTTAAATTTGAAAAAGTTTAAATATATGTACACACACATAAATGCACATATTCAAACTTTTAGCCTAAAAGAATTTTTCATTCTACTTGCAGCTCCTAATCTATGCAAAGAATTAGACCCACTTGTAAGTCCTATAAAAATTGATGCAAGTGATTTTCAAGGTTCTTTGCGCAAAGGAAAGGACGACAATGACACAAACTGTTGGACATCTCCAAGTGGCGAGGGATTTAAGATTAGAGGAAAAAACTATCTGAAAGATAATTCTAAGGTGAGTTACCCATTTAACTACACCAATCATCATTGGCATCAAAAGGACATGACTTAGGAATATTATATGAATTAAGAGCTTTAGATGTTCTATCGTGGATTTGACATTATGACATTCCTTATGTAGGAAGTTGGAGGAGATCCACTTCTCAAACTCGTAGCAGTTGATTGGTTAAAAGTTGATAAACCTGTAGATCAAGTTGCATTACATGGTAGAAGTATGGTTCAGGTAAAGTTGATATCATAATATAAATCTTGCTACAAATTGATTTTTGTTTTTGTCTTATTGATATATTTTTCTTTTCATAACATATTTGCTAAACAAAGTCATAATTTATGCATCACAAATAGATTGATATGAAAGTTGGAAAAATTATGATTGATTTGGTTTGAAAATGTGGATATATTAAGTCTATTTTCCCCTAAACCATCGATTAACATGAGCTTTTAAATTTTGGATGTTCGTCTGCTACCAAAAACAAATTGTTTATATACTACATCTGAAGTTCTATTATTCTAACATTTGTTGTTGACGATTAAAATTAGACTATTATATTAAGAATAAATTGTTGTGTATTTTTGTTATATTACTTTCCCTTTTATTAGGACAAATTCAATATTTATTTTCCTTTTATTAAGCTAGATTCAATTATATAAAGGAACATGCATGATGTAGGCTTAAGCCTGGTGTATTTGAGATTATTATTATTATTATTATTATTATTATTATTATTATTATTATTATTATTATGTATTAAATTGTCACATTGAGTTATCCTCCCCATCTAAATTGCAGAGTGAAGCTGGGAAAAAGCTTCCATTTATTCTTGTATTTAATCTTCAGGTATGTATATATCTGCTTTTGCATCTTTTTAATTTTTATGATTCAAATAAAAGTGGAATTTATTAAGAGAACTAATTAATGCATAATATTATAAGAAGCACAAAGGTTATTTTGCACAATGTGCAACATACCATTTTTTTTCTAGGGTAAATATTGTTTTACCCCCTACAAAGTATGCGAGTTTTGGTTTAACCCCTGTAAAATTATTTTTTTGGATTACCCTCTGCAAAATAAAGATTCCTTCAATTACCCTCATATATTGACAACTAGGACATGAAATATTCACTTTTGCTGATGTGGCATGTCTAGGTGGCATTTATTTTATTTTTTATTAATTTAAAAAAATTAAAAATTCATATTGCTACATAATAATTGTATTTAACAAAATTAAAAATTGACATTTTATTTTAAAAATCAGAAAAGGAAAAAAAAAAAGATTTTTTTTTTGGTTTGTATTTTCTTATTTTATTTGAAAAAAATGTGAATTTTTAATTTTTTAAAAATTCAATTATTTAAAAAAAATTCTGATTTTTTTTTTAAAAAAAAGTCAATTTAAATTCAATTATTTAAAAAAAAGATTGTCATTTAAAATCTTTTTCTGATTTTTTTTAAAAAATGTCAATTTATTTTGTTTTTAAATTCAATTATTTTTAACAAATATGTCAATTTAATTTTTTTTAATTCCATTTTATTTTTAACAAATCAGAAGTTTTTTAAAATAATTGAATTTAAAATTAACATTTTTTATAAAAAAATCAGAAAATTGAAACCAGAAAAAAATTAAATCTTTTTTTTTTTACTTTTTTTTCTGATTTTAAAAATAAAATGTCAATTTTTTTAAATACAATTATGATGTGGCAATATCAATTTTTAATTTTTTTAAATTAATAAAAAATAAAATAAATGCCACTTAGACATGCCACATCAGCAAAAGTGAATATTTCATGTCCTAGTTGTCAACATAGGGGGGTAATTGAAGGAATCTTCATTTTGCAGGGGGTAATGCAAAAAATAATTTTGCAGGGGGGTAAACCAAAACTCGCATACTTTGCGAGAGAGTAAAACACTATTTACCCTTTTTTCTATTACTCAATATTTGGTGTTGACTAACAATATGAGATTTTTTTTTCTTCATGAATGTATATACATATTTATATATATGTATGTAAAAAAATTTCAAAATATATAAGTTAATTAAGGCAGTTTTAACTTTGTTGTCAATCTCAAGGTTCCAGCTAAACCAAACTACAGTTTGGTTCTATATTATGCATCTGAAAGACCTATAAATAAAGATTCTCTATTGGCTCAATTTATGGATGGAAATGACATGTTTCGAGACTCAAGATTCAAACTAATTCCAAGTATAGTGGAGGTGTGTGATTCTCAACAAAATTTCAATATGAGCTTTTTTTTATTATTATTTCTAAAAGTATTGAGTAACTAATGATTTTCAAATGTAAAAGGGATATTGGATGGTCAAGAGAGCTGTTGGAACAAAAGCATGCCTGTTAGGAAAAGCTGTGACTTGTAAATACTTTAGACAAGATAACTTTTTGGAGGTAAGCAAGTTAAGATTTTTTATGAAAAGTATAATTTAATGTTTGTAATTCATTGAAGATTACGAAATCAGTATTTTTTTTATTAAAATTGTCTGTAATATATGCAAACTTGTCAGAATTGAACATTAGACTAATTACAATGGTTGTGTTTGTGGGTGTTGAATGTGGTATTCAACTACTTAAACCATTGCAAGCAACCTATTGAATGACATCAACCGGAGAGAGAAGATGAAAGTTTTCAATATGTTGAATCTGCAGCAGGGGGACACGCGGCACGCTGCCATTCGGCCAGCACTGGCGCGTGCGCAACACGCGCGGACATAACGCGTGTGAGTGTGTTCCGCGGAGAGAGAAGATGAGTTGGATAAAAAGGCAGCCACGTGGCTGCCTATGATTGGTCCGGCGGATTTTTTTGATTTTTATCCTTTAAACTCAATTATCTCATTGAAAATTAATTTTTTATTTTTTTATTTTCTTACATTGTCATAACACTTTAATAACAATTTTCTGGACAATGCAGATAGATGTGGATATTGGATCATCCTCTGTGGCTAGGAGTGTTGTTGGCCTTGTTTTGGGATACGTCACAAGTTTAGTGGTTGACCTTGCAATTTTAATAGAGGTTTGGGCCATTCTGTTATAATATTTCTAGACAAATTATTTTCTGGTATTATATTTCCTAGTTACTTTCATCAAGTCCTCGCATATTCCATATATTTACCAATGCCATATTTGCAGGCAAAAGAAGAGGAAGAGTTGCCAGAGTACATTCTTGGAACTGTTCGATTAAATCGCATAAGACTTGAATCTGCTATACCGTTCGAAGTTTGAGGTTATCTACCAAGAGTTTTCAAAAGTCTATGTACACTAATTGTTTGGCTTATTTTTTCTGTTACACTGGGGACTCTAATCCGAAAATGTAAATTTGGTGGATTTCATCATCTTATTGTTAGACAGATGTAAGACCCGTAATATTAGCTAGGGCTAGAACATGAGTCGATATCTTTTTGTGTCTTTAATATTAAGGTAAATTTTATGGTACATATGATAATTCATAATGTACCAGTACATTAGGTAAGTAAATTGTAAATGCATATTTTTTAAAAGAAATCATTTTTCTTATCATTAAATTAATTATAGTAACTAAATATTATTCATCAAAATTGTCAAAAATATAAAATTTGATATTTTTGAATTTTTATTCATCATAATAGTCAACATTGATTTTTTTTTTCTAAAAAATATTAGAAAAATTAGTGCAATGGTTATAAACCATGAAATTATGTTGTTTCTTGTGATATTATTATTTCTAAAATACAATAATTGGCTAATAGTTTTTTAATTTCTAAAAATAATTGTTAATTTATCAATTTACTAACTTAATGTACCGGTACATTTGAATTATTCAAATGTATCGTAGAAGCTCCCTAATATTAATATTTTGTATTTGTCATTTTATCATAGGTAAAATTGGAGATTTTGTTGAGATTGTGCTTGTGCATTATTTTAAATGTCTGCAAAATTGGCACAATGATTTTATGAGCTTTAATTGTTTATAGAAATGTTCTTTCGAAAATACTTTTCTTTTGAATTTTGAAAAAACAAGCATGATATACCCGCTATTTAAAATTTTAGGGAATTCAATTGCTGTTAAAATTTAAATATAAGTTTTATATATCGACTGTAATGAGAATTTGATCTCATTATATTTTTCTCACTTAATGTGTGAAAATTTATGGTAGAATTTTTCTGTTTTCGTAAAAGTTATCTTTGAGTGAATTGAGACTCGTTTAAGAGCGAACGCGGAAACTGAGCGAGCTAGAGTGGGACTATGGCCATGAAAATATCTAGATATTTTCTGGAATATCATTATTTAATTGTTGTGAAAGAAGGGAGTGGATGGCTAGGATTTAGTGTTGAAACTTTACACTATTTGATCGTACCGCTAGGATTTAACTAGAAAACTTATAAATAGCAAGTTCATAGAACAGTTTTCTCTCTTCTCCTCTCCCTTGGCAACTCCCTCCTCACCCACACTTCAAAAAATTCTATTTCCATCTTAAATCAAGCTTGGATCAAGTGGCTTTAGGATCAATCATCATCATAACCTTGTGATCTAAGCTCCAAGAATCATTCGCTTTCTCTTTATGTTTCAGCCGAATTACATTTTAAGGGTATGGAGTGTTGGTTTCTAGATTTTGTGCTCCATTCTTTTATTAATGTTATAGAATCAGTTTATTTGATGATAGATCTAAAAGAAAATTTCAATTTTGTACACTATAAAATTTTAGAGACTTCGAAGAAAAGTGTGAAATGAATTTGTGATATGATTTTCTTGCAATTGAATCTAGCACTATTTGTTTTAGGAGTTCGATTTTGAAAGAAAAGATAGAAAATGAAAAGTCCCAATTTTTATGTTGATTTTGAAGTTTAGGGTTTGGAAAAAAATTTGTTAAGTGTAGAATTAAACTAAATTGAGTTGGTTTATGTGAAATTGATAAGTTGATAATCATTCTAATTAAGTTTGATTTTTGAAAAGTGACTTTGAGTTCAAATTTGCAACGGGTAGAAAATCAAAAAGGTATTATGGTCATTATAGATTTTGAAGTTATGTTGTTGAGTGGATAGATGTCTTACACGATGTCTGGGACAACTGTGTATTATGTCAGATGTCTTAGACTTGGTAAGACAATTGGTTGGCAAGATCGATGTAATACAGAAAAGAAATAAACGACACGATAAATTGTTTACCCAGTTCGGTGAAAACCACACCTACTCTGGGGATACCAATCTAGGAAAGGAAACCCACTATTCAAATTAGTACTTAGTCTTACAACGCACACCAAAACTTATTGATGTGTATGTCTTTTCTTAATCCTAGTTTTTTCTACCCCAAGGGCTAACTCCTCCTAGATATGACAGTACAGGAAATTTGCCATTATGTTAGTTGAGAATTTTAAAAGGCTGCGAAGTAAAAAAATAAATGAAATTCTCGCTTCATACCTAAACACTCCAATTCATCGTTTCAACGGAAGAAAAGAAAATATGTACCAGTCCAAACCTCCACACATAAGGTCTCAAACCAATTCATCGTTTCTATAGAAGGTCTCATCTTTTCCCTTTCACAATTAGTTGTCGTCATCTCAAACCTTCGCACCAACTCTTTCCCTGCGTCATTTCGGTCGCCACAGACATGGATCGAGGGTTAGTTTGATGTTTATTGGAATTTTTTCTGTTTGTTTCCTCCCCTTCGCGATGTTAATGCCTTTTATCCGGCCACGATACTTCCCTCTTCTCCTTCAGTTACTGTTTTGTGAAAGCACCACCATACCGGAGTTAAAGGTCCTCCGTCTTGTTGTTTTTCTTAAAGGGTTACTCTTAATCTGGCTTACCTTGCTCTTTGTACTTAAAAATTGAAAAGCCCCAAAAAAAATTCAAACCCTAACCCTCTTCTCTCTCCCTAATCCGAATAGATTGAATAGTCTATGTTCATTTTGATTTTAGCTCTAGTTTTATTTTGAAACACTATATGATTTACAATTTTTTTATGAAAAAAATAATATTTTTAAACGACGCGTAATAGAAAATAAATTTAAAGATAAAAAAAATAAAGATTATAAGATAAATAGTAGGTAATAATTCAACATGGAATCAAATTGCTTAGTGTAAACTTTTAGTTAATTTAATTTCAATTTGCTACAACATCGCTATAAAGTTTAACTCTTTACTCAATTTTTTTATCACAAGTCTATGGAAAAACAAAAAAAGAAGTTTTTAAAATGTCGACGGGCCAGTTTATCCCGCCCCACTACATTTTCTAGGCAGGTTAAGCTGGGCGGGCTAACTTAAAACATCAAGCTAAAAATCTCAGCTCAACCCGCCAAAAATAGCAGAATGCTCGACATATTCGACCCGTTTTGCCACCCTAAAGAAGATAGAGTTGTTTCATACGGTGAAGATGATAGACAAAAAATTGAATTAGACTTTTTATTAATTTATTAACCTTAATGGTAATAATCATGATTATATCTTAAAAGAAAATCTAATTTTTTTATTGTAATAATCAAGTTTTTAATTTAAGAAAATAATAAAATCTGATTCAAATAACAAGTTAAATATTAAATATTGAAATCCTGGCATACATTAGACATATGTGATGTACGATGTTTCAACACTAGAATACGAATCAGATGTTGAGTCTAATGTTCCAAAATCGTAGCTAAGCATAATGAACAACATAATATAAATGACAGTAAAGTAAATAACACGGGATATTTGTTAACTCGGTTTGGTGCTAGGTCACCTAATATGAGCCTACCAAGTCAATAATGAAACCACTAAAATAAATAATGTTATATCTGGAAATAATATCCATGGCGAATATTTTTCTTTATGTAAGTAAAAAAAAATATTTCTCTCGCAGGTTGTCACGAACGAACAAACCCTATATCTTCATCTCTCTCACTCTCTTACTCACAATCGATCTCGAACAACCGTGTAGATCTCGAGATCTCGAACACGATCTCTCTCACTCACACTGGTGGTCTCGATCGTTATCTCGTTCTTTCACTCACTGTCGATCTCGAACTCACATTCTCTCACCCACAAATGAAAACGCAGGTACTGCTATAGTAAGATGCTTTCAATAAACTAAAATGTCTAAATAGGTCTACTTCACACCAGCATCTTATTAGGCACCACAACATTGAATTATGCATAGTTGTTGATGGTATGGTAGTTTTAATTAGGAAGAATGGTTGATAATGGTGGTACTTGGATGTAGAAGACCAGTACAAAGAAAATAAACGTTGGGCAATTTGAATAGCCGGTTGCCAAATAAATTGTTTAAAATTTGGATGATGTGGACCGATTGAAAGAGTGTGTCTGAGCATTTAACCGTAGCATTTCTCATCTATAATCAGATCAATCTTTATTTAAAGTTTCACTGTATTCATTCCTATATTCAAAAGTACCATATTTGACTGTTTAGGTTGGAGGATGGACTGAAGTTTATTGGGGGGCTTGCTGACATTTGCAACAGTGAGAGGTGGAGCTCATGTTCCATATTCTCAGTCGGAGCGAGCTTTAGTGATATTTAAAGCATTTTTGGAAGGGAAATCACTTCCAAATGTGCCATTTAAATTTTAGTGACTATTTTTCATCCGGTGAATTATGAAACTGTAATTTTTAGTGTAAGATGAATGACTTTCTCTGATAGAATCCTTAGAGAAAAATAGTATTGGTGCTTATTTAGCCATCTTAAGAAATCAGACAGTGTTACCCATCCCACATGTCACAAACTGAATGGTCCAAATATATATATTGTCATTAAAAAGTGTGTATTTTGTAATATCAATCACTTATTTTATGTAATTGTAATTTAACCCTTTTGCATTACACTAGCATAAGTTTGTGGTTCCAAAGAACAATTCATCCATTCATTTACCAAAGCACCTTCAAGTCTCTTACAGCGGCGATACATCTCTGCACTTCATGTGTTGTTCCTGTTGCACCTTATTCCCTCTAATTTCAATTTTTTTCTTCTTGTTCATTACATCTATAAATGATGATCCTCCCGAGCTTCGTCAATTTAATGTTGGTAAGTAGTGAATAGGTTTCTTTTGTAATTAATTGAAACAACTATTTATGTTCATCACTGTTTTTTTTCTTCTTTTGTTAATACTTATGGTTAGAAGAAGCTGATAAGGTAACTTTGCCTAATCAGCCTGATGTGATGTTCATCTAGTACGTTGGTTATATCACTGTAATCCAGCAAAAGAAGTTGTTTTACTACTTTGTTGAAACATCAACCATTCTTTGGTTGAATGGAGGTAAACTTTATATTATTATGCTGATCTCCTTGAGCTTCCTCAATTTCCTCAATTTAATTTACTGTTGGTGAGTAGTGAATAGGTTTCTTTTGTTATGCTGATTTTTTACTTCTGTTCATATCTTAGGGTCAGAAGAAGCTGATAAGGTAACTTTTCCTGATCAGCCTTAAGTAATGTTTAACCAGTTCGCTGGTTACATGGCGGTTGATGTTATTCAACAAAGGAAATTATTTTACTACTTTGTTGAAGCTACCAAAGAACCTGCATCCAAACCTGTTGTACATGATATATGGTGTATATGCCATACTTTATGATTGATTATATTCATGATGAATGATCTTTCTATAAAATAATGTTTAGAAGAACTTGTTCATTACTAGTTCCCCTGTGACCCTCTGAATATTAAGTTTACAATGCACAAGCATATTGAACTTTGAACATAATAAGGCTAATTAGGAAGAAGAGGAAAGTAGTTAGAAAGCTTGGTTTTAACTGCCATGATGTTCATTGTGTGATATGGAAGAATTTGAACTTGTTTGTTTATGAATTTATTTGAAGAAAGGAAAACAAAAAGGATGTGTGTCTGCTAACCTACGGGAAGCATCAACTTTTAGTAATTTCATACATAATTTTCAATTTGTAAATGCTATATAAATTTGTGATAAAATTAAATAGATAATTATATATTATGAAAACACATGTCAAAATGTTATAGGTAAAAAAAATGATTTTCAATAAACAATTTGATGGACCAGTATGACTTAAATATCCGTGAATTTGATTTAATATTACACAATTCAAAAAGATATGCAAATGTTAGTGACAATATTAGAAAAAATAAAGTCAATTAGTGCTTGCAAAAGATTATCACTATGAGGAATGCACAAGTCCTCGAGAATGTCTATATTACATGATCCATCTTCATCGAAATTTATGTCACATATATTATATTCAATATACAATATAATTAATATTAAGTAACATATAATTATTAATAAAAACAATATAAATTGTTAACAACAACCTAAGAAAGAATATTTTTAATTCATATTAAGTTAGTGAAAATAATGTATACACCACCGACAATTAATCATAATCATAAAACAATACAAAATTTTGATTTTTATCAAAATCACTTACGTCAACTTATTATGAGAAATTATGTTAAGTGTTTAACAATACAAAATGTAGATAGTGTTGAACTTTTTACATCAACCTTCTTTCAAAACACATTATCGAGAAGCAAGGTTTTGACATGTATTAAATCTAAGTTGTTTGGTTGGAAAAGTCGTTTTTTGTCTTATGGTGACTGCTTGATCTTACTTAAGTTTGTCCTTACTTCTCTACCTGGCTACGCTCTTTCCTTCTTCAAAGCTCCGTCAGGTATAATTTCCCCTATTGAATTTTTACCGAATACATTCTTTTGGGGAGGGAGTGAGGATCAAAGGAATTTTTTTGGATAAGTTGGAAAGATATATGCTTAGGAAAGGAGTTCGGAGGGCTGGGTGTTAGGCGGTTGAGGGAGTTTAATGTTGCTCTGTTAGGTAAGTGGTGTTGGCGGTTGCTAGTGGATAGAGGAGGGTTGCGGTATAGGGTGCCCGTCGCTCGTTACGGCGAGGAGGCTTAAGACGAGAGGCCGGCGTGGATCCCAATGGTGGAGGGAGGTCTCAAAAATCCGCGATGGCGAATACGGTGACGGGGGCGGGTGGTTTTCGGAGAGCGTTGTGAGGCAGGTGGGTAATGGGGTAGACACTTTCTTCTGGACGGACCCATGGTTAGGTGGGGTTCCTTTGAGCGTGCTTTTTAGTCGTCTTTTTGATTTGTCTAATAATAAGACGAGTACGGTAGCAGACATGTATGTGTTGGGATGGGAGGTAGGAGGGGCGGCTTGGTAGTGGCGTCGTCAGTTGAGGGCTTGGGAGGAGGAGATGTTAGAGGAGTGTAGGGATTTACTTGTTAATATTTTTTGTCGACTAACATTTCAGATCACTGGCTTTGGCGACATGATACTAGTGGCGGTTATTCTGTGCAAAGTGCATATAAGCTGCTGACTTCTTTGGTCCCTCCTGAGGTGGATGCTATGTCCAATTTCCTTTGGCATAAACAGGTACCCGTGAAGGTGTCGGTCTTGGCTTGGAGGCTGCTTCGCAACAGGCTATCGACTAAAGATAATTTGGTGGCGCGTCACATTATCCCCTCGATGCTCAGTTTTGTGTGACAGGCTGCGGCGGTTTAGAAACTGGCCATCACTTGTTTCTGTCTTGCCCTGTGCTTGCCCCCTTGTGGCAACTGGTTAGAGCTTGGATTGGTTTCTCTACCGTTGACCCAAATTCATTACAAGATCATTTTGTTCCATTTACGCAATCGACGGGCAGGCTGCGCGCTCGCTGTTCTTTTATGCAGTTGATATGGTTATGTTGTATTTGGGTCATGTTCCAGGAACGAAATAACAGGGTTTTCAAGGCTAAGGAGACATATATTCACCAACTGTTAGATAAAGTAAAAGTGCATTCTCTTTGGTGGTTGAAAACCGTTAATGTTCATCTCGGTTTTAAATCTCACTTGTGGTGGTCGAGCCATTTTGTTTGTATGGGCATCGACTGTAAACTTTTTAGGTTCTTTCTGGCACATCTTGTGCTAGCAAGAATCTATTGTTGGTGTTAATATATTCCATTTTTGCTTGTTCAAAAAAATTATCGAAGCAAGGTTTTGGTAAACCACCGTGTTTTAAGAAATTATTTTAGTCAAATTTAGAAATTATCTTAATAAATGTATAAATGAAGATTTATATGCAGCATATTCCGGTAAGTCCCCATATTTTTTGGGGACTGATTTAAAAATTATCCTAACTAGTATTCAGATCCATGCCAAACACAGGTAAAAATGTATTTATAGATTTATTGACTTATAAATAATATCTTGACGGGGCTTGCAAACATTCACCATGCTAATGCTAGAGGATAATCTGCTAGAATCAATTAGGTTGATTTCAAGAAAACAACTTTTCCGACCCCCTCCCCAATTCTTTTTTACCCCCTAAAATTTCAATTTTGCCCTTGTAAAAAACTTCGGTTTTTAAAAACCGAAGTTTTTTTGCCTTGAAAACACTTTATTATGAGACTATGGTAGACGATGAGGGTCTTTGGGGTGTACCTTAATTGGTATTCCTAAGGTTCTTTTGATACCCGTTATTCTCTTAACTTGTCAAAAAAAAAATTATAAATAATATAATTTAATATATTTTACTTTAAACTGAAAAATTAAAATTATAATTGCTAACGGAAGATAATTAATGACAACTACATAAATATTTACAATTTTATATAATTTGATAATTAAAATAACATTATTTGATAAAAACTAATGTAAAATTTATGTATAGTGTCATAGATTTTCTTAGGGAAGATTCCTATAATTTGTATTTTTTATATGAAATTTAAAATGTACCATAATTGTTGTTTCAATTATTCTCCACTAAAAGAATTATAAAGTTGATGGAAAATAATTTCTTTATGAGATATATCGAAGAGACTTTGAGGTGGATATGAATTACATAAAAAAAATGTATGTGTATCAATATATGAGTAAAAATAAGACTACAATATAAATAAATAAAAAAATCGACTCACGTATTAATATTTAAGCAGAAATATAGGTTCCGGTTGAAATTAAAAAAAGTTTTTTCTACCATATGCAAAGTTGCACATGTTAAGAAGTTTAAAATAGTAAACTAGTTTAAATAAAAAAAGTTTTATTCGATATTTAAGTTTGTCATTATATTATGGTAGAAAATTTATTTAGAATAAAATATTCAAGAATTTGTTATATAATATTGTTAAAATATAAGTGAAACTATTGTGCTATTTTTTGTAAAACTTATTATTTGATTATAATTATCAATGGTAAATTATCCAAGTTTTATGTATCCATCACAAATAATGGTCCCGTGTATATATTTTAATAAAAAATTAGAAATTTGATTAGGGATATTTAGGATAATTTAGTAAATTTGATAGTAATTAACTATCAATTTTAGGAATATTTAGGATAATTTAGTAAATTCGATAGTAATTTAATTTAGTAAGTTTCAATTTCGGTTTTATGTTTCTTTTTGGTGTTCAATTCCTTCTCTGTTTAATTTGGAGAGGTTTCAATTTTTATTGCTGCATGGGGATGGATCCCAGTTACATTCTGTTATATCAACATGGACATTTTTAAACGTGTCTTATATTAAAGTTAATTACTATCAAATTTACTAAATAGACATTTTTGTATTTATCTTATATTATTTCAATATTTTTTATATATTTTTTTTAGTGAATTTACCATGAAGGATATAAAATTTGGAATGTGGTTAAAACTAAAAAGGGTAAATTAGTAAATTTAGTGGTAATCGATTTTATTATATTAGAAGTAGATAGATTTATATTGAAACTTGTGTATTTTATATTAAATGAATAACTTTTTAATAAATAATTATTGTTTTTCAATAAAAAGTTGCTACTTTTTGTTGCTTTAAAAAATACCTATAAAGTGGTACTATGATGTGTTTTTGTTTTTGGTTTACGATGGAGCTGAGGATCGAACTCGGGACCTCTAGTATACTACCCAAATCTCTCACCACTAGACAAAATCTAGTGATTTATTTTATAACAAGAGACCTAAATTAACGAACTAAACGATGGATAGTATCACCTTTACAATCTAAAACTAAAAGAGCATCCCTTTTTGGTTAGGAAGTCTGCACATGAGTTGACCTCTCTGAAACAGTGTTGAATGGTGACAACCCAATTTGGAAGATTTAGTAGATTAAGAACCTCTTCTAGGAGATGTTTAAAATAAGATATGGTGGTAGAAAGATTAAGAACAACAACTGCAAGAACGGTAGAGTCTGTCTCAAAAATAACAGGTCAAGACGAAGGTGACGAGCAATACGTATAACATGAACTAAACTCCACAAAAAATATTTAAACATCAAAAGGGGACATCTCTACAACATCAAGGGGAGTCATCACGTGTATATAATCGGGAAGTTCTTCAACACATTTGGTTAACTTGATCTCCAACTCCTCAACTATTTGTTTACGAGAAATTGTATATGAGACACATTTTGATTGTTTGCGGATGATAAAGTTAAAACAAAGTTAAAAGTAAATATTTTTTCAAGTTTGAAAGATTTTATGTCTACAACATCAAGGGGAGTCACGTGTATATAACCAGGAGTTCTTCAACACATTGGGTTAATGCCCCATTAACCAAATGTATTGAAGAACTCTCCGATTATATACACGTGACTCCCCCTTGATGTTGTATAGATGTTCCATTTTTGATGTTTAAATAACATTTCTCAAACTCCACATCTCAAAACTTAGTGACTTTACTATGATGTGGTTTAATAATTAGATGTATAATTACACTATCAATCAATGTATAACAATTAATTTCACAATATAATATCTCTGTTTAAAAGTATAAGGAATTAGTATATATTATAAACTAGACTCCAACCCGTGCGTTGCACGAGTTTTGTGGAGTGTATAAGATATACAATTTAAATTTTTATAATAAAAATTGCAAGTAAACAAAAGCAAAATATAAATTTAATGAAATTGAAATAATAAGATATTATATATAGATTAAGTACCAAAAATTAAAAATAGATGTATTCTTTCCAAACAATTAGCTTCATGAAAACGACAGAACTGGTTAAGAGATTTGTATAAAACCCTAGTTTTTCTCTACAATTACCTTTGGATTTCATCCATATTGCGTGATGATGAACCCTAGTTTTTCTTTAATAAAAAATTTCTCTTCTTGAATATCCTTCAATAAAATCATAACAGAAAATAGGGATTAGGAAAGTAAAAAAAAAAAAAAAGAAGAAGACGGGGATCCGAAAATATTCAAAGATATGGTGATAGTAAACACAACCATAGAAGGCCAGAAGTGGGGCAGTGGGTTGTCATTGTTGAACTGGCAGCGGTGGGTTTGTTTGGAAGATGAAGAGGCGTGCGTGTATGGGGAGAACCTGCAAAAGAAAACCCTAGAACCAATCTTAATCTTAAGAACCTGCAAAAGAAAACCTTAAAGAAAATCTTAAGAAATTCAAAAGGGGCGAGCGAACCTGATCAACAGATACCTTGTGTCATCCTCGACGCGATAGGTGTGAGTGTGCCAAGTTGGTCGATTTTAAAATCAGCAGATGGAGCCTATCGATTTTCTTACTATCTTCTTCTCAATTTCACCATTGCTTTTACTAATTCTATGATATTTGTTATATGATTAGGGTTGCAATTCATCATCAAATCCTAAATCTTTAAGATAGTTGGAGATCTAAAGAAAATATAGAAAGAAAGGTGAGAAGGAGATAAGAAAAAATTGGGTAGAAGGAAGAGAAATATTATCAGAGAGAGAGCAAAAAAAATTTCAAACGTGAGAGAAGGAAGAGAGAAAGTGAGAGATGGAAGAGAGAGAATGGAGTAGAGATACCAATTTTTTAGGAAAATAAAAACAGTAATCAAATTAGATGTATTTTAGTGGCTCTATAAATAATATTAATTGATACTGTTAGGATTTTTTTTAATTAGGTAGGTGGGAGGTGGGGCTGGTGATTAAGAGGGAGATTAGGAGGGAAAATTTAGGGTTAAATGGTTGCAAATCCAAAACCCTTATTATCCCTTTATAATAACTAGACTGCAACCCGTGCGTTGCACGGGTTTTGTGGAGTGTCAGTTATATGATTTAAATTAGTCTAAGATTATAAAAAAATCACATATAGAAATCACATAAAATAGTCTAAGATTATAAAATAAAATAACAATCGAAAAAATGGGATATATTTAAGGCAACTTTTATATTTTATTTGTTATGATTTATTTTTGCGAGACAGAATATTTGTTGTGACAAAGCTGGATATATTTAAAAACGAAAAGTAAATCGAAAAATAAAAAATGTTGCATAATTATCATATAAGCCATAACAACGGGTTCTATTTGTATTTGTAAGGCAAGATTTTTATTTTTGCCAAGGCAATATTTTATATTTTTAGTTGGACGTAATTTTGTTGAATAAAAGTAAAATATCAGAATTGATAACCAATATGTTCAGTTTTTTATAAGAATAACCAATGTTCTATTTGTTGATCGAATATATTAATTTATTTGAAATTTGTTATCCTAAATATAAGAAAGTATAAGAACAATAAATATATTCAAGTCAACATAAGAAGACAATGGATTTCAAATGGCTGGAAACTTTTGCATTTCTTCAAAATCATATTTTTCATTATAATAATCAGATTAATTGAAAAGTTAAAATACAAAAACTAAAAAAATAAAAAAAAATTGATAAGGTTTCCAACTCAAAAGAACAACATTAACCATAAAGTTTAAGTATTAGGAATGAAGTATGGTTCTGTCATGTAAAAAGGATTATCTCTTTCATCTCCCAGGATTTACATCAGCACTTGAAAAACATTGATCAACTTCTGTATACAAAAAATAATTGGAACTTTTTACAAAAAAAAAAAAAAAAATTAAACATCAGTATACAAAAAACATCAATATACAAATGATACCAACATGCCAGAAGTAACATCAGCAGCTAAAAAACATCGATCAACTTCTCTCGATCCATTGCAGGATTATGATTTAAAGGACCTATTATTGTATGAATAAAAAAAAAGTAAGGAAAAATATAAAAATGTAATTATAAAGATAAACAACTAACACTTATAAAAATATTTTCAAACCTCTCAATAAATTTAGAGAAAGATTAGTAAAAGGATTAAGATTAACCATTTTTATTGTAGCATTGAAGGAGAACCTGTCCACAGAACCAAAATAATAGATGTGAGTTTGAGGGATGAAGGAGATAATAGATGAAATTTGTGAGGAAACAACAAAGGAGCCGGTTAGACTGCAAACAACGACAATTGCAAACCTGTGAAATATACCGTTAAAAACCAGCATTGACATACATAAAAATACAAATATAAAAAAACTTTCAAACAAACATAGACACTTAAGAAACTTTATTTGTACATAAACCAATTCATAGACACTTTCAAAGATAAAAAACTGAACTTTCTCTCAAACAAACATTGTTTGACTTCTAAAAAAAATCAACGTGAATCATCAACGTGAAATCAACGTGTATGTATATCAAATAAGTGATCATAAATTTTTGAGAGTTTGTTATGGTGTATATATAATATAATAATATGGGATATATTTCAAAAGAGTTGGTTATGTTGTGTATGCATATCACATAAATTTTTGAGAGTTTGTTATGTTGTATATATAATATAATAATATGGGATATATTTCAAAAGAGTTTGTTATGTTGCGTATGTATATCAAATAAGTGATCGTAAATTTTTGAGAATTTGTTATGTTGTATATATATATATATATAATATATTAATAATAATATATGGGATATATTTAAAGTTTATTTTTCCGTAGACATTAGACATATTACCCGTATTCAAGTATTATATAATAATAATATATTATAATAATAATAATAATAATATATAATATAATATATAATAATAATAGTAGAAAGTTAATATAATAATAATAATAAATAAATATTTAACATGGTGAGAGATTCCATATTTATTAGATGTTGATTGCAAAATAATAACATAATAATAATAATAATAATATATAATATAATATATATAATAATATTAGTAGAAAACTAATAATAATAATAAATAAATAAATATTTAACATGGTGAGAGATTCCTTATTTATTAGATGTTGATTGCAAAATAATAACAATTTGATTGATGTAGTGTAGTGGCAAAAAACACAAAATAGATCTTAAATGTTGCGGGTTCGATTCTCGGTGAGACCTTTTTTAAACATTTTATTTTAATATTTTAGGGTAAAATGAGAGGAAAAAAGAGCGGGAAAAAAATTAGGGTTAAGAATAGCAAAACGGAACAAACTTATAATATAAGAGATTAAATTAACATAACAAAATATTATGACTGTTTCAAAATAACAAAAACCTACTACTAAATGTAGACAAGAAATTCTAAGATATATGCTAATACGCCTCTAAAAAAAACTTAACAAACATGCATTTCCTCCTTATCATATAACACAGAGATGGTTGAGTTTTTTCCGTACAACCTGTTGATTTTGAAGACACTATGCATGTAATATTGAAGAGCCCAATGAATACCGAGGAATTTGGTAAGCCACAGAAAAATAAAATTGGATTATGTACAGTGTGACCATATGCGGTCATCATATTTAGATCGTTCGATTAATATCGAAAGGTTTAACTTTTAAAATTAGATTTTAATTGTTATTAAATATAAAATTTGAAAATATATGACTAATTATAGTGCAATTACAACATGTCTCCGCCTCCTGCACACATTGTGGATCAAAAAAATGTACCAAGCATAGACCGAGGAACACGAACTAGCATACACATGGTCAACAGTTGTAGCTTTCCACGGACAATCACAGGTTCTCAAATTGTGTCTCAATGACTCCAACTACTATATAATGAAAATAAAACATAGGCTTCGGTTGCTGTCTACCTTTTGTGTAGCAGATTTGTAACATTATCTCTCTAAATATTGTTCTGAATACTTTCTTCGTTTTCTCCTTTTCTCTCTACCTGTCTATGGGTGGGTAGAGACTTGGAGAGCGTTGAAAGAATTAAGACAGATAATTTATAAAAAAAATTAAATTATTATAAAATTTTAAAAAAAAGAAGTTTAGTTTTATAGCTTGCTTATTTTCTTTCATCATGACTTCTGATATCTCATTTGAGGATTTGAAGAAAGAGAATGTTGACCTTGTAAGCCAGCCAAATAATAGTAATCACGATTTAAAATAAAAATAGTTTTCGTCTTCGTAATAATAATAACTATATATATGCGTAGGAAAACATTCCGGTTGATGAAGTCTTTCAGCAGCTAAAATGTACAAAAGAGGGTCTCTCATCCGAGGAAGGAGAGAAGAGGCTCCAGAGTTTTGGACCCAACAAGTTAGAGGAGATAACAGAGAGCAAACTCCTCAAGTTTTTGGGTTTTATGTGGAATCCATTATCATGGGTTATGGAGTCAGCTGCCATCATGGCCATTGTATTGGCCAATGGAGGTGTATGTAATTATTTTAGAAATATTTCATTTCATTTTTCTAACTTGTTTGTTCTCTCTCACAATTTACTTGTATGATATATATATAATAATAGGGAAAGCCACCGGATTGGCAAGATTTCACTGGTATTATGGTGTTGCTTGTCATTAACTCAACCATTAGTTTTATTGAGGAAAACAATGCCGGAAATGCTGCAGCTGCTTTGATGGCTGGTCTTGCCCCCAAAACCAAGGTACCAACCAGTCATTCCAACCGAGGTATAATCTCATATGATCAACCATTCGATAGATAAATAAGTCAATTTTAATTTTGTAGGTGTTGAGGGATGGAAAATGGAGTGAGCAAGAGGCAGAAATTTTGGTACCTGGAGATGTGATCAGCATCAAGTTGGGAGACATTGTCCCTGCTGATGCGCGTCTCTTGGAAGGAGATCCCTTAAAAATTGACCAGTCTGCCCTCACTGGTGAGTCATTGCCAGTAACAAGGAACCCTGGTGATGAGGTCTTTTCTGGTTCAACTTGCAAACAAGGTGAAATTGAGGCTGTTGTCATTGCCACCGGTATCCACACCTTCTTTGGTAAGGCTGCACACCTTGTTGACAGTACCAACAATGTTGGTCACTTCCAAAAGGTATATATGATGATATCTTTCAGTTCTAGTTTATTATTATTGTGTTCATTAGTTATGTTGTTATAGCACTGTCACTTCGCATTTAAGGCATGTCCGGTGTTAAGCGTATGTCAATGTCTGACATTGACACACGCGGTATCATTCAATTATTCTATTTTCTCAAATTAGTATCGGTATTAATCTGTCAGTGTCATGTCCAGTGTTTGTGTCTGAGTATGTGCTTCATCATAGGTTGTTCAGCATATGATCCAAAATTGGCATATCTATGAATACTAATTCGATTGCTTTGTTTTAGGTGTTGACATCTATCGGTAACTTCTGTATTTGCTCAATTGCCGTGGGAATGTTGATTGAGATCATTGTGATGTACCCCATCCAGCATAGAGCTTACAGAGATGGTATTGACAACTTGTTGGTACTTCTCATTGGAGGTATCCCAATTGCCATGCCAACTGTCTTGTCTGTGACCATGGCTATCGGATCTCACCGCCTTTCTCAGCAAGGAGCTATTACCAAGAGAATGACAGCTATTGAAGAAATGGCAGGAATGGATGTTCTCTGCAGTGACAAGACTGGAACTCTAACTCTTAACAAGCTTACTGTGGACAAGAGCTTGATTGAGGTTTGTAACTCACATAATGATAGTGTTTACTTCAAATATGACAATGAATCAACACCTCCCTTTACGATCCATTTCCGTATCTTACCTTAGTGATGGCCTTATTTAGTTCTATATCACAGTTAAATAGAGAAATCTTCAAAGATTACTACAATTTATTTTACTAGAAATGAAATTTATTAGTTTTAGGTAACATAACATTTTTAAATGTTTCATAGGTGTTTGATTGCAATATTAACAAATAAGATCATAAACTTGCAATACAACAATTGTTTGTGACTGCAGGTCTTCCCCACTGATATGGACAAGGACAGTGTTGTCCTATATGCAGCAAGAGCTTCAAGAGTTGAAAACCAGGATGCCATTGATGCATCAATTGTGAATATGTTGAGCGATCCCAAGGAGGTATTTATTATGATTTTTACATTTTTGTATGAAATATTATTTGTATCCATGTAAAGTATGCAAAATGGCTTAACATTGTAATTGGGTTATTATTATGACATGTTAGGCAAGGGCAGGAATCACTGAGGTGCATTTCTTGCCCTTTAATCCTGTGGACAAACGCACAGCTATTACCTATATTGACAAAAATGGTGATTGGCACAGAAGCAGCAAAGGTGCTCCTGAGCAAGTAAGCCAATATATATATAACATTCAAAATTTATTCCTTGAAAAATAATAATGACATACAATACACATCACTTAAGATATTTAACTACTTATTTATATGTATCAGATTATTGAGCTCTGTGAACTTAAGGGAGAGACTTTGAAAAGGTCACACAAAACCATCGATGAGTATGCTGAGCGCGGTCTACGTTCCTTGGCCGTTGGTTTCCAAGTGAGTAAAGGGTCTACATATGAGTGGCTATGTTTATATTTCATAAAAAGAATAATAAATAACTTTTCTAACAAATGCACATGCTTACTTTCTATTTTTGGCAGACTGTTTCAGAAAAGACCAAGGAGAGTGCAGGAGAACCATGGGTGTTCTTAGGTCTCTTACCCCTCTTTGACCCTCCTAGACATGACAGTGCTGAGACTATTCGCCGTGCTATTGACCTCGGTGTCAATGTTAAGATGATCACTGGTGACCAACTTGCCATTGGAAAAGAAACCGGTCGCAGACTTGGAATGGGAACCAACATGTACCCTTCATCCTCCCTTCTTGGCCAATCCAAGGATGTAGAAATTGCATCAATGTCAATTGATGAACTCATTGAGAAGGCTGATGGATTTGCTGGGGTCTTCCCGGGTAATTAAATTAGTCTAAACTCATACTAAACAACCTAACTAAAAAAAGCAGACAGTTTTAAATTATGATCATAGATATTGCATACAATTGCTGTCAAATGAGATGGATTCTGCCTCAATTATGATAAAAATGAGATCGCAGAGAAATTAAAAGAATTATGTCAGAGTCTAAATGACAGTCTCAGACCTTTTTTAAAATAATATGCTTACAAAAATATTTGATATGTGGTATGCAGAGCACAAGTACGAGATTGTGAAGAGGTTGCAAGATAGGAATCACATCTGTGGTATGACTGGAGATGGTGTAAACGACGCACCAGCATTGAAGAAGGCAGACATTGGTATTGCTGTTGCTGATGCAACTGATGCTGCAAGGAGTGCCTCAGACATTGTCTTGACAGAGCCAGGTTTGAGTGTGATTGTGAGTGCTGTGTTGACAAGTAGGGCCATCTTCCAGAGGATGAAGAACTACACAATTTATGCTGTTTCCATCACTATCCGTATAGTTTTTGGGTTCATGCTTGTAGCTCTAATCTGGAAGTTTGACTTCTCTCCTTTCATGGTTTTGATCATCGCCGTCTTGAATGACGGAACCATCATGACCATATCTAAGGATAGGGTGAAGCCATCTCCTGTTCCCGACTCATGGAAGCTCAATGAAATCTTTGCCACCGGAGTTGTTCTTGGATCATATATGGCCATCATGACTGCAGTTTTTTTCTATCTCATTCATGAAACCAATTTCTTCTCAGTAAGTAGTTCATGCCAACCCAATACTAAGGTTAAAAAATTACCTTAATAGAACGAAACTGACAAATATGTTTTCTTTTCAGGATATTTTCGGTGTCGTCTCAATTGCAGACAGCGAGGAACAACTTAACTCAGCGCTCTACCTCCAAGTGAGTATCATTAGTCAGGCACTTATCTTTGTGACCAGGTCAAGGAGCTGGTCATTTGTGGAGCGCCCTGGTGTGATGCTTCTTGGAGCCTTCATTGCTGCACAATTGGTTGGTTAACATTTCATCCATCAAAAAACTTATATTTTCTTAACCAAAATTGGTTTTAATTTAACTTTGGCATTCATTCAAATACTCTCAACTTAGGTGGCAACTTCCATTGCTGTGTATGCACACTGGGACTTCGCTAAAATCAACGGAATTGGGTGGGAATGGGCCGGAGCTATCTGGATCTACAGCGTTGTTACCTACATTCCTCTTGACATCCTCAAGTTTATCATCCGAATGGCACTCACAGGAAGCGCTTGCGAAAAATAAGGTTTGAAACAAATATCCATTAGAAAACAGCAGTGGTGAATTTGAATCAAAGATACTGATGTTGTTGAATCTTGCAGGACTAGAGAGCTCCACACACTCAAGGGACATATTGAATCAGTTGTCAAGTTCAAGGGTCTTGACATTGAAACCATCCAACAACACTACACAGTCTAAAAACATTTAAAGATGGAAAGAAAAGAGCCATTTCATATTTTGTAAAAACACTTAGGCTGCTCATGAAGGCGTGTTGGAGCTTTAAATCAATTTGTCCTCTTCTTTTTATATGTCCTATATTCTTTTTTTTGTTCTTTGAAATTGGAGTGAAAATATGAGAGATGGTTTCAGAATATACAATTTATGTTTCGTAGACATTTTATATTCCCAAAATCCCATTTTTACCGAGGATATATCACAATGACGCTTAGCATAGGAGTAATTCAGATTTGTAATAATATATATAGATAGATAGATGATACACATGGCTTTTGCAGAAGGAAGCAACAGGAAATAAAGTAAACAAAATTTAAAGGATTTCTAATACTATTTTTAAGCTTAATAAAGGGTAGGGTAGGGTAGGGTAGGGATGGAATTTATATGTAGTTTTTTATGTCTATTTTTGTACAGTTCTTTGAACACAATTCAATACATCGTTCCATCCATGTTCTTATATTTCTATCATCAGGATCAATCTGTTATATAGTGCTGATCTTGCCCAAATTTTAGATTCCCTTGCCTAGATAGATTCCTAATGTCTCTTTCAAGTCTTTCCTAGGAACAAACTACTTGCATTATTTCCCCCACAAGACTATAAATCCAGCTAATGTTTACTTCAATTTTCCTGTTACATATTTTGGCATTATAAACACAAAGAATAGTTTTTGGATTTCCATTTTTTAAAAACTTTCTATTACACGTATCCATTTTCCAAATAACCTGTATTTGAGTATTTTTGTTTGAGCCATACGAGATGAAATTCTCTAGGATAATAAGCTAGCTCATGTGCTTAGTGTCACTTCATTCACCATCCAGAAACGAAAGGAGACTCCCATCTCAAAATTGGATTCATATTTAGTTCGTCGCTTTGATTTGTTGGGTGTGAAAAAGTGCAAAACCAAACGACTCAAAAAACATTAGCTCTCCAACACATAAAAGTTCAAACTTTGACTGTGATAGCATGACAAGGGTGAAATGGCATTTGAATAACAATACACATGTTCCTTTCAAAAATAAAAACATGTTGAATGGAGCCTTAATTTAAAGGAACCTGGGGAAAAATATCATCTATATTCAACAATGATGATGTATTTGAGTATCGACATATGAATGCTAAAATTTGGGTTTAATGTTTTTCCAAGAAGTCAACTCAGATGGAATTACCTCTTCATTACAGGAAAGCACAGCATGTGCCGTCAGGTTACCTAGCCAACCATGGTATAACAATCCTCTTGAACCTAAACCTCCAAATAACCAATACTTACAACTATGATTTCTACCAATGAAATCATTAATACAACCCAGAAGTGGAAGTGATCCAAGTGGCGTGAGTGGAGGCATTGCCCTCAGACCAGCTCGTGCTCCAGTGAAAACCCAATCCCTTATACCAGGATAAATAGTGGATGCCTTTGGCAGGAGCTCATGAAGAGCTTTTGAAGCTTCGTCAATTGAAACATTTGGTGATGAATTTATAGATTTCCACTCCCAAGTTGAACCGACATTTAGACTCCGAGAGCTCTCAACGGCTATCCATGCATCTGATAATATGGAAGGTCCATCCTCAGGATAACACCTGGAAGACAAGGCAAGATGAATCTCAAATCGGATGACCTTGGAGGAATCTCTAGCACATTGTATTCAATGAAGGTCCCTTCCCAGAAAACAATACTCTTGAAGTAAAATGGCTCAATAGTTATTACTTATTACACGAGACACCAATTGTGCCAAACTAAAGATTTTTCAGATTAAAAGCATTTGTGAGGAAAAACATTAAACTTTACCTCGTATCATCAGGCGGTTCTAGATGCACAATTACACCCCTACATGTCCTCAGAGGAAGCCTCCCAGAAATCTCAGGAAGCATATTCACTTTGGCACCGAGGCATATGATAACTGCATCGTATTCCCCTGATACTTGCAAGATATTAAATCAGTCTTATGAAACGTAAAGCTCTGCCAAAAGGTATGATCACGATCACAATAAGAAAAAGGCATCATAAAAAAAACCTAACAAACCCACTAATATGCAAAATGATAGGCCCATAATTAAGCAACTATACAATAAAAGATGAACAAGTGGACAAGGGCGGAAAATATTCCAGCTGAAAATGGCCTAAAAGTGTACATGAGAAGAAACAACAATATGAGACAAGTGCAGTAAAGAGGGGGAGAAATAACAGATTGCGGGCAAGTGACAGAAAGGGAGTGAAGGGAAAGGTTTTGGGAATCAAAGCAATACATTACGGGATGTAACAGAATGAGAGGATCATTTGAGAATTGAGAAGATTGGTATTGTGTGTAAGCTGAGCAGGAAGGTTAGCACTCAGTCCATGATATATCATTTTTTAGATTCATTCATTTTTATCCATCTGTTCTCTTCTTGTTTTGAATGATGTCAAAAATAGGTTTAGATTCATTCATAACGTCTAACATATACAACTTTCCTTTATATGTGTTTGAGCCCTATCTGAAACTGTTGAAACATGAGAGCCTTCATTTTGCCAATTTAGATACTTGAAAAGTATTCTCACTAATAATATGCTTATTGAAACTGGAACAGAAAAGGAACTTCTTTATTGACTGAATGTACAAATCTCAGGATATATTCGATAAACCAGGAATCTCCCCTTAATATCATCACTAAGGGGAGATTGAAACAGGATATAATTTGCAATATCATGAGGTGGAGTCTGGTTCGATTGCATGGGTTGTGAGACACTGTT
This sequence comes from Trifolium subterraneum, assembly GCA_951799995.1. Taxonomy (NCBI): domain Eukaryota; kingdom Viridiplantae; phylum Streptophyta; class Magnoliopsida; order Fabales; family Fabaceae; genus Trifolium; species Trifolium subterraneum. The sequence goes on along the minus strand of OX637462.1, from coordinate 38,884,064 downwards.
TTGTGAGTGAAGACAGGAGGCATAGGTTCCGTAGTGCTTGTTATACTGGTCAAAGAGTCTTCCTTTGTTTAAGGCACACTGTCTTTGTTCAATCAATTTGGCTAAGCCAATTAGATCAAAACACTAATAAAAAATTCAAAATTATGTAGTTTCAACTTTTCCCTTTGTTATTGTCAAAAAAAAAAAAACTTTTCCCTTTGTTAAGAAATTGGAAGAACTGATAAAATATAAGTAAAGGAAGCTCAAATATTGGGAAGAATGAATAGCATCTTTATTATTGAATCAGATTGTGAATTATTATTGTATTTATAGGAATCAAATGTGTACTCCAATTGAATGATAAGTCCTATTCCACTTCAACTATTGGATAGTTAAATATGTGAGCTTTCTATATACTATGATTACTGATTCTTTTCTTTATAGAACTAAATTTCCTTTCATAAAAAAAAATACAAAATTCAAACTATTGCATCCAGCAAATTTAATGGAAAAATCAAAAGCAGTTACCCCGTTTACAGTCAGAACACAAGAAAAATCTAAAATAATTGCAAATCATTATTACCTTCAAACTCTGAAAGTCCATGGATAGATGTTTTGTGTAAACTCAGTTGTTTCTCCCCAGAGTCATGACTGGATGAATTTCTCACTAAATTCTCACATGCTAGAAAAAGTTCCTTATAGTATTGTGAAAATGAATGAAAGTTAGTGGTAGGTAACCAGAAAACGAAAACGGACAAGAAAGAATTTACACAACAGAAAAATTTAAAATTACTCATGCAAACCTCAAGGTAGTGTCGAGGGTTGATGTTTAGAGCTTCAGGCATAAAGAAAGCTGTATTAAATGGTAATAATACACCTGGTAAAAGACCTTGAGCCTCTTCGTTATTAAGTGTTTCTACTCTGCAGCAAGGAAGACAAGTCTTGGCATTCTGAAAATAACATAAAGGCATATTATAAGTTAGAAACTCAAGTCTAACAACCAATATTTCAGAAATGTACTAAATCAGTGAGATTACATCATTCAATTTGGTCATATTCTTCATATCCATTGCCGGTCGTAAGATGCCCCTGAAGTCAGCTGATCATCAGCAGTGTAAATCAACTCTAAGATTCCAATGGAGGGTATAAAATGCAGAAAAATGAAAAGCAGTAATATACCATTTTCAAAAGAAAAACATTTTCAAGCAAGCAACAAGAGAATGGATGTGACAGTCTTCAGTTTCAAAAAGGAAAACAATTAAAAATACCTTTTATTAACCACAAAAGCTTTCATATATTGTTCAGTTGATTCTCCAATTTCACAGTCCCTGGAAAGACTAGCTTCTTCAGCAATTCTCAAAAGCTTTATGCTCTCATTCCAACATTGAGCACCCTCCCAGAGAGGCTTCACTACATCAGGATATTTATAATTTACGCATAAAATGACAATAAAATTATACATTACATCATCCACACCGACTAGTCTGTGTATTTGAAGATGAAAAATGTACCTTTTGGGGAATAAGGGTGAAGAAGACCTCCAGAAATTCCAGAAGCACCACCTCCAATGCCCACTTCATCATATATATCAATTTTTAGGTTCAACTCCTTAGGACTTCGCTGCAAGGTCAGTTCTCACCAACATTAGGGTTATATAATATACTACTAGTATTAGATTAAGTTAGTATGAGTATCAACCTTATCGAGGACACTTGGGGCATATACAATGTCAACTCCGCCAACAACAATCACATAATATGTCATTACACTCGATCATTTCTTAAATTACTATTGGTGTCTGCATGTCAGTGTGTTAGTGCGAGAGTATTGAGCACACGTACATTAACATTATGTAACGGTAAATAAGTATTAGATTATTTTATTAATTGGTATTAACCCTCTAGTACCCAGGGGAAGGACCCACGGCAGAGTTCGTCAGGGAGATAAGTAAAGCATAACCAAGAAATCAAACTCGGATTCTTCCGAAAAATCCGTTCTAGTGGAGCTCATTAACCACCTCAGTGTCATGTCTTGGTTATTGTTAGATTATTAGTTTACTTTACATATTAGACCATCTCCAATGGTGGATCTTACACTATTAAGAACCGGTTCTTAATAGGGAGCAATACACTTTTGAATTCTTAATAGGAACCGATTCTTAAATAAGAATTCTCTCTCTTCTATGGCCCACCTTAATTTTCATTAAAATATTATTTTTTTTGGAACCCGCTTACTTTTATATATTATTAATAATTAAAATATATTGTGACATAGAGTTATTGATGGAAGAGATTTTGAGTGATTATTAAGAACTATTATTAAAAAAATAATAAATGAGGGATGTGTACACGTGGAGTCCAGTTAAGAACTCACGTTTGGAGAGCTCGATTGTTGATGCTCTTAGTTTTATATTATATTAAGCCTTTTTTAACATAAATTTAGTTTATTCCGAGACTTAAATTTAATCGGTTCATCCCTGGAAGTCGCATTAACATTAAGAAAGTGAAATTGAAAGAGAGAAAAAGAAGTACCATCAACAAATGCCAAACGACGGAAAGGCCAGCAAAACCAGCGCCAAGGACGGCGAACCTGGAGCAATGAGAATGACGTGTCAATACAGTGGTAGAGGACGAGATTGGTTGGTTATTATTGATGAAATGAGTAAATGAAGAAGACATTACCTGAGAGGATGTTGATGAGTTAGAGAACATTGGGACCTTACCGGAGGAATAACGTTGTGAAGTGAGGGAGATGATAAACGGTGTGGCAAAATCATGGGGTTAGGGTAGGAACACAGATTCAGTGTCTTCATGCCCGTTTGTCTCTGCCCAACACCCGCTACGTTAGTAAAAGAGTAAAGAAGTGAAATGCCAAATACCCAAAATTGGTCAAATAACCTCTTAAATTTTAGAAATGTAATTTGTAAAATATCTATTAAATACCTCTTCGTTTATGGTGTGTTTGGTAATGAGAAGAGAAAAATATGTGAGAGAGAGTAAGAGAAGAGAGAAATATGTGAGAAATATAGTAGAGTTGATGCGTTGTTTGGTATAAGAGAAAGAAGAGAGAAATAGAAGAGAAAGAAATGTTGTTGTATTTCAAAAGGACAAATATGCCCTTAAAAAGAAAAACATATTCAATTTTATAAAATTAATTTCATAATAATAATAAACTAATTTATATTTTTATTCTATAATGAAATAATTAAATTAATTATTCTGACTATTTTGTAGTTTATTTGGAACCCCAGTTTTACTTAAATAAGTGTTTTTTTTTTCAACTATCACACAAGTAAAATCATATAACTAACGCTCACAAAAGGACAAAACTATATGCAAAGTTGTTCATAGCAAGGTGATACAATGCCATGAGCACAACGACAGCGTCACCTACTCACCGTCACTTTATAGATCAACGATTTCAATAGATCTGGATACAAGTTTGCAGCGTGCAAGCTTCGTCACTTTACAAAGTTTTAAGGCAAGAAGAGAAGCAATGAAGACAAGGGTATATATGGAAAATGCAAAATATAGGTCTTCTCTCTTGCCTTTCTTCACTCAATTAGAGAGAAATAAAAAGGTCGTGGGTCCCACGGATTTTGGCTCTCTCTCCTCTCTTTTATTTGATGTGTGATGTGTCAAACATAGTTACCTATTTTTTCTCATTCTCTATCGCCCTTGTTTCTCTCTCAACATAAATTTGTTGTTCCAAACACCCTATTAGAGAGAATGAGAGAAGCAGAGAGATAGAGTGTGAAGAGAATTAGAGAGAAAGAGAGGGAGAGTTGGAGAGAGACGAAAAGAGAGGAAGAGAGAGAACAATTGCAACAACAACAACAAATAACAATTACAACAGCCTTAACAACAACCTTGAGAAAAGGAAAAAAGAAAAGAAAAATAGACAAAAGAAAAGGAAAATAGACAAATTTACGAGGTTGTTGTTGATGTTATTGTTGCAACTGTTCTCTCTCTTTTCGTCGCCTCTCAGACTAGAGATAGGGGATTTAGAGAGGGAAAATAGACAACTCTTATCAAGCACACTAATAAAAAAAACTCATTTTTGGTCTTTAAATCATTTTTCTTTCTCTTTTATTTTGTGCAAACCCTTTTCATTATAATAAGGAAACAAACATAAAACTAACACCTAATTATGATACAAATATTTGTACGACTACGAGAATCAAAATATCATCGAACCCCTCTGGATTTTTATAGATTCACTTGATTTCATTCCAAATTTGTTTTATCCGGGAACAAAAGAATCTAATTTCATTCGTCAAAATAAAGTCTAAGACCAAGAGAATCTTCAAAATAAAACCCAAGAAAATCTTCAAAATTAAGGGTTTTGAAATTAGAATGAATGCATAGGAAGGTTCAAGTACATTAATTAATACTGACATTTCTATTTACTCATTTCTTCACGTTCAATACTTATTATTAATAATAATAATAATTATTATTATTATCAATTTTCAATGTTCTTATACAAAGTGTTTAAAAAAAAATGTTCTCATACAAATAAATTAATAAAGAAGGATGATTTAATTCACGAGATTAAATAAACTCTGACAAATATTCTTCGTTGATCTAAACCAATCATAAGAGGCATAATCAAGAAGTTACATAATGTTATTTTAGATTTAATCGTTTGATACCAACCAAAAAAAAAAATTAATCGTTTGATATTTGTATTATTTGCTAGTCTTTTGCTCCATCTAAAGAAAGTATAATTTTAATTTTAATATATGTATCTTAAACGTATCGTATCCTATATTTTTAATAATTGATGTATCACCGTATGTGATACGTATCATATCCGATACTCGTATTCGTGTCCGTGCTTCATTGGGTTTTATTGGCAAGCAGTTCTGTGATGTTGACCAGACCAGTACTAGGTCCGGTTTCCGGCCGAACTGATTGAACCGGCTGAACCGGTCGAATCGGCCGGTCCGATTTTTAAATCATTGGGTGTGGGTACACCAAGCATTCAAAGAGCATCACTATCATGATAGTTAGTGGCTGAATCCTTTTGTTTTCTTAGGAGTTATTTTTTCTTATTACATCATCATAAGTCATTCTTATATAAAGGATACATGCATCTCCTGCGACAACAAAAGGAATTTTGTTGAATTTTACACTTTTTGTGTTTTTGAGCTTTGTTCTTTGATTCTGGATTGAACCATCTATCGATCTTATCAAGAAATCACGTTTCTTGTGACGATCCTCATTGATTTATCACTATTTTTGGATTAAAATTATGATTGCCTTCATTTTTGTCTTTTTCCATCAATTCTCTTGATTTTTATGTAATTCCCAATCTTTTTCTTATCATTGGGCTTAAAACAAACCAGTGCTTGGAAACTTAGTATCTTGAAATTAATAGTATATTGATGTAAATAGATATGAAACTTCTGTTTGGCTTTTGTTACAGAAAATTAAAATATAAAATATTTTCTAAAGAAAAATTGTTAGATTCTTCAACATTACAATTACACTTTATATCACCCGGTGTTCTCAATATTAACATATACATTTTTTTTTTTATATTGTCGTCTTCAACGCTCTGTTTACAAATAAATTGTGCAAACTACCAAATTAATTCATAAAGTTGTAGGCGTTTGACGGTCATGGATGCATAAATTAACTGTATAAATGCTCATTAAATAAACTGACAAAGAAACACTTTTTTATTAAAGTAATTTAATATTGTTGTAGTGTAACTTTGATTTAGGAACTGCATAATTACAATGTGTTTTCAGGTAGTATCAATTTCCAGAACCAGTGCTTCTTCCACATAAATGTCATCTCTTCAATTGGAATACCTTTGGTTTCAGGCAAGAACAGAAAAACAAATATGGTCATGAGGGAAATCCAGCCAGCAAAAAATAGAAAGATTCCAAACTTGAATGAGCAGAGAAGAGCAAGGAATGCCTGGGCAATTATGAAAGTGAACAAAAGGTTTACAGCAACTGTGATACTCTGCCCTGCTGATCGGATTTCCAATGGAAATATCTCACTTGGGACCGTCCACCCTAGTGGCCCCCACGACCATCCAAATGCTACAACAAATAGGCAAACCACAACTACAACCAATATCGAATAGCTTTTCGATAGTTCCTGGTTGTCCCCAAACTTGACTCCAAGAATTATTGCAACTATAATCTGCTCATGTGAAAATACAGCATGTTCGGTGTTACATTCATTGAATTTCATCTATATAAATTATTACCAATTTAACCTTGTCTATGTGTAAGAGTTGTGTTTGTAAATGCATCCTAAGCTATTAATAATTAGAATTATTTCACAATGACAAAAGGGTCTTAAAAACATGTTTAGAATCTATTATTAGAATTACTTTCTCACCTGGCATGTGATCATTTGTATTCCACCACTGATAAGAAGAACTCTTCTTCCCAACTTATCAACTGTTGCAATGGAAATGAATGTTGAGCAAGCAAGAACACCTCCCGTCAAAGCTGAGGAATAGAGGGATGCATCGCCTCCGAATCCCATGCTTTGAAACAATACTGGAGCATAGAAGAGAATGGAATTTATGCCAGTCAATATCTGTGAAATTGGCATGACAATTGCCATCACCAATTCTGGCCTATACCTTCTTTCAAGGATGTTACGAAACGGGTGCTTTATTGAGTTTGCCAACTCGCTTGCTTCAACCATATCTTGAAACTCCGCGTCAACCTCGCTAGTTCCTCGGATTTTTTCTAGGAGCTTCCTTCCTCTTTCATTTGATCCTCGTTCTATTAAGCTATTTGGAGTCTCTGGTAGAAATATACCTCCTATCATCATCAAAAGAGCCGGTATTGCAGCCAATCCTAGGGACAACCTCCATCCCCAAGGTTTAATCTTCTGTGTTCCATAATTCACCATATTGGCTGTGAAAATTCCAAAAGTTGTTGCCACTTGAAACATCATGTTCATTCCTCCTCTCAGGTGTGTCGGTGCCATCTCTGACAAATAAAGCGGAATTGCCTTCAAAAGAAGTATGAGGGGAGTAGCTCAAGTAATTTGTCAACTTTTAAGGTATAACTCGATTTATCTTCTAACTCACACATAGATTGTTTCCATCACATTACTATGTTTCCCTTTCCTGTAAATTTTTATGAATTCAAATTAACATTTACTCTATTATTATTAACACTTACGACCTTCAGACCTTTTTATATTTATTTGGATAGCCTCTATCCAAGCTTTAAGGAGGAAAAAGTTAGTTTCTTCCCATAGAAATATAACATTTTTTTAAACCAGAAAAGAAAATCAAAGTTTTTATCTGATAAGTATTAATCATCATAGTTTAACCCTTTTGAGGACTGATCATAGATTAGAGAAATGTGTTATTACCTGATTTCCAAATCCGATGCCAATGCCAAGCATAACACGACCCAAGATCAACATTGCTAGGTTAACTGCTGAAGCATTCAGGGCTGATCCAATGAGAAAGCTGATACCACCACCTATGATACTTGCTCGACGTCCATACTTCCTTGTAATTGGAGATGCAATCAAGCATGCAACTAAACCAGCAATGTATAGAGAAGAGGTAAATGCGGCAAGGCCCTGATTATCGTACTTGCAGTAATTGTTTTCATGTGCATGCTTTTTTTGTCTGTATACTACAGGGAAGAATTCTTCAAGGAAGTCATCCATGGAAGTCACCCCACCTGTTAACCATATAGCATGAATCAGAAAAAATATGAGCGCAATTGTTGTAGAATTAGTCAAAAAAGACTAACGGTAATGAAATGGAAGTCATTTTGTTCCAAAATTTCAATTTACTAACAATAAAACTAAGATATGAGTTCATCAAAATATTCTAGATAATCTAAATATATCTTAAAGTATTATTGTATTTTTATATCAATAAGGATAAAGAAATATTTTTTCCTTCCTCATTTCATCACTATATGAGTTCTCAAGATTATTTTACAACTAATTAAAGTAGTTGGGGCTGCATGTTGCGTTTGTCAATGCAGCTTTCCTACTAGATCAACAACCAGTTAAAGAGACCAGGGTAGCCCAACTGGTTGAGCTAAGGCCTAAGGGTTAAGGAGCGGGAGGTCCAGGGTTCGAGTCCTGGCAAGGAGAAAACTAACATAATATTGTAATAATATACTAACAACTAACATTGCCCATAAAAAAAAAATCAACCAGAATTATGAGTATGAACTATTCAAACAAAGTGTAAAATCAACCAGGATAAGGAAAATAACCTCTCACAATAAGTGTAAAAGATTTATGAGTATGAACTATTCAAACAAAGTTTAGGTGGGGTCTAGTTGTTATTCAATGATTGATTTATTATGGAGGATGAGTCTCAAATCCTAATTGAGAACTACCATGAATTATCTGTTAAACTATAAAGATTCATTGGAGCTATTTTTAATTGTCTTCTTCTCCCCAAAGCTTAATTCACAACATTTTTAGTCTTATCTGGAGACTTGAGGCTTAAGAATTTCGTTATTGGCAATAACAAAGGCTTTCTACTGTCAATTATTGGCAACATAAGATTTCATTGAAAATGACCCAACCTTAAAACTCTTGGAGGAAAGATTTGTTGTCCAATTGTGCTTTTACCCTCCTGAAGCACGGACACTGACACGGACACGTCGACATCGATAATAATTTTAAAAACTAACATAATAATTTCGTGTAATAATAAGTGTCGTCGGTGCAGATACACCTAATTTGAAGAGTGTCCATGCTTCATACCCAGTCCGATGATTAGTATCGGTAGTTGCTTACGTAGGATTTACGGTTTACACCAAGAAATTGAAGGATGAGATACAAATTTATTGTGTATTTTTAAGTTTACTGTTTGAAATTAAAAATTGTAAAGCTTATAAACAAATTGGATTTTCTTTAAAGAAAATCGGGTTTAAAATTTCATTAAAAAAACACAGAAAACAAAAGAAAAAAGAAGTCGTGAATGTTGTGGATCTATATGCAATTTCACGTATTGAATTCCTTAACCAGAATCTCATGAGGGATATTCAACTCATGCAAGTTTTATAAGAAAAAATATTATGAAATGAAATAGCCTGAAAAACATTAAAATCTGAAGAAAATAAAAAACAAAATTATTGGGATGATGAATTAAGGAAAATAAAATACCGGAAATTCCAATATCATAGCCAAATAGTGACCCTCCTGTAGCAGCAACAATGCATGCAACGATAACATAAGGAGTGACTCTTCCTTTGTAAAGCTCTGCCCTTTCTTTGGCCACAACACTTGTCGTTGAAGATCCACCTGCCATTTCCTTGATTCTTTTTTCTCAGAGAGATTCAAAGGAGAATTTTTTTTGTATCTTTCAAGAATTAAAATAATATGATACTTGTCATAATTTATAATTATTAAGTCCAAACCATGAAAGATAACAAAAATGGGAAAAAGATTTGGTGCTTTAAAAAAGCACACAGTTTTTATCTCAGCCATTGGATAAATTTATATTATAAGATGATAATTTGACAGTTTTAATCTATATTATTCAATAAAGATCCAAAGGCTATAATGGAAAAGTGTAAAATTGTGTTGGTTCACTACTACAGCAGATCCAGGTCAACAAAGATTTTTTTTTTTTGATAAGGCAACAAAGATGTTATTTTTTGCAAAAAGTTAAACTTTTGAATTGTGATTACGTAACTTTGTATTTAATTTTTGTCTTTATTTGCCCTCGTGGCATGATTTGATAGAATTTATATTTTTTACTAGGAAAATGTACATGTTTTTATTTTTTTTGAAGAAAGAAAATGTATATGTAAGACGACTTTAAAACCAAACTCATACTATTAAATATGAAACTCACAATTTGTTTGTTTGTTCGGCTAATATCAGTCGGTGTTTGTCTCTCTAGCTCTTTTTTCCTCTTCACTTATTATGATTATAAAACATTATTTTTGTTGTTGTTGTTAATACAATAACACACATCTAAAAAGTGTGGATTGCAAATTTCCACCTCAATATATATATATATATATATATAGGGGAACTTTCAAGTGGGAGGACTACCTACTTAGAATGAGAGATAAGAGGATTGAATAATGACTCTTGAATTAAATTATATGGTTGAGATTTAATTAAGACTTTAGTGACTCAAGAGACCCTCTTATTTGCTTTCTTTTACTTAACCAAACATATTTCTCTCTCTTCCCTCCCTCTGTAAAACGTTTCCGCTTCCTCTCTACATTCATGTTTCACTTTTCTTGCTGATAAACCATCACTGCTTGTTTGTACCAAAAAAAAAAAATTACTTTTTGAGGGGTACAAACAATTACTTCCAAGATCTTGTTTGTACCATCGCTTTTGTTATTAGCTTCCAACATCCACTGTGTCAAAAAAATTACTTCCAACATCCATCCACATTCATTTTGATCTTGGGTTTTAAGGGGTTGTGACAAATTTAATTTAATGCATAAATTAATTTGTTTTCTTGTGCTTAAGTGAGCATCCATGGCTTTTTGACCAATTCAGTTTTGTTTTGGGTTGTTTGTTATAAGAAATTTCAATTATAAATTGATGATAGATATTTAATTGAATTTCAACAAATAAAAAAATTAGTGTTGATTTGATGAAATAGACATGTTCAAGAACTTGGAAAAGACAAATTTAAAAGAAGAAGAAGAAGAAGAAGAACACACCAAGAGATAAGATGCAGAATGAGATTTTTGGTTGAAGAAGAAAGAAAGAGAAGGGGGTGAATGATAAAAGGTTATGCTGTAATTATCGAAATTAAAGACCACAATAAAGATTAATCCAATGGGTCATGGTTTAACCCTCTCATCTCTCACATTAAGAAGCCCTCTCACTTGAAAGTTCCCCTATATATATATATATATATGGGGACAACTCCAGCGAGAACACTTTGCTATTGTGAGAAATGAGAACAATCAATATTAACCATGAGATATAAATTGCAATTTATCGTGGAAAAGAATTCAGCTGAACCATAAAATACAAGGAAGAATATGGAGATTGGAGATGATGGATCCTTCAAGGCAAGGAGGACACTATTGCCATCACACACGATAATAAGCTAATGTAGTCTCTAGAATTAGTGAGTGTGACTACTTTTTTGACATAGTTTTTGTTTGAAATATGAAAGATAAAATAGATAAAAATGGATACGGTGCTTATAACAAAGAAGAAATAGTGCTTGCAAAATTATACAGAAACATATTCAAAAATATGATAAACAAATAGCAATCTTGCATTGTTAACATTCAAGGAAAAAAGAATTATTCTTTCTTTCAATTATAACATAATCACTCATAAAAACACATATTGCTAATTGTCTGGGAATGATTTCATACACCCTTTAGTAATTCATCCTATGGGTTCCGATTGGGAGCGTCAAGTTCGTGCCCACTACATTAGGGCCGACAAAACCCTAAATATTAACGGTTATTACGAAGAAATGTTTGGATTTCCTGTTAATTCTAGTGATTTTGTGTCTGGGGTAGTGATAGGGATAACGATAGTAGCGGGGATGATAGTGATTGTGCCATTATCTCTCCGTCTTCGTTCAACCCTAACAGTCGCTCTTTAAAGGTTTCTTCTAGGTTCACTTCTCCTGAATTTGTGTCTACTTTTAGGAAGATCATTAAAGTATCTGGTTCTAACAGTGAGAACCGAGTCATGGTTGATCCTGTCACCGAGGGTGAGTATGTAACTACCGTCAACAACCAAGAACCAAACTATTTCTACATGTACACTCATGTCCTCCAAACCCTAAAACTTTAGCTTCCTTTTAGTGCCTTTGAGAGTCAGATCTTGAGGGTAATGAATGTCGCTGTTGGAATAAATAAATCCAGCGTCACCCTTAGGATTCGATGGGCTTAACATCCCAACCCATGGCGCTTAGGCGCAACCCCTTAAAGAACTCTATACTATAAGTATATTAAGTTGCGCCTTCACTAACAGTAATTGCTTTTGGTGCAGTGGTAAGCGCTTGGTCCTACAAGTGGTATCAGAGCAAGGTCATGGGTTCGAATCCCCCGGCTGACACTGGGAGGGAGATTGTTGGAATAAATAAATCCAGCGTCACCCTTATGATTCGATGGGCTTAACATCCCAACCTATGGCGCTTAGGTGCAACCCCTTAAAGAACTCTATACTATAAGTATATTAAGTTGCACCTTCACTAACAGCAATTGCTTTTGGTGCAGTGGTAAGCGCTTGGACCTACAGTCACCCCCTGCCAACTCCATCCTAATACCTGGGCTTTTATGAAGGCTTTTGAAATTGCCTGTGAGTCCTTAGAGATAGTTCCCACTGCTGGGATTTTCTTTTGTTTCTATCAAGTAAAAAGTGTCTCTCCTCATTCTCTCATTTCCATCAGTAGTCAACCCAACGGGGGGCGATTTTCTCTGTTCGCCTCCAACTTCAAAAACTATAGGGATACCTTTGTTCGTTTTCGCTATGGGGAAGGGTGTCCATAACTCATGTTTGACGAGTCTGGGAAGCCCTTGTTCCCTTTTTACTGGTCTTCAGCCCCTCGCTTTATCAGGGGGGCTAAGGTGAAGATCCTTAATGAATATGAGCGGGAAGCTGTTCAGTTTCTCGGTAGATTTAATGTGATGGGTTCTAGTAGTCTTATCGCCAGGGAACATAAACCTCAATCTCTTGGGGAATATATGTGTAAGTAATTTTGTTTGCTCCTTTACTGTTATGAATTTCGTTTCTATCTGACGCTTACTATTTATGATTTTGCTAATCTTATCCCATCTGTGCTTGGTTTTGTAGCTTCAATGTCTACTCTTACGGCTAAGGAACGGGCGACTCTTATTCTCAAGACGAGAGAACAAAAGGCACAAGCAGTTGTCGCTGTCGCCTCTGCTGACGCTATGACGCAGCTGTAAAAGCCCCCGGGCCCCATCTTGGCGATCCCGGTAGGCATGGCAATAAAACCCATATCCGCGGGTACCCGCCCAAACCCTACCCGCTTTGACGGGGAAAACCCGAGTTGACTGGTTTTGGGTTTGGGTATGGGTTTTCTCCAATTTCAAAAGATGGGTTTGGGGCGGGTATCAGGGACATTGATACCCACCCCGAACCCGCCCCGCTTATGTTAAAAATTAGATTTTACCTCTTTAAAATTAGAAACTCTTAAACAATCTCTTAAATTATATTCATATGTTTATTTTTTATTTTTAATTTGAGTAATAAACAAATGATTTTCTCTATTTCTTTTATTTATTTAAAATAATATTGTTAAAACAAAATAATTTTGGACTTTTAACCTTTTTTTTTAATAAAAAAATACTAAAATACAACCATAATTCATGTGGAAAGAGGCGTAACGGGGATACCCGAACCCCGTTGGGGATACCCGATCCCCATTGGGTAGGGGTTTAGGGTTATACTTTTTATCCCCGCATGAATTTGGGATGGGTTTGGAGAAACCCGAAATTTATGGGTTTGGGGATGGCAAAATCCTCCCCCGCCCCGCCCCATTGCCATGCCTAGATCCCGGTGCTTTACCTCACGATCTTCTTCACCCCCCTCTCTAGTGGAGTTTTTGCCTTCCGCGGGAATCGAACCACGTACCATGTGGTTCAAATACGTGTCAATCCATTCCCACTACCAATTGCGCTAATTGATAGTGGGAATATATTGAACACGTATTTGAACCCCAGGGTACGTGGTTCGATTCCCACGGAAGGCAAAAACTCCACTAGAGAGGGAGGGTGGAGAAGATCGTGAGGTAAAGCACCGAGATCGCCAAGATGGGGCCCGGGGGCTATTATAGCAGTTATTGGTGGATGAGAGTGGCACCAAAGGCTCAAAGAGGACAAATCAAGAGGAATCCACACGGATTTCGGTTGAAATTCCTACGAGAAGGAAGCTCGTCCTTGATGAAGAGGAGGGGGAGGTTCCTGAGGAACAAATGAAGAGGATGCCTAGGAATAAATGTTTGCCTCTCCATTTTTTGGCGAGAGTAGCCAAAGTCATGCTGATCTGGAGGGCGTGACCAAAGATACCTCTCCCTCCATTACCTGCTGCACCGCCAACCCTGAGAAGGCGAACAAAAGAAAGACCGCATCCCCTAGCTTTTGGACCAAGGATTTTGACTCCTTGTCCTATGTTGATAAGGGTTTCAAGAAGTTCGCTAATTCTTCCTCCCTTTCTGAGCTTGATCTTGAGGATTTAAGGAAACCGGCCATGGATCGTCACATCCAGGGCGCCATGCTTAGCTATTTTCTTTCTGCTCGCCAGGAGCTTGAGGCCATAGATGCTAGGAACAAGATGGAGCGGAGGATGAGAGTCTGAGCTCTCTTGAAAAAGAGTACGCCGTTGCCAATACCAAGCTTGAGGGCGACCTAAAGGAGATGAAGGTTGGGCATGATGAGGTGGTGAAGGCGGCTGTGAAAGCTAAGGAGGATGAGATAGCCTCTCTAAAGGAGAAGGCTAAGTCTCTGGAGGAGAAGCTCGCCTTAGCGACCAAAGAGAGAGACGAGACCAACTTTCGGCGAGATGAGATGTCCAAGGAGATAGATGCTCTCACTGCTAAGGTGGGGAACCTGTAACTAGGGACCCAATATGACGACGAGTTTACATTTGTTGTTGAACAGATGAAGGTCGTCTTCCCTGAGGTTGAGCCTGCCAAGCTGGATGAGCTGGACACCTCAACAAAATAGTGGATGGAAAGCTAGTTCCTTACACTCTTCCCGGCTCTACTTAATCTTCTGGATTTTTCTTTTGGGCCTGCACGCCTTTACTTTGTATTTTTTTTATATAACTCTCGTGTTCGCCCTCTGGCGTTTTACTCTCAAACACTTGCTTTTAATTAATTATGTTTATGTTTAATTATTCTCGCCTATTGTTTTATTATTACTCTATATGTATGTTTATTGTTTTAAGGTGTTATGCTCATTCTCTTTACTTCATCGTTTGTAACGGGTTTTTCAATTAATATTGTCTCTAATATCCCCACTCCCTTGAAAAATGCACCTAAACACACCTAAACTGTTTTTCCTTGAACTACGCGTTCGTGCTTATCTTTTTTAGGGTTTTGGGGGTTCTATAAAAGGAGGTACTCCCTTTGTTATCCTCTTTCTCGTTTACTTAGAAATCATGGAAAAATCTTCCAAGAAACAAAGTGTTGCTCCAATGCATAGAAGTTCTAGGGTTAACTCCTCCAAACTTCTTTCTTCCAAACCTAAATCTTCCAAAACTTCTTCTTCTACTAAGGTTACAACAAAAAATTCCAAAAAACCTAAGCGTCAAATCACGGAGGCAGAGGCCTCTGATTCTGATAAGGCTGATTCAGGTTGTGCAGAGTTCTTAAGGACCTACTGCCTTGAAGACGAATCTTGGGGTTCAGATCAAGAATTTTCCCAAGTAACGGTGGAATCTAAGCTAATTTCGGGGAAGGAGAAGAATTCCCCTTGTAACAAGGAGTGGGAAGACTTCCCTCATAACGGTAAATTCCGTCGCTGAAACTCCCATCGCGGAGGAGCCACCAGAGCCTGCTTTTCCTCGTAACGGTGAAAACCGTCCCTACAACTCCCGTTGTGGAGGAGCCGCCAGAACCTGCTTCCTGCTAGATCTAGGAGCTTTGTTTTGATTTTTAGGCTATTGTGTAATAATAAACCTTGCTTCAATTGCAGGCCTTCATTAGATTCTAAGGCTATTATGTAATAATAAACCTTTGTTTAATGAATTCAGTAAAATCTTCCCTTTATCTCTATCTTTCTCCTATACTTTCATGCTTATTTTTTCTAATATTTCTCGTTTATTTAAATACGTATAAATATGCTTGCGGTACCTTGATGATGGCTAAAAAGAAAAAATAAAAATACCTTTCTTCTTCGGCGAGATGCTAGCTTTCATGGTGGCTCGCCTTTTTCTTTCCTTTTGCATAATCTTCTGGCGACGTCTTTTTTGCTCACCTGATAATTTAGCTCGCCAAAGCCTTAGACTTATATGGCGGCCTTTAATAAAACATTCGTCAAAGCCTTAGACTTACATGACGGCGCTGGTATTATATAATTCTTTTTTATCAGATTTTTTAGCTCGCCAAAGCCTTAGACTTACATGGCGGCCTTAATAATTCATACATCAAAGCCTTAGACTTACATGACGGCGCCGGTATTATATATTTCTTTTTTACCGGATAATTACACTCGCTCAAGCCTTAGACTTACATGGCGGTGCTTGCACATTATTTTTATGACCGATGCCTTAGACTTACACGGTTTTCATATTTTCACACGTCAAAGCCTCAGTCTTACATGACGGTGCTGGTACTATATATTTCTTTTCTACCAGATTCTTTAGGTCGCCAAAGTCTTAGACTTACATGGCGGCCTTAATAATTCACACATCAAAGTCTTAGTCTCACATGATAGTGCCGCTATTATATATTTCTTTTTTACCAGATTTGTTTTTAGCTCGCCAAAGCCTTAGACTTACATGGCGGCCTGAATGATTCACACATCAAAGCCGTAGACTTACATGAAGGTGCCGGTATTGTATATTTCTTTTTTACCGGATTTGTAGCTCGCCAAAGCCTTAGACTTACATGGCGGCCTTAATAATTCACACATCAAAGCCGTAGACTTATATGATGGTGTTAATTTCTTTATGGCTGATGCCTTAGACTTACACAGCGTTGATCCATTTTTGCGAATTTGCTGAAAGCTCATAAATAAAATGATTAAATAACACACTGTAATCTTTCTGAAAACGGCGGGCCTCAATAAAAACTCTTGCTACTGCAAGAGAAAGGAGTGTCCCGCTATTCTTTATTAATCAGCTTCTTTGATTTCAGTACATATAAGAAATTATAATACATATTTAGAGATATCATTCACCTATCCTAGTGTATCAGAAATCAAAAATAAACGTGAGCTCGTCTTGGCGAGCTCACTCACAAACCATTCAACTCAGCTGTAGTAGAATCTTAAGTTGGCGATGTTCCAGGTTCTGAGCACACTACAAGAAAATTGCCATTTACCAACGGAGGTTTCTAGTGACAGCCGCATATGTCGTAGGTATAGCAGCCCTATACCTACGGAAACAATTATTAAATGTGGGTATAGATATGTTTCATTAAAAAAAAATTGAAAAATTAAAAACTAGAAAATGATAAGTTTATACTTTTGTAGTTTATGCGATTCAATTTTTTTTTAATTGTGGGTATAGATTTGTTCCTACTTTTATGTATAGATTCAGTTTTATCTTATATTTTTTTATTAAAAAAGTCGGTGGTAATCATTTTTTTTTTGTTTACAATGTTGCCAATGAGGATTTAACCTAAGACCTCATACATATCCCTCACTACAATATCAAATCTAATGGCTTTTGTGGTAAATCAATCTTATTACTTCTATTGTATAGTATTATATATTGCTTTTAAGAAGTAGAGTATTATATTAGGAAATATATATATATACCACCGAATTTATTAATAAAAAAATATTGAAAAAAATATAAGACAACAAACAAATAAAATATAGAAAGAATATAATGAATCTATACATAAAAATAAAAGAAAAACAAAAACTGAATCTATACATAAAAGTAGGAACAAATCTATACCCACAATTAAAAAAAAAAATGAATCGCATAAACTATAAAAGTATAAACTTATCCTGGAGAAAGAAAACAACACTCACTTTATACAAAACAAAAAATACTTTATATAAAAAATAAAAAATAAAATAAAAAGCACGATATAACATGCGATTCATCAATCTCTCAATTTCTCTCTCGAACTCTCGCATGAATCCCCTTTCTTTAATTCTCTTCTTTCGATTTCTATCAACGGCTAATGGTTTTATTTTGATTAGGTTTTGATTTCTCAGCGAAAGGTGTTTTAGAGGATAAGATCAACACTCCCCTCTCTAAGCTCTACGTTTGATTTTGGGTAAGGTTTCTATTCCACACTTTTCTTCTTCAGTTTTGTTGGGGTTTTTCTCTGTCATGTGTGTACTTTTGTTGTTCGATGCCTTCGATGCTAGTATTTGGAAGCCTCGTTGACCGTAAAAAACATTATGAACTCTTTACTCATAATGTAAAAGTTTCTTGATGCCTTCGATGCAATATCGATATGAATTGAATTTTATTCATTCATAATATATGGGGATGGATTATTAGATGCCTCGATGACCCGAAAGGAATCAAATAATATTATTTGTTATATAAATTGTTGCTAGTATTTGATGCTTCATTGACCGTAAAAAAACATTATGAACACTTTACTCATAATGTAAAAGTTGTTTGATGCCTTCAATGTGATATTGATATGAATTGAATTTGATTCGTTCATAATATAAGCGATGAATTATTCGATGCCTCAATGACCGGAAGGAATCAATGAATATTATTTGTTATATAAATTATTGATAGTATTTGGATGCCTCATTGACTGTAAAAAAACATTGTGAACTCTACTCATAATGTAAAAGTTGTTTGATGACTTTGATGTGATATTGATATGAATTGAATTTGATTCTTTCATAATATAAGAGATGGATTATTGGATGCATCAATGACCCGGAAGAAATCAATTAATATTATTTATTATATAAATTATTGATAGTATTTGGATGCCTTATTGACCGTCAAAAAACATTATCATAGTTGCTAATCAAAAGTTGCACGATGTATTTGCAAGACTCCCAAACCCAAAAAATTGAAAGCTTCTTTCTCTTTGAACATAAAGAGTTGCGCGATAAACTTAAGCAAATGGAAAATCAAGATAGTACAAATGCGGTGTTGGCAAATGTGTTGTCATTAATGATTTGTTGGAGAAGATCTGAATGACATTTTACGAGATGCTAGGTATATTTTATTTTACTCTTCGTGTTCATATTTCGAATATTATGAAAACATCAATTAACTTGAGTTTGTGTTTGATCTCTTTTATTTTCTATAGGTTACAGATGCTTCTAGTGCCCCCGACCAAACGGATTCTCAAAGTCCATACACTGACGAAGATTGAAGAGAGAGATTAGAAGTAAACAATGTAAACTGTTGTTGTTTATTGCTTGGTAGGAATGTCATGTACTATGTTGTGGGCTGTAAGCCGTTGGAGTTTATTGTTTGGTAGGGATGTCATACATATGTATGTTTCTAGAGTTGTAATTTTGGGATGGATTTGATTAGAAGTAACTAGTAGTTCTCTTAAGTTATTTGGTGCAATTTCAATTTTGGAAGATTTAGCTAGGTGCAATTGTTTTGGTGTTTTAATGTACTCCGATAGTTTGTAAGACTTATTATTTTTTTAATCAATAAAATGGAAATTCTCTTTTATAATTATAGTTGACTTGGTGTGCAGAAAATATGCATATTGGCAAATTATTATTATTATTTAAAAAAAATGTACAATCTGTCAAAAAAAAAAAGATGCAAAAAAAAAATTCAAACCTATACCAACGGACAAATTCGTGGGTAAACCGATTTACAATAGTTTGTAATGTTCGTGAGTATAGCTCCTAGGCTAGTCCAACGCCAAAAAATGTTGTTGCTATATGTTATAGCAACGGCAAATTGCCATGGGCACAACGAGATAAAGTAGACGGGACAAAACGCCCGTGGGTATAGGTTTTATGGCTTGTACCACGGATTTTGGACCTTTAGCAACAACATTTCGCCGTAGCTATATGTCAAGTTTCTTGTAGTGGCATGACCTCGCCTTCCATTTTTTCTAATCTGTAAGCTCCTCCTTCAAAGGCCTCATGAATTCTAAAGGGTCCTTCCCAGTTTGCTTCCATCTTTCCTCCCTTGTCTCTGCCCATGGGTCTCTTCAGCACCAGATCGCTCTCTTTAAATTTCCTTGGAATGACCCTGGTGTTGTATTTCCTCGCCGCCCTTTGTTTGGTGTAAAACTCCTTGAAGTGAGCCTTTTCTCTTAGTTCTGGGAGCAGGTCCAAGCTTTCTTCCAATGCGGCGTTGTTTTCCTGCAATGTCAGAGTATCTCTCCTCCAACTTGGATGTTGTATCTCTACTGGGATCATAGCGTCTGCGCCATAAACCATTGTGAAGGGCGTTTCCCCTATTGAAGATTATGGTGTTGTATTATATGACCACAATATTTCAGGGAGGTGCTCCACCCAACTCTCTTGCTTGGAGTTGATTCTTCTCTTCAGAGCTCTGAGGATGACCTTGTTTGCCGATTCTGCTTGTCCATTGGCTTGAGGGTGTTCCACAGAGATGAAAGTGTTTTGGATCCCCTTTCTTCTGCAGTATTCCACCACTTTTTCATTGGCGAATTGGGTGTCGTTGTCCGAGACAATGTACTTGGGCAACCCAAATCTGCATATGATCTTCTTCTAGTTGAATTTTATTACTTGATCCGTCGATATGCTTGATACCGGTTCTGCTTCGACCCATTTGGTAAAGTAGTCAACCGCCACGATGAACCATTTTGCTTGTGTCGAGGATGTGGGAAAAGGTCCTAGAATATCCACCCCCTGAAGGTGCGTGGAGAAAACACAAGAAGGGGGGTTGAATTGTGTTTTGGATATTTAAAAACTTTCCAAGATGTTTAAATCTTTTCAGAGTCTTTAAAGCACAGCGGATTATTCACACAATTAACTTATGGCGTTATAAATGATGAAGGAGTAAATGAGAGAGTGAGAGAGAGAAGAACACACAACAATTTATAGTGGTTCCCCTCACAAATTGAGAGTACTCCAGTCCCCTTGTTTCCAAGAGAGTTCCACTATAATCACTCGGATTACAATAGTTGCTCAAGCACACAAGCTCAAGACCTCCTGCTCTTAGTTACACAAGACATATAGAGACTTCCTTGCTTAAGCACACAAGCTTAAGACTTCCTTGCTCAAGCACACAAGCTTGAGACTTCCTGCTCTAAATCACACAAGACAGAGAGACTTCCTTGCTCTGATCACACAAGATCAGAGACTTCCTTGCTCAAGCACACAGGCTCAAGACTTCACTGCTCTAATCACTAAGACTGAGACTTACGTGCTTCTACACTAAGCAGAAGACTTTCTTGCTTCTACACTAAGCAGAAGACTTACTACTAACTTAAGAGCTTAAAACTTATTACAAAACATAATAACTTCAGAGGCTCTAAGCTAGTTTCTATGCTCACTTCATTTGAGAGATATTATCTATTACAATTCAAATGCTCACTTTCTTCTGAGAGATTTTTCTAATATTGAGCGCTAGTCTTCAATTCTTTCTTTGGCATATTTATATGAGTTGAGAAAGACATTGAGACGTTGGAGAAATTCCCGTTGCAACTTGGACAGCTGTAGACATGAAGATCCGTTGAGTAAAGCCACGTCTTCCTTTGTAGAGAAGCTTCACCTTTGCTGTCTGTCCAATGGTACAGTTATAAGGTACAACTAGCTCCTAGAGAGAGAGATCACATCCTTTGTGACCGTTGCATTTTAGTTGACCTTAGAACAAGTCATCAGGCTTGATAAGTTGTAGTTGATGTAGTCCTCTGATGACTGGGAATTCCCTTTGCTTCTGATGAACCTTTGATAACTTGGAGTCTGATTGGTCTTTGAATGTTTGGCCTTATGGTGCACTAGCGCACCCAGAACCCCTTAGATCTGATCCAACGCCCATGATTAACCTCTCATGTGATCAAATCAGGGACGTCTGATCTATCAGACGGCCAGGATTAGTCCTGGCCTTTTTTTTGTTTGTTTACACGCAGATGGGCCTTTTGGGTTAGGTTTTACTGTTTTGCTGCTTTTGGCACCCCCTGTTTATTTCGTTTTAATGTTCACACTCCCCCTGTTTTAATTTTATTTTATTTTTTTAGCTTATGAGATAAGTGCTTTTGGCATAAGCTATTTTAGCTATTATTTTAGTCAATCAAGCATGATGTTGAGGCTTATTTATTTTTCTATTTATTTGATATTTAGATTTGTTAATATTATCTAATGTCTTTATTTATTTTGTTAATTAATTTTATCTTTGAGCTAATGAAATAAGTGCTTTTGGCATAAGCTATTTTAGCTTTTTTTTTAGCCTTGTAAAGCATGATGTCGAGGCTTATTTTCATCTTTTAGTTTCGTATTTATTTATTTATGTTATTTATCCATGCATATCATATTATTCCATTACATCCATTTATTTATCATTTTTACCTTTACTTTTGTAATATCGTTATTATCACAATATTGAGTGTTTATCACTTTATTAATTGCCATTTACTTTTGCTCGAAATAAAAGTGCATAGCATCCCCTCTCTTGCATCATTTCATGTTTATTTTCTTGCAAGTAATTTAGAATGTAATTAGGAACAAATGTACCCCTAAATGAAAAATTGCATCTCATGCATATTTATTTTTTATCGCTTTCCGCCAATATGCGTAACGTTAAATTCCGAGGGAAAAGGCGTCGCTTTGATCAAAATATCATTGCGAATTGTCTTCGCGTTTAATTTATTTGTTATGACGTTTTAGGTTAGTGTAATTTTGCGTGCGTAACCACTACCTATTTTCTTCTCAAAAAATGAGGTCAAAACCTCTTCCAAAATACATAATTATTTTCTTTTCAAAATATCATGGAAACACAAAAAATTTCATCAAACATTTCTATCAAAAAACCTTGGACTTCAAACCGAGTGTGCTTTTTCTCGAACAAACCTTGGAATTCAAACCAAGTGTTCTTTTATCGCAAAAACCTTGGAATTCAACCCAAGTGTTACTTTTCTCGTTAAAACCTTGGAATTCAAACCAAGTGTTCTTTTTCTTACAAAAACCTTGGAATTCAAACCAAGTGTTATTTTTCTCGTTAAAACCTTGGAATTCAAACCAAGTGTTCTTTTTCTTACAAAAACCTTGGAATTTAAACCAAGTGTTCATTTTATCGCAAAAACCTTGGAATTCAAACCAATTGTTCTTTTTCTCGCAAAACCTTGGAATTCAAACCAAGTGCTCTTTTTCTCGTAAAACCTTGGAATTCAAACCTTCTTTTTCTCGCGAAAACCTTGGTATTCAAACCAAGTGTCTTTTTTTCTCGAACAAAACCTTGGAATTCAAACCAAGTGTCATTTTTTCTCGAACAAACCTTGGATTTCAAACCAAGTGCATTTTCTTCAATCAAACATTTTTAATCATGCAAAAACCTTGGATTTTAAACCAAGTGTCTTTTATCACTCAAACTTTTTCTCAATAAACCTTGGATTTTAAACCAAGTGTTCGCGTCTTATTTCATAATCAAACTTCAAACAATTTAACCATATAGACTTTCTTCACAAACTAACATCAATCAAACTCACATTTTGCCACTTTTGGCTTTTGGTCTTTAAAACCATTTTCAAAACCTTAAAATCAAACAAACAAATTTACTCGGCTTTTTACCCCGAACTACGGTGGTTTGATCCCTCGGGTACGTAGGCATGAGATTTGTCTCTCCAATCCAATAAAATCAACAAAAACATTTTTCTTTCTTTTTCGTCACTTTAAACTTCTTTTTTATCATCACTTTAATTCCTACACTTATACTTTTTTTTACAAGCAATTAAAATTAAAGCGCAAAGTTAGAAATAAAAACAAGAGGTTCCTATAGAGTACTATAGATACTTATGGTGCTAGTACCTTCCCTTCGTATAACTAACCCCTGAACCTTGTTCTCTAAAAAATAGGGTTTTTCGAACTTTTTCCCTTTCCCTCGGATAAATTAAAGATCGGTGGTGGAATATTAAATTGCGAGTCGAAGTTAATTAATAACTCGATATCCAAAAATCACCACGACAGCTGGCATTTGTCACAAGTCCTCACGTGCCTGGCTACGTCGTCATGCAGGTTGGGCCAGTAAAACCCAGCTCTCATTACCTTTAATGCTAGCGATCTGGACCCAATGTGACTCCCACATGAGCCTTCGTGTATCTCGTTCAAAATTCTGCATGCTTTTGTATCACTTACGCACAGAAGCATGGGAGCTGAAAAACCTCTCTTATACAATTTGTCTCCCACCATTGTATACCATGCCGCCATTTTTCTTATCTTGATGGCCTCATTCTTCTCGCGTGGGAGAACATCTCTTTGCAAATATCTAATTATAGGGCTTCGCCAGTCCTCCTCTTCTACCACCATCCCTACTGACAGTTCATTGATGCTAGGTGATTTTAATGTTTCTTGAATGACAGTGCAATGGTTACCTGGATTTTTTATGCTGGCAAGCTTCGCGAGCAAGTCTACCCGTGAGTTCTGCTCCCTTGGGACATATGTAGCTCAAACGTGGCAAAGTCCTTCGCCATTTCTTTGACTTTTTCCAGGTATTTGGCCAGCTGAGGGTCTTTAGTTTGGATTTCCCCCGCCACTTGGTTGGCTACCAGTTGTGAGTTACTTTGGACCTTCAGCTCTTGTACCTCCATTTCTTTAGCCAGCTTCATTCCGGCTATCAATGCTTCATACTCCGCCTGATTGTTGCTCGCCTTAAAGGCGTACCTCAGTGATTGTTCTATGAGTACTCCCTCTGGCCCTTCCAAGACCACTCCTACTCCACTGCCTCTTAGGTTATATGAGCCATCCACAAAAAGAGTCCATGGTTCGGCATGTATGTGATGTCGAACTCTGACAATTCTACTGATCATGCCACCATTCTTCCTGCTAAATCTGGCTTTCGTAGGACGTTCTTGATGGGATAGTCAGTTTTTACCACCACTTGATGACTCTGAAAGTACTGCCTCAACTTTCTAGCCGTTATCACCACGGCTAATGATAATCTCTCAATTTTTTGATATCTCGTCTCTGCTCCTGTCAAGGTTATACTTACGAAATAAATGGGTTTCTCCTCCCCTTCAATTTCTTGAACGAGCACCGAGCTGAGTGCTCTTTCGGATACTGCTAGGTAAAGGTACAGTGTTTTGCCCTGTTCAGGGCGAGTAAGGATGGGAGGTGAAGCCAAAAATACCTTTAATTTCTAAAATGCTTCTTCACACTGAGGGCTCCACGTGAATATTTCATTTTTCTTAAAGTGGCGAAGAAGTGACACACCTTTTCGCCTGCACAGGATAAGAACCGGGAGAAAGCTACTATTCGCCCTGTTAGTTGTTGTACTTCTTTAACGGAAGTGGGACTTCTCATATTGATGATGGCTTGGCATTTGTCTAGTTCGCCTCTATTCCTTTGTGCATGAGTAAGAACCCTAGATATTTGCCAGCTTGCACTCTGAATGAACACTTGGCCGGGTTGAGCCTCATGTTATATTTTCTGACTTATTTTAGAATGTCCGCCAAATCCTTATCATGCTCACCTTCGTCTTCCATTTTACTACCATGTCGTCAATGTAGACCTCCAGGTTTTTCCCTATTTCTCCGCAAATACTCTTTCTGTCTGTCCAATGGTACAGTTATAAGGTACAACTAGCTCCTAGAGAGAGAGATCACATCCTTTGTGACCGTTGCATTTTAGTTGACCTTAGAACAAGTCATCAGGCTTGATAAGTTGTAGTTGATGTAGCCCTCTGATGACTGATAATTCCCTTTGCTTCTGATGAACCTTTGATAACTTGGAGTCTGATTGGTCTTTGAATGTTTAGCCTCTGATAGTCTTTAGTAATTCAGATTCTGAACGCCTTCATCCTCTGAATGACTTATGACTATCAGACAGCCTCTGAACTCTTTGTAGGCCTCTGAACATCCTTGAGCTTCTGAACTACTCTGAGTCGCTGAACAGCTTTCAGACGTTCTGATCTACTTTGAACTTCTGAACTTTGTATAGCTTCTGACCACGTTGTAGCATCTGAACTCTTTCAGAGCCTCAAATATTCAGACTTCCATTGGTTTCATCAGAGTTTAAATTAAGTGTGCTCTTGATTAAACGTTGAATTCTCCTGCACTTAATTTAAACATTAGTACCATCAATTGTCCATTTAATACTTTGTTATCATCAAAACTTAAGGGTGTGTATAAACACATATTTTGTTCCAACAATCTCCCCCTTTTTGATGCTGACAAACACAAGTATTAAATACAATTGTTGTTGATAAAAATCAGCTATGTTGACATTAGGCTTCTGAGTTTGGCAAGCTGCCCCTAAGTCTGATAACCCATAGGGTTAGGTTTGTAAGCTCCCCCTATTTTGTATCCATAGTTAATTTTAATCAGTTTCAGAAATACTTTATTATATGACTTAAATTATTCATATTTCACTATGTAAAGAACAAGGTTTGCAAGCTTCTTCTTTCCATAGTGTGATAATCTTTTAGTAAAGTTGCACCCTTACTCAAGAACTAACTATGAATAATAAACTTCAATTAATAAATGCATTCTCCTTGAAAATTAAGCCCTTAATGCAGATGCAAGATGAAGCAGTATTTAAATTGAAGCAATATTTAAATTGAATGACAAAATAGAATCAGAGGCGCTTAAAGACTTCTACATACACACACGGTTCTGATGGTTATCATTAACAGCTTCAGAGTTCAAAATATTTTCAAACAGTTCAGAGCTTTAAAAATCTTTTCAAAGAAAATAGCTCAGAGTCTGAACAAAAATTTGAAAACAGTTCAGAGCTCTTTAGTACAATATTTTGAAATCCTCAAAGATCAGATTGTCATAACAAAGCATGTACCTCATGCTACTATTTTGACCACTCTCCTACGTTCTCTCTCTGAAGCACTACAAGGCCCTAAAAAGCCAAGTAATTTCGCTTCTTCCAACAATTGATTTACCAATATTCTTTCTCCCCCTTTTGTCATTATCAAAAAGGTAATATAAGCAATTAATAGAAATTCAACTTTCAATGCCGTCAAATCAGAAGTGGTTGAACACATTTAATATTCGGCCATTGAATTTTGCTTATAAAAGGAGAGAGATACCTAGTCATTTTACTCACACAGAGTAATCTTAGGTTATTGATAGATCTCTTGAGAGAAAAAATGAAACGCTCATAGAAGAAGAAGGTAGTTTCACTGAGAGTTAGTCAAGATAGGAGAAAACATAAGAAGAAACCAATGGAAACAAAGCCAGTGTCTGTCACAGAAGAACTCAGTACAGAGTCTGAAGAGAAATCTTTGGACTCTGACTGTTTTAAGTTCTGAAGACATATCTTCCTGAAGAAAATCAAACTGATATCCAAGGCTCTGGAGGAGCTAGAGTCCTCTCCTGAGGAAAACCAAACTGATGCAACAGAGTTGGTTTCTTCAAGACGGACTTTTGGTTGGATGGCTTCAGCCAAAACCTTAACCTTTCTCCTCCGCAAAGGTCATGTAGGCTTGTAACCACAAACATGACCTTTTAGAGCATCCAGAAGATAGTTCTTAGAAATTTTAGTCTTGTAAACCAGAACTTATGTTCTTAATGAAATAACATTCATTACTTTTACTTGTTTTATTTGATTTCTTACTTTTATGCCTTCTCTTGTTATGTAATTTGATACTTTAAGACTATCCACATATTGTACTTATGAAAAGTGAATGAAATTCAAATGTTTGAAAGATTATTTTGCAAGATAGAAATCATTTAAAGAGTTAAAACAGACAAACAAGTGACATTCCAAACAGAATTAACAACTTGCACTTTCAGATAACTATAGTGAATAGGTATTTTATTAATTAGAATTTTAACCTAAACAAAAGTTTTAACCTAATCAGAATGCTTTGCAAATTATCAATCATAAAGTCATATAAATAATTAGACAAGTCCTAAGGTTGGGGTTGACTATAGAGAGATGCTAGGGTTGTCATGATGTTTTTCTGATTGACATTTATTTCTTTCATCAATCCCACAAACTTGTCTACTTTTGCTTCAATCCTTCTGATGTCATCTTCATAGAAAGGATTCCATAGAAACTGTTGAGTTGTTTGATCATCCCTCAGACTGTCTTGAGGAGGAACATTCAGATCATCCACCTTTTCTCTTGCAGCAGAGGATTCAGGATGATTCCTCTTTGTGTCCATTTGATTATGAATGTCCTTCTCAGCATTGATAGCTTTCCTTTTGTCAAACATCTTCTGTTCTTCCATAGCTGCCTTTTGAAGATTGTGCACTCCTTTCACTAGTTCCTCTGTCAGACTTAACCATTGAGAAGCATACTCAGATGAAGGCATATCTGTTTGCCTTAGATCGTAAAGACCATGTAACTGTCTAAACAAGTTATTGCAAATGCTCAAGACATCAGGATTATCTGATTGGGTGGGATGAGGTTCATTTGGTAAGGGTGTATTTGTGAGTTGGGGATTGAAGGGAGTAGGCAAATGTTGGGATTGTTGAGGACTAGGGCTGGTATGATCAAAGTTTTTGAGATGGAAATCCTCTGTAGAGAGTTCATTGATCATAGCCTCAACATAGTCTGATGGTGGGTGGTTCAAGTTTTCTTCTGAAACAATATGTTCAGAGAATTGGAGTTCAGATGGAGTTTGGTGGTTGAGTGGGTGAGAGTCTGAAGGCGTTTGAGTTATGGATGACTTGGTCTTATCTTTTAGATGTTCAAGGCTAGCTAGGATTTCATCTAACTCATTGGGATTGTACTCAGACGAAGATGATGATGAGGAAATGTTGATGAAGATTGGTTCAGGGTGAGTTGATTTAACAGGTTCTGATATGAGTTGTTTTATGGTAAGGTTATCTTCAGAACTTGCTTGGTTTAGAGTTGGAGTGAGTTGATTTGATGATGAGGTTAACTGAATGTCTTGAGTAGTAGCAACAACAGGTTTAGATACATCACCTGATCTGTTAAGATCTGAGCTTTCATTAGTCTTTTCCTCATACTCCTTGACAAGCTTCCTTCTTCTGACGCTGAGAGGTTCATCATCACTCTCTGAGCCTTCAACTTTATATGCTTTTACTAACCTTCTTCTCTTCTTCTTCAACTCTACCTTTTCAGTCTCAAAACCTTCTCCTAGGTTGTCCAAAAGTTGAATATACTTATTGACAATGTCACAAGAAATTGTAGGCATGTCAATGTTCCATTTCTTAACCAAGGAGGGTTCTGAGTGAGGCTGATATACTAGAGATTCTGAAGGTTGTGCTTCAATTTCTGACAACAGGTTCATGCAAGCTAGTGAATGAGCAGATAATGTGGAGGCTCTGCATTCTCTTAACAAGTAGTCATGCCCAGCAGCTTTGATTATATCTATCACCCCACATTGATAGAAAATCTCGCTGAGGACCCTTGGGTAGACTACATGTATATCAGACTTGGCCTGATTTTGAGATAAGAGCACTGATTTGCATAGGTGATCAAAGATGTATTTAGCCCAATTTAAATCATATTTTCTTGTGAGAAAATAGACAAAGTGTCTATGATCCCATGACAGAGGATCAGGATTTTTAGTTCCTGGGAATATAGAACTTAACATGATTTTGGCTAATATCCTCTGAGAGGGCTTTAGATCACCTATCTTGTTGCTCTCACAGCTTGTCCCTTTGACATAGCAATGTCTTGTCATATTCTTCAGAAACATAGATTCTTGTGCTTCACTGTGACTAAAGGTAAAATGGATACCATCGTTTGGGATGGATAGCACCTTAGCCAAGTTTGAAGTAGTGAGAATTACTTCAAATCCGCACACGACAGAATGCACCTCTGTTTCTTCAATGACTCTTAAGCCTAACTCTTCAGGAGTCATGTCTTCATTTTCATGCTTTTCTTTCCTCCTTGCAGCTAGCTCCTTGTGATAATCTTCAACATTCCTCACCTTCCTTCTAATCCAGAAATCTTTCACCAGAGTAGGATAGATTGGACCATTTAATAAATTCATGTACCTAAAGTTCCCTTTGTGATTAGAAAAGAACTTTAAGACATCAAAATGGTTCTTTTCCAAACTATCAAAGTCCACTGGTTGTTCCATAACCAGGTTCAGAGATTTTCCCTCCATCTTGAGAGATAAATCTGTAGAGAACATCTCCTCGCAAGCAATGGTGTTGATCGGAAAGTTATCAGGAAAAATAAACAAGGGGTCTGGAGTTGGTGTTGAAGTAGATGTCATTTCAGAAGGTTAGGGTGTAGAGTTTGCTTAAAAAAAAAAAAAGTTTGTTCTAGCTTTGAAGAGCAATAGTTTGTAAGGTGAGTGTTTTAAGAGTTTTTAGAAAACATAAAACAAATTAAAAACACACAATACATTAAAGAAAGTAAAACAGACTAATCATTAACTGTGTTCAAACCAATCAGAACGTGTATGCGTGTTGTCTCTTTGGCGCTAAAACGTTTTAGTAAAAATACTTAAACGTTTCCGATTCATTTTATATTCAGAGGCTTAACCGTCAGAGGTTGAAAGTTTCTCAGAGTCTGAGATTCTTCAGATGCTGAAACCTGAAGAACTTCAGAGGCTGAAAAACAAGTCTTTCAGGACACAAGAAAATATGTTCAGATAAGATTTTTCAAGGATTTTAGTACTGAACATTGTGCATCCTAAGAAGATATTTTTCAAACCTTTGAGAGTTATTCCTCTGAAATGTCATTCAGGAGTTAATCATACTTACCTTGCATTAAAGCTTTCTTGATTAGGTGTAGTCAGAGTCATAGCCAGAGCAATCACTCCACCACACTGAGTTGTTATCATCTTCAAAGCAAGCTTCCATATCTTCATACTCCCTTCTGCTCCTTATGTATTCCTCTTCATCTTCTTCTCCATCTGACTCTTCAAGAATGTGCCTTCTATGCACAATTGCTCTTCTTCCATTCACAGTCACATGCATCCATGTGATCGGAAGGTTCAGAGTCTTAGTTTCACCTGCAATCAAGTAAACAATTTTGTCTCTTGGTACCCACTTGCATGAGGGTCCTAGACTGTTAGTTGCCAAATCTTCATCCTCCATTTGTTTTATCTGAGAACTTTCAGACACAAATGTAGTGTAAAGATTTGGAAGTGAGAAGCTTCCATCAATAACTGATGAGCTCGGTTCCTCTAGTGTTTTACTACTAGAGTATCCAATCCCATTAGTATTGTTGGTCTTAAGGTTGCAAAGCATGGAAACAATTTTATTTTGATCAGCATTAATGTTACAATACTCCTTGAGAGCTAGAGAGTGCTCAAGGGGTTTGTAACATATAGCAAAATCATTCTCAACGTCACTGGTTTTGATAAAATCTTTTTGTTCAAGACCTTCAGAGTGATTTGCTTGCTTACTTAAATTCTCATAGTCTGCTTTAAGCTTTTTATACTTCTGCTGACTATTAGAGAGTTTAAGTAAGGTCTTATTAAGATGCTTGATCAATTTAGCTTTGGAAAGACTAGAATATACCTGATTAAAAGTTCTCTGGATGCTTTCTTTGCTCTCAGGTTCTGACTTTTCATCAGAGCCTGAGTCTTCAGAGTCTGAGCCATCTTCAGAACTTGATCCTTCAGCTCTTGTTGCCCTTTCAGACTCATCTTCAGAGAAGCTGTCTAGTACATCCCATGTTGTCATTCCTTTAGCTAATCTTCCTCCATTCTTCTTGAAGATGTACCATCTTTGAATTTTTCTTGAAAACCTTTCAAGATACTCTTCATCAGGTTCTTCAACAAGATCTTCATGCTCCAATGCTTGCTTTCCTTTCCTTGCTGCTTCTGCTTCTTCACGGTTCAACTCTTGCATTTCCTTCAGAGCCAATTCATGGACTCTGAGTAAATCAATCAATGATTCAGGACTCATTGAATTGATGTCTTCAGTTTCCTCTATAGGGTGTGGAATAACATTCCAATCCAGAGGCTAACTTCTCAGCAACTTGCTTACAAGCTCTCTGTTGCTGAGTCTATTGTTGTGCTCTTCAAGCTTGCTTGTAATAGCTTGAAGCCTTATGTTCATTTTCTCAATGCTCTCATTTTCCTCCATCCTAAACTCCTCATATTGATCTAACAAGTCATTTACTGTTGCCCACTGAATGCTTTCATTATCATCACTAATGAGGCACATAGTAGTAGCTGTAGAAGCAATATCAGAAGTTTGATTAGCCCCTGAAGTGGAAGGATTTTGATTGTTGCTCAGATCTTCATTTAAGCTCAGTTCATTTTCAAATTTCTTGCTAAGATCAGCAACTTGTTGATGTAGCTTCAGCTTCCAGTTATCCATGTTTTGAGCCATGGAGGTTTTCTCCTTTGGATCTTGACTGTCTCACGGTTAAGTGATTTACCAACAGAACCGGAGCTCTGATACCAATTGAAGGTGCGTGGAGAAAACACAAGAAGGGGGGTTGAATTGTGTTTTGGATATTTAAAAACTTTCCAAGATGTTTAAATCTTTTCAGAGTCTTTAAAGCACAGCGGATTATTCACACAATTAACTTATGGCGTTATAAATGATGAAGGAGTAAATGAGAGAGTGAGAGAGAGAAGAACACACAACAATTTATAGTGGTTCCCCTCACAAATTGAGAGTACTCCAGTCCCCTTGTTTCCAAGAGAGTTCCACTATAATCACTCGGATTACAATAGTTGCTCAAGCACACAAGCTCAAGACCTCCTGCTCTTAGTTACACAAGACATATAGAGACTTCCTTGCTTAAGCACACAAGCTTAAGACTTCCTTGCTCAAGCACACAAGCTTGAGACTTCCTGCTCTAAGTCACACAAGACAGAGAGACTTCCTTGCTCTGATCACACAAGATCAGAGACTTCCTTGCTCAAGCACACAGGCTCAAGACTTCACTGCTCTAATCACTAAGACTGAGACTTACGTGCTTCTACACTAAGCAGAAGACTTTCTTGCTTCTACACTAAGCAGAAGACTTACTACTAACTTAAGAGCTTAAAACTTATTACAAAACATAATAACTTCAGAGGCTCTAAGCTAGTTTCTATGCTCACTTCATTTGAGAGATATTATCTATTACAATTCAAATGCTTACTTTCTTCTGAGAGATTTTTCTAATATTGAGCGCTAGTCTTCAATTCTTTCTTTGGCATATTTATATGAGTTGAGAAAGACATTGAGACGTTGGAGAAATTCCCGTTGCAACTTGGACAGCTATAGACATGAAGATCCATTGAGTAAAGCCACGTCTTCCTTTGTAGAGAAGCTTCACCTTTGCTGTCTGTCCAATGGTACAGTTATAAGGTACAACTAGCTCCTAGAGAGAGAGATCACATCCTTTGTGACCGTTGCATTTTAGTTGACCTTAGAACAAGTCATCAGGCTTGATAAGTTGTAGTTGATGTAGTCCTCTGATGACTGGGAATTCCCTTTGCTTCTGATGAACCTTTGATAACCTGGAGTCTGATTGGTCTTTGAATGTTTGGCCTTATGGTGCACCAGCGCACCCAGAACCCCTTAGATCTGATCCAACGCCCATGATTAACCTCTCCTGTGATCAAATCAGGGACGTCTGATCTATCAGACGGCCAGGATTAGTCCTGGCCTTTTTTTTGTTTGTTTACACGCAGATGGGCCTTTTGGGTTAGGTTTTACTGTTTTGCTGCTTTTGGCACCCCCTGTTTATTTCGTTTTAATGTTCACACTTATAACACCCATGTCAATTTATCTAGAATATCGACAGAAGTGCACATAACTGAATCGGGAAACATTAAATTATATTACATTTCGCCCGAATGCATAAATAGGATTACAAAATCCAAAGGAAGAATGCTAAATTGAGCTAACAACTGAAAACATAAAGAACCTAAATCTTATACAAAATATAAGATAACATAACATCAGCTCAACTAGCATAATCCAAGTATCTGAACTTCATGCTCGAAGACCATGATATCCTGAGCAACCTGTTTATCTGAAAAAAATAAATAGGCGTAGGATGAGACTTCTAAGCCTCAGTGGATTCCAACTACCCGACTAATGGTGACTACATCGGGGCAACTGAGCTAATAGTTCTCTAATCCTGATAATCAGTCCATAACATAATATTTTTCATAACATAACATAGCATGATTAAATAAAGGTGTAACACAGATTATTTATCTTGTTCGTTTTACGAGGACACTCTTGAGGTGAGCCGGTCTCAAGAGGTCTACCAAATCCGTCACCAATCTTCGTGAACTAAGCACATATGGCACGGCATACAGCATCACAATTTTTCTTATCATAACATGATGAAATTCTAATTTAGAATTTCTATAACGTGGCACAAAGTAACCACCATAATTGACTGACTTTCCTCAACTTAACTTAATATTCCTGAATTGTTATCCTGCCCATGAATTCCCTCCCAGGGTATTTCTAACTTGTCCTGATTTCCTGATATTCCTAACTGGACGTGTAATTAACATTTTAATCAAATATTATACCTGTTTTATTCACAGAAATGCATCTAGAAAGGTTGGGGATTCAAAAGTGTAAGACTGTTCACAATTTCCAAATTATGCAGAGTTATGAGCCTATATTCTCGCTTAGTGAGAAACACTTTCGCTTAGTAAGCTTTGATAATCAAGCATTCTTAACTGTCTCGTCATAGCTTGTTACCACTCGCATATCGAGAACAAGTCAGAATGTTTTAGTGTCAAAGCGAGTCCAAGCGAAGGATACTCGCTTAGCAAGGCTATCGGTTCTTAACCTTGTTTTACAATTTTCATCAGTTTTGCATAAAACTCTTACTACAACCCCTTTCCTTACTAGCCATGAATATCAGAGTATATATTACATGATTAAAATGGAGAGAAGCTTTGGGATTAAGATTCCCTCGTACAAAATTTAATCCTAAACTTATGTTGTCATACCATTTCATATATTGGGGAATCTAACATAATATCTAATCTAATATTATCATGCATAATTTCTTTGGGCAACTAAAGGTACTATAATCTATACTAAAAGTTGAGCTTCTAAAGGAACCCACCTCAAAGTCGCTTGAACAATACCAGAGACACTTCCAGAGTTCGCCGAAACGTATAATTTGCAACCGAAAAGCTTTGAAGTCGTAATCAGAATTTTCTGCATAGTTCTGCATCATATGTCCAACTTCAGAAAATCCTAGCGACCTCAATTCTTGTCCAAAAATTATGAAACTGGTACCGAATCGAAGGTAATTTCGTTAGCTAAACGCAGAATCAAACGGAAATTCAAACGGAGCCACATAGAGTGAGAACTCACCATTTGAGTGCAGCCCTGTCCAACACGAATTCTGCAAAACTCCTGTGTTGGACCTTCCACTTCAAAAATTCGCCCAGACCTCATTTCTTCATATAAACTCACGAGGGTGGTACTCAAAGAACCGGAGTTGTGTTACCTAACCATAGAATCAAGCGGAATCTCAATCGGAGTTACAGGGAAGACTTAATTACCGTTTGAGTGCAGACCTATTCTAACACGGATTCTGCACAAACTCTGCATAGGTGATCCAACTTCAAACACGTTTTCAGAGCTCTTCACTAAGCCAAATGCTACAAAACGAATAACTAAACTGAAGGGATTTTCGTCTAGTTTCTGAAACTTCAACAATCATTTAAATCCAAGTTACAGGGTGGAAGTTATGAAGGAAATACCATCTGTAGGTCCATACGAAATTTATGCAGAAATTCCTTACCATGTTCTTCCATGAAATCAATTGCATCTTACCTAGCTTCCCAACAATCCTTGATTTAATAAACTCACATGCAATCATTCACACATAAGCAAAATCAGAATTTGAAAGAATAGAGGAATGGGTGTGATTCGGCCAAGAGGAAAAGAAAATAGAAAGATGGAGCTTACTTGATTCTATATCTCATGAGGATTCTGAATCTGAAATTGCATGTTCCATTCACTAAGGATCAAAGGAATTTAGAGGAGGAGTTGTTGTTGTTCTCATGCGTGAGAAGAGGAGGAGGGAAAGATGACTTTCTCAACTCCCTGATTTCCACTTTCAGGGAAAGAAAAATGAATGAGGAATGGTTTATCTCTTGATCATGTGGCTTATATTAGAGAAGTGGGTCCTACTTGTAATGGTCTTCCTTCCACCACATATATCTATGCACTAATAGTTCCACTAAGAAAAATGCTAATTGTCCATTTCACCCTTCAACTTATTACTTAAACATGCTTATGCCTTTTATCTAAATCATACTTTGTTCAATTATTCTTCGAGTAAATCCAATAATCATCTCTAATTATTATTACTTCTAATAATTAATGTGGGATGTTACATTCTATCCCCCTTAAAAGAATTTCGTCCGCGAAATTCAAGAACTTCTTCATTCACAAACAACGTAAATTGATTATACCTCGTCCAAATTCTATACTTCACCTCTTAACCGACCATAATCCATCGTTCAATAAGTTACTAATCACCCTTATTCACTGCATTGACACTTGTTTATGTAACCTTGGAATCCTACTTACTCATATTTCATGACATCGAGCTTATAACTTCAGTCCATAATACACTTTCAGATGCGCGCTCATCTTATATTAGTTCTTTCCGACTAACCTTCCTCAACTCAAATGCTCATGGTGCAACTTTCCCTTTTTCTGCACTCTTCAAATTCACACCGAAGCATACTCAACCTTACTAGTTCACCGCGCCGAGTTTCTCAATTGAATTATTTTCCCTTCATAATCTTTGCTCTCAAGGGTAATCCCTTACTTAAAATCCCAGTTCCAAACATGAACACATATGTAACGTACTCGTCATACACTCTTTAATCATTTTATCGTCTACACATCCAATGTCTTGGAATAAAACTTTCCTCTTTCGAAGAGTTGTTGGCGTGTAAGCCAATCTGACGACCACATTCTCAACCACTACCCGGCTGCGCACTCTGATTCGACTACTTACTATCATAATCCTTACATATCTACGATTCCTTAACTCATACTGCTTACAATTGTCTCATATTACTATCCTCCTAACATATGTCTCTTCTTACCCTTCACGTCTGGTTCCTACTTAACTTATCACTTCACCGATCCCAACTGCATTTAATCCTCTTTATTATTTTGCTTTCTTTATTTCCCAGACAATTGTTCCACTACTCAACAAGTTTCATCAAGTCGGTATATGGCCTGGTTGGGGTATGTACTGAAACATGAGACACTAGCTGATGCAAAGAGGTTATCTTAAAGATACAAGCTTTGAATACCTACACAGACTAATCCAACCATTTCTTGTCGCATACCGCTTAAGATTCCATACCTTCTGGTGCAAGTTCTTAACTTCATGAGAGCAAGGCTTGGGTTTTGGCAGAGTTGGTCTGATGCTATCTTATGGTGAGAGTCAGCTGAAACAACTAATTGTTAAGAAAGGTCAAACACAACTGTCTTGGTTTACTTATGGGAATACTACTAGTGATTAAGTTGCCTAACTCTGGGTTACTGATTGCAGTTAACTAATCGATCAAGAATTACTTGATAGTTTCCAAGGAATACTTATGTTTGTTGGCTAAGACTTCTAGACTTGTACTGGTTTAACATGGTTACGGTGAATGGGATTGAAAGGTTCACACTATTGGCACTAATACTGACACTACCTTCCTATATCTCTGGGTGATTTTTGGTTTTTGGCCGAAATGAATTGGTAAGACCTTATGAAGTAAGGCGAACTAAATTGACTGAATTAACTTTTCCAACTTTTGAGGTAGCTTAACAGTATTGTTTAACAGGTTAACAAAACTGACGAGAATTTAAACTGAAATCACTAATGTCTTTCTAATGATAGATTGGACTTTTGTGGTTCTGAACTGGCCGTTGGTAATGCAACTAAAAGTTTGGAGAATTTCTTGACGATACACATAAGGTTACCGCTCTAAAGGTTGACGTGAATAATTGATAATCCTTAAGGAGACATGGCTTATTGCTTTTAACAAGAAATTCACATTTCATAGGTCCGAGTTGATTTCGGTTAACCAAGCTAAAAAGCTAAAGACATTTTTTTTTTTTTTTTTTTTTTTGTCAGGGTTACCTAAGATTAATAGTCTAAACGGAATTCCAAGGCACTGGTATTGAGGTATTTTAGAAGGTTATCAACTTAAGGGAATTTCTACACTAATTGTAGGTGATAGGTCACACAGTACCGAAGAAACTTACCTCTTTACTAAACTTAGGTAGATGCGGGGGATGTATGGTCACAACTTAACAAGGCTCACTAGTTATGAATCTTGCATAGCATTGATTCGACGGTTTTGGCTGAATTAAAGCTTGCACAAAGGAGTAGGTAACTAAAGATCTTAGTTCTATTGCTCTAAGTTGACATCTCAGGATTTCTCATAACTAACTATTCTTTGGGTTGGAGACAAAGTCGATTCTCATGAGAACTTAACAGATGAACTCTCACAAAGGTTTAACCAAAATGTCGGTTATTAGCTAAGAGGTTTGAATACGGGAATTAATTGTTGGCTTGTTGGTGTAGTTACGAGATTGAGATACTCTAGATGAACTTGGCTGCTATTTGTCTGGCTAAGGTATTAGTTCGAACTGAGAGACTGAATTTAGTTTACTGAAAACACTTGGGGTTTCATTCTACAAAAAAATGGTACAATAGGCTGACATTAGAAATTAAGAGAACGCACAAATTCTAGTTTCATTCTTCTTTGATAGTGTAGTTAATTGGCCTACGTCATTAGGGAGGAAAATAACTCGGCTGGAACGATGATTAAACGAATCTAAAAGAATTTGGTTTCCCGAATTCTGATAAACCATAGTTGAATTACCGCACTTCGGGTAATATGGTTCCCAAGGGTGGGTGTCTACTGGTGTACTACAATTCATTCTACACTGCTCTTCGTACTTATAATTCCATTATCCACATTACTGCACCCAGCAGACTTACTACCACTGTCTGGTTATCGCACCTCAATATTTAGTCTCGGCTCTACTCCATTCAACGCATACTTTTATACTGGGTTTTTCCATTCCTAGAATTCTCTGCATCCTTAAACATGCTACCGTCAATTGAGCGCATTCGGTTCGTGCATCTCCTGACTCGCTCCTCGCTACTGATAGCTCACCACATACTATTCCAACTTCCACGTGTCCTCTTGTTGGCGTCACTTTCCCTTGTGGCGTCGACTACTGCATTCCCAACGCCCGCTTCCAACGATCTTCACTCATACTTTCGTCCAAGTTTGCGCTTCAACTTCCCTTTTACCACCTGACCTCCTTGGTCAAATTCGGTTCTCAACTGTAATACCCTGCCAATCACACACGACACTGAGCTAATCAGACTCAGTACGCGAGGATTTCAGCGTAAACAGTCCAGACTCCAAAGGGTCCGTACTACTTGGATTGAATTTTAATGATCCGCGGCAAGGTCCGATACTGAACCGACCTGCTCTGATACCAATTATAACACCCATGTCAATTTATCTAGAATATCGACAGAAGTGCACATAACTGAATCGGGAAACATTAAATTATATTACATTTCGCCCGAATGCATAAATAGGATTACAAAATCCAAAGGAAGAATGCTAAATTGAGCTAACAACTGAAAACATAAAGAACCTAAATCTTATACAAAATATAAGATAACATAACATCAGCTCAACTAGCATAATCCAAGTATCTGAACTTCATGCTCGAAGACCATGATATCCTGAGCAACCTGTTTATCTGAAAAATATAAATAGGCGTGGGATGAGACTTCTAAGCCTCAGTGGATTCCAACTACCCGACTAATGGTGACTACACCGGGGCAACTGAGCTAATAGTTCTCTAATCCTGATAATCAGTCCATAACATAATATTTTTCATAACATAACATAGCATGATTAAATAAAGGTGTAACACAGATTATTTATCTTGTTCGTTTTACGAGGACACTCTTGAGGTGAGCCGGTCTCAAGAGGCCTACCAAATCCGTCACCAATCTTCGTGAACTAAGCACATATGGCACGGCATACAGCATCACAATTTTTCTTATCATAACATGATGAAATTCTAATTTAGAATTTCCATAACGTGGCACAAAGTAACCACCATAATTGACTGACTTTCCTTAACTTAACTTAATATTCCTGAATTGTTATCCTGCCCATGAATTCCCTCCCAGGGTATTTCTAACTTGTCCTGATTTCCTGATATTCCTAACTGGACGTGTAATTAACATTTTAATCAAATATTATACCTGTTTTATTCACAGAAATGCATCTAGAAAGGTTGGGGATTCAAAAGTGTAAGACTGTTCACAATTTCCAAATTATGCAGAGTTATGAGCCTATATTCTCGCTTAGTGAGAAACACTTTCGCTTAGTAAGCTTTGATAATCAAGCATTCTTAACTGTCTCGTCATAGCTTGTTACCACTCGCATATCGAGAACAAGTCAGAATGTTTTAGTGTCAAAGCGAGTCCAAGCGAAGGATACTCGCTTAGCAAGGCTATCGGTTCTTAACCTTGTTTTACAATTTTCATCAGTTTTGCATAAAACTCTTACTACAACCCCTTTCCTTACTAGCCATGAATATCACAGTATATATTACATGATTAAAATGGAGAGAAGCTTTGGGATTAAGATTCCCTCGTACAAAATTTAATCCTAAACTTATGTTGTCATACCATTTCATATATTGGGGAATCTAACATAATATCTAATCTAATATTATCATGCATAATTTCTTTGGGCAACTAAAGGTACTATAATCTATACTAAAAGTTGAGCTTCTAAAGGAACCCACCTCAAAGTCGCTTGAACAATACCAGAGACACTTCCAGAGTTCGCCGAAACGTATAATTTGCAACCGAAAAGCTTTGAAGTCGTAATCAGAATTTTCTGCATAGTTCTGCATCATATGTCCAACTTCAGAAAATCCTAGCGACCTCAATTCTTGTCCAAAAATTATGAAACTGGTACCGAATCGAAGGTAATTTCGTTAGCTAAATGCAGAATCAAACGGAAATTCAAACGGAGCCACATAGAGTGAGAACTCACCATTTGAGTGCAGCCCTGTCCAACACGAATTCTGCAAAACTCCTGTGTTGGACCTTCCACTTCAAAAATTCGCCCAGACCTCATTTCTCCATATAAACTCACGAGGCTGGTACTCAAAGAACCGGAATTGTGTTAGCTAACCATAGAATCAAGCGGAATCTCAATCGGAGTTACAGGGAAGACTTAATTACCGTTTGAGTGCAGACCTATTCTAACACGGATTCTGCACAAACT
Source organism: Trifolium subterraneum (assembly GCA_951799995.1). Classification (NCBI taxonomy): domain Eukaryota; kingdom Viridiplantae; phylum Streptophyta; class Magnoliopsida; order Fabales; family Fabaceae; genus Trifolium; species Trifolium subterraneum. Next base: position 38,843,184 of record OX637462.1, on the reverse strand, counting down.
CTGCATAGGTGATCCAACTTCAAACACGTTTTCAGAGCTCTTCACTAAGCCAAATGCTACAAAACGAATAACTAAACTGAAGGGATTTTCGTCTAGTTTCTGAAACTTCAACAATCATTTAAATCCAAGTTACAGGGTGGAAGTTATGAAGGAAATACCATCTGTAGGTCCATACGAAATTTATGCAGAAATTCCTTACCATGTTCTTCCATGAAATCAGTTGCATCTTACCTAGCTTCCCAACAATCCTTGATTTAATAAACTCACATGCAATCATTCACACATAAGCAAAATCAGAATTTGAAAGAATAGAGGAATGGGTGTGATTCGGCCAAGAGGAAAAGAAAATAGAAAGATGGAGCTTACTTGATTCTATATCTCATGAGGATTCTGAATCTGAAATTGCATGTTCCATTCACTAAGGATCAAAGGAATTTAGAGGAGGAGTTGTTGTTGTTCTCATGCGTGAGAAGAGGAGGAGGGAAAGATGACTTTCTCAACTCCCTGATTTCCACTTTCAGGGAAAGAAAAATGAATGAGGAATGGTTTATCTCTTGATCATGTGGCTTATATTAGAGAAGTGGGTCCTACTTGTAATGGTCTTCCTTCCACCACATATATCTATGCACTAATAGTTCCACTAAGAATAATGCTAATTGTCCATTTCACCCTTCAACTTATTACTTAAACATGCTTATGCATTTTATCTAAATCATACTTTGTTCAATTATTCTTCGAGTAAATCCAATAATCATCTCTAATTATTATTACTTCTAATAATTAATGTGGGATGTTACATTCTATCCCCCTTAAAAGAATTTCGTCCGCGAAATTCAAGAACTTCTTCATTCACAAACAACGTAAATTGATTATACCTCGTCCAAGTTCTATACTTCACCTCTTAACCGACCATAATCCATCGTTCAATAAGTTACTAATCACCCTTATTCACTGCATTGACACTTGTTTATGTAACCTTGGAATCCTACTTACTCATATTTCATGACATCGAGCTTATAACTTCAGTCCATAATACACTTTCAGATGCGCGCTCATCTTATATTAGTTCTTTCCGACTAACCTTCCTCAACTCAAATGCTCATGGTGCAACTTTCCCTTTTTCTGCACTCTTCAAATTCACACCGAAGCATACTCAACCTTACTAGTTCACCGCGTCGAGTTTCTCAATTGAATTATTTTCCCTTCATAATCTTTACTCTCAAGGGTAATCCCTTACTTAAAATCCCAGTTCCAAACATGAACACATATGTAACGTACTCGTCATACACTCTTTAATCATTTTATCGTCTACACATCCAATGTCTTGGAATAAAACTTTCCTCTTTCGAAGAGTTGTTGGCGTGTAAGCCAATCTGACGACCACATTCTCAACCACTACCCGGCTGCGCACTCTGATTCGACTACTTACTATCATAATCCTTACATATCTACGATTCCTTAACTCATACTGCTTACAATTGTCTCATATTACTATCCTCCTAACATATGTCTCTTCTTACCCTTCACGTCTGGTTCCTACTTAACTTATCACTTCACCGATCCCAACTGCATTTAATCCTCTTTATTATTTTGCTTTCTTTATTTCCCAGACAATTGTTCCACTACTCAACAAGTTTCATCAAGTCGGTATATGGCCTGGTTGGGGTATGTACTGAAACATGAGACACTAGCTGATGCAAAGAGGTTATCTTAAAGATACAAGCTTTGAATACCTACACAGACTAATCCAACCATTTCTTTAACGGAAGTGGGACTTCTCATATTGATGATGGCTTGGCATTTGTCTAGTTCGCCTCTATTCCTTTGTGCATGAGTAAGAACCCTAGATATTTGCCAGCTTGCACTCTGAATGAACACTTGGCTGGGTTGAGCCTCATGTTATATTTTCTGACTGATTTTAGAATGTCCGCCAAATCCTTATCATGCTCACCTTCCTCTTCCATTTTACTACCATGTCGTCAATGTAGACCTCCAGGTTTTTCCCTATTTCTCCGCAAATACTCTTTCTATCAATCGCTAGTAAGTGGCTCCCGCATTCTTCAAGGCAAATGGCATAACGTTGTAAAAGTAATTGCTGGTATTGGACATGTAGGCGGTGTGTTGTGCGTCCATGGGGTTCATCTTGATTTGGTTGTACCCAGAGTACGCATCCATAAAACTCAAAGTTTTGTACCCTGATGCTCCGTCAATCAACCTATCGATGTTTGGTAGCAGGTATGAGTCTTTTGGACAGGCCTTGTTTCGGTCTGTAAAATCCACACACATTCTCCACTTGCCATTTTCCTTTTTAACCATCACCACATTTGCTAACCAGGTAGGATATTTGATTTTCTCTATAAACCCTATTCCTTTAGTATGGTTACCTCCTCCGTTATGGTTGCTCTTCGCTCTTCTCCCACCTTTCTTTTTCTTTGGACAACAGGTTTGGTGGTTGACAAGATGGACAACTTGTGTGTGATCACACTCTCGTCCATTCCAGGCATATAAGATGGTTGACACGCGAATAAATCTCTATTGGTGCGCAATATGGTGATGATTCTCTCTTTCTCCGCTGGTTGAAGACTTGTTCCAATGTTGGTTGTTTGATGTGCTAGCTTGCCTATTTGGACATGTTCCAGATCTTCAATTGAGCTGACTCTCCTGTCTTGGAACTCTTCTCTATGGTAGATGTATGTGATGCTAACCATGTTTATTCCGTTGGCTCGCTCTCCACTGTCTGGGGGGGAGCTCTGCTTTGCTGGTTTGTGCCTTATCTTCAAGCTTGACTCATAACATTTCCTCGCCAATGCTTGATCTCCCTTTACCACTCCTATCTTGCCGTTACTTAACGGGTACTTGATCGCCAAATATAAGGTAGACATAACCGCGCCTAGTACGTTGAACGGAGGTCACCCAATAATAATATTGTATGAGGTAAAGGGTGTTTTTACCACTAAATATCTAACCTTAATAATATTGTAATAGGCACACCAAGCCTTAGTGTCTGGACCTATGACGGTGTTGTTCATTCTGGGGGGAAGCAGAGGTGCTAAGCCTGTTTGCAAAATTTCATGCAATACATGCACTCTGGCTCTAATCAGTGGCGTGTATTCTCTATCTGCAAGATACCTCCTGTGTTGGGGGTAATTCATACCGCCACTACCGTTGGGAGGGTAGTAAGGCATACTACGATATCCTTGCTTCTGGGTATCGTTATTTTGCCAGTTACGTTGGGGTTGTGAGCTTTGCCCCTTGCTGTTGTGACTTCTCATGTCTTTCTCTTTGGCGTCTCTCGAGCGTTTCTCTGCATTGCTCTCTTCACCTTTGATGTATTAGCTAGCTCGCTTGATAACTTCTTGCATTGAAGCAGCGGGTTTTTGCGCTAGCGACTCGTTAAAGTGTCCAGCCTTCAAACCATTGTGGAAAGCTACGACGAACATCTCCTGGTTTGGATTTGACACCTTAATCGTTGCTTCGTTGAATCTAGCGAGGTACTCTCGAAGAGTTTCAGGGTAATTCTGGCGGATTGTGAATAAACTGGTCGCCATTACCTTGATGTGTTTGGTTCCAGAGAATTGGTGTATGAACTTCTTGTGAAAGTCAGCATAACTTTCGATAGAGTTCTTGGGCAAATTCATATACCAACGCAAAGCAGCGTCTTTGAATGTTCCTGAAAGGAGCTTGCACCTAAGGTGTTCTAGTTCTCCAATGATGGCAGTTTGGATTCCAACAGCCATTAAATGCTCCAAAGGATCAGACTTTACATCAAAGGTTGGTAGGTGAGGTGACTTGAAGTTGTCTGGGACTTTGGAATCCCAGAGTGATTGACGAAGAGGTTGAGATTTAATGAGACTCTCATCATCTGAATCTACATTTTGCTCAGCCTGTTCCTTCTCCGTTGTTGCTATTTTCCTTTGCAAGCTTCTGATCTCTTCAACTGCAGTTTGCAGCGTGGGTGTCCCATGGTTTGCTGTCATGGTTGGATCGTTGCTTGCGATTTTGCTTTCTTTCTAAGTGGTAGACTAGGAATCATTTTACCGCAGCCCCACGGTGGGTGCCAAAATGTTCTGGTGAACACTTAAAGAGGTATGCAAAGTAATTAACTTGGACTGTCAATAGCAAAAACTATTGGTCTACGATAAAAATTATTCGTCCTTTTTTTCATCAAAGTTACAGGTATTTATAGGTTACATCGGGAAGGAATTCTTCCCGCCCCTTTTTCTTCGTTGGTCTTCCCACGTTCTCATATGCCTATTTGCAAGGTGATCATTGGGAACATGGGTTGAACATTTGAGATTTCCTCTGAATCATGCTCCTGGTCGTAAGGAAAGTGGAGATGAATGGAATAAATCATGGAGAATGACGATTATACTCATAGATCGTGGGATCATGGGGTTGTGGGCATCTCGCCTTGCCAAAAGTAATCGTCTCGCTTTTATGTCGCGCCTTTGTGTGAGGTTAGGATGGATCTTAATTATGTATTGGGTCGTTGTATGCATTACTAAACATTGTTTGGGCCTTTCTAAATAAACCCTCTATATTTTTACGCGGTCCAATTATATATTCAATTTGGTTTTGGTAAGATATTATATATTCAATTGATGAAATAAAAATTTGAAAATATTTTAATAGTATTTAAAAAAAAATCTAACGAAATTGTTATTATACTAATAAAGTTTTTTTAAAAACCATTCTAATCAAACCCGTGCATCGCACGGGTTGTATATCTAGTGAGAAATAAAATTGGTACTAAAAATTTGAGATAATATACGAAATTACCGTGAACAGTGGCGGACGCAGGAAAAAAATATCCTAATGGGCCACTAAAAAATTATAGTATAAAAATTATATTGCATACAAAAAAATTAAGTTATAATTCTTTTTTTAAAATAATTAAGCTATAATTGTTGCACAAAGTTGGTAATAAAAAATTATTTGTTTTATTATATTACATGTATATTAAATTAAAAGGAGAATGATCGTTCTTAATTGAAAATAGTTGTAATTCTTTTATTAAAAAAAAAAAGGAAACTGTGAATTTTTTGTTGTTAAAAAGGTTGTTTTTTTTTGTTTACAAATGTTACAAATGAGGATTGAACGTAAGAACTCATGCATGCTACTCAAATCACTCAACACTAGACCAAAACAAAATTTAAAATTGGCTTTACATTAGGTATTTAAATTAATAGGTAAATGAGTATTCTTCAAAAGAATTTTTTTTTTCCATATCATTTTTTTTTTTGACTAATTTTTCTCTATCATTTAAAAAAGTACAATACCTAACTATTAATTTAAAAACTATAAAGAAAATAAAATTTCATTGTTTTAAAAAAAATTATTATTTAGTAATTTAAAAGTATATATATATATATATATATATATATATATATATATATAGATACGAAAAGCAATATTTTTTAAAGATATGTATTTGCAATTATAAAAAGAAGATGAATTTGAAATGTTGAAATTCATTGTTTTAAAAAAACAAAACAGAAAACAAAATGCAAAAACATGGAGTTGCAGGGATTGAACCCACAAACCTCTGCACACCAAAAGCGCTTAACAACAAACTCGGCCATCTGTTCCAAACTTTAATTTTTTGCGCAATCTTATATATAATATATACGTGTAATTTTCTTAAAACACTATGGGTACTATAGTAATTTCCTATTTTTTGGGTGGGCCACTGACCACCCCTAGCTCCGCCACTGACCGTGAAGAATTGTGTAAGGCATTCCTCATGCATTTTTTTTCATTCATAAATCAAGGAAATCATCCACGAACAACTTCAACGACTAATTTTTCAAATTATCTCATATTCTATATATTTTTTTAGATCTTAATCTCCGGCTATTGAGAAGGGAAATCATTGGTTATCCATAATTTGACCAGAAGCTAAGTAAAGTTTGTCCATGATTAACTCAACCAAAATTCAAACTCAAATTTTTCTAAATAATTTATCCTCAAGTAAATTTCACCAACCTTAACGAAAGTTAAGTTATCCATGTTTGACACGGGTGTCTATACTAGTAACTACAGAGATAGAGTAAGATGAATTTTAAGATTAATTTACCACATCATATTGACTTATCAAACACTAAATTGAGAAAGAATATGAATATAAATTGAAAGAGCATAATGTTGAAAATTGGGACGAATATTCGAGGTTTGAGAGGTTAGTGGCGGCTTTTGAGCGTGATAAGGTGGCACGAGTGATACTCTTTGAAAGCAGTGTAAGCAAACATTCTCCACCGATGTCCTTTGTTTTTTTTTTTTTTATCAATATATCAATTTTGTTAAGTTTTTTTATTGTTAATAAGTATTTTGAAAAATCTAACAAATATATGTCTATGTTTTATTCTTATTGTATGTTATTGTCATTATTAAAAATCAAAAAAAAGCAAAAAAAAAAAAAAATTAAAAAAGGAAATAAGGGAGTCAGTAGCAGCAATAAGCAACGTCAAATTCCCCTTAGCTCAAATCCCTTGATCAACTCCAATTTTCCCTTGATTCAATCCAAGTATTCCATTTTTGTTTCTTTCCAAATCTGCATCAAATTAAAGAGGCTTATTCATCACTGCTCAAACCCTAATTGTTGGCTATAAATTGAGAAGAATCAAAAACCAAAAGCTCAGAGGCAAGAAATTGAGAAAACTGTTACAGAACCAAAAATAAGAAGAAAAAAAAAAAAAAAAACACCAAAACAACACAGTGAGTGTTACGCCCCCTTCTTCATTTGTTTTTGCGTTTCTTTGATATTCACTATCAATCCATAGCCAATCTCTGCTTCTACCATTAACCATCAATACCACAAACAACCACAACCACCTCATCAAACCACCACAAATCCATCAACAACCACAAACCAACCTCCAACACCAATTTCAATCCATCACTGCCACCACCCATACATAACCAAAATACAAACCAAACCCACTGTAAACAAGAAGCAGTTGTGGCAAAAAGAAACAAATCGAACGACAAAGAAAGGGCAGAACAGAGGAGAAAGAAGAGTGAGAAGCAAATCGAAACAGACGGACAACCACCACCGAGTCACGCCGCTCTCTGTCTCTCGCCGGTTATTCTCTCTCCCTCGCAACTTCTTTTTCTTTCTCTGAATACGCGCGTTTAGATCCTTTTTTAGTTTGTTTTGTTATAAGTGGGGCTGTGTGTTTATTTTTGTTATGTATTACCAAACTATCCTTTATAATATATTTAATTTGCATTGGAACAATGCAATCATCTTAAAAAGTAGAACAATTAATTAAGATATTTTTTGGAATAATAACATTAAAAAGAGTTGAATTGGGTAACTTTTGCTTATAAATGAGACAAGAGGAAGTATTTACTTTTGCTTAATTCATTCATTTAATTTGTTATTGAATTTGTTTTATATCAAGTTTTAGAATTTGTGCCCGAATTGTTAACTTAGTGATAAGAGTTTAATCTTATAAGACAACTTCGAATTACATTTGAGACACTGTTGTAAAATAACAATCAGTGTCACTTTAATTAATAATAAAAAATTGTAAATTTGTCCACAAATCATATCTCAAATGGTAGAAATACCGAAATTGTTAGTGTCGGACGCCATGACCGGGATTCGATCTCTAGGCACTTCACTTTGTGTGTGTTTCCAATGACTTTGTCATTTCGTCTACGAACCAAAAAAAAAAAATTGTAAATTTGTTTTCATGATTTTGTACTTTCTATGAGTAGAGCTTTGCAAAACTAAATGTTGCAGAAGAGTAAGATTTATATATGGTGGAAATCGGTACATTTTTGAATATCTCTAATGTTTTAGTTTGAAATAGCTCGTCTGACGAATCAATATAGTTCTTTACTTGGTGTTTTCCCATTTGTATTTTATGGTAAAGTGAAAGAGCTCAAAAAGGTTGTGCGGCTAATGTGTAATGTTATGAAGTACTCTATGAAAACCATGTATATGCTTGTTCCTCCATGGAGAAGAAATAGCTACATGCACGCTAAGTGGTTCAACACTTACAAGAGAACAACTAATGATGTTGCAGCTAGAAATTTCAATATTGGATTTGAAGCAAAATCTTTGAAAGCATACAATTGTAGGGATACATTTGGTAAACGTCTTTCAAAATTGGCTATTTAACTACTGCATCCAAGGTAGATGACATTAGAACATAATTAATAATTATAGTTACGTTCACGTTCCAATGCCATCTACATTGAATGCACTAGTTAAATAGCCAACTTTGGAAGCAATTTTATTACCAAATTCATCCCTGCAATTGTATGCTTTCAAAGGTTTTGTTTCAAATCTAATATTGAACTTTCTAGCTACAACCTCATTAGTTGTTCTCTTGTAAGTGTTGAACCACTTAACTTGCATGTAGCTATTTCTTCTCCATGGAGGAACAAACATATACATGGTTTTCATAGATTCCTTCATAGCAGTACACATTAGCCTCACAACCTTTTTGAACTCTTCCCCTTTTACCAACAAATACAAATGGGGAAACACCAAGTAAAGAACTATATTGATTTGTCGGACGAGCTATTTCGATCTCAAACATTAGAGATATTTCTACAATGTATCGATTTCTACCATAATTCACATCAATGTACTCATAATCACCTGCTATAAATCTTTCTTTTCTTTCCCCTGAGTTTTGCAAAGTCTTGTTCATAGAAAGCACAAAATCATCAAATCTACGAAATTTTATTATTAATAATTAATTAAACTAAAGTGACACTAATTATGTTACATACACCCCTTGATTACTAGAGAATGATCCACTAGTGTTGAGTACGATAAGATTGTGCCAGTCAACACTAAGCCCAAATGTATCACCAAACCACCGGTAAAACTCAAGAATTATGCGAGACACATGTGATACTAGTTGATGGTTCTAGAAGGCATTCTTGCACTAGATTTAGTTTGTTATGCAGTTCAGTATATATTTAGTTTGTTACGCACATCTTAGTTGCAAAGTTTGATCTTGGTGTGGAACTAAAAATTTAGTCTATACTCGTACTTGGTAGTACGGTATGAGCCACCGTTTACAACAGCACTAAAATTAGTAATTGAGGAAACATTACCTTCCTTAAGGTCTTTTTTCAAACTTATAAATTAGAGTGCAAAATATTGTACTGTGTATTTTGTTTCCTTGAACAATACGACAATATATTAATATAATCCATAAAAAAACTTAGAATTAGTATAAATGAAAATTAAACTTATACAAAAATTATTACAAATGAATTCATTAGTATGGGTCATTGTTGTTTGACACATCACAAATGAATTCAAATGAATTCTTACAAATGAAATGTTGTACCGGGTCATATTCAAATGAATTCATTCGAATTACACGAAAACAACAACATCTAAGCTCTCACTAATTTGGTTGATTTTGCATATTAGTTTAATTTTGGGAGACTTAAAAAATGACTTTGTGAATGTGTTGTAGCAAAAAATACATATATTTATATTTTTTTTATAATACATATATTTAAATTTATAGTTAGTTATAGAAACAGAGAAAATAAATATGATTTTTATGATAATTTATTTAATGTTATGTTTTATTAGTAATTGTTAAAAAATAGTAAAGTAACTAAAGGTTGTAAGAAAAATGAATGAAAGAGACTAGCTTTAAAAAGAACAAAACAAACAAAATAAGAGAATACGAAGGATAAGAATATAAGAAGAATGAAAACTGGGAAGAGGTTCGGACCTTGAACGTATAACTTCTTTGAGATCTGGTGATAGTTGTGTGCAGTGAGCACTAGACTCCTATTTATAGAATTTTACTTCTACTTCTACATTTTTTTTAACATGGTAAATATTATGTACACATTTTCTACTATCACTTGTGTTGAAAAATTAAGTCAATGTAATTCTTATCTTAAAATGCATTCTTATCTGTAGTACCGTATCCACCGTTTGCAACAACTCTAAAATTAGTAATTAAGTAAACATTTTAAATTAGAGTGTGAAATATTATACCATGTATTTTGTTTCCTTGAACAATACGACAATATATTAATATAATCCATAAAAGAAATTGAGAATTAGTATAAAGAAAAATTAAACTTATACAAAAATTCTTACGGTTGAATCCATTAGTATCATATTCAAAGAAAATGGGTTATTGTTGTTTGACACATCATGAACCAACCACATCCGAATTACACGAACAACAACATTGAAACTCTCACTGACTTAGTTGATTTTGCATATTAGGTTAATTTTGGGAGACATTTTTTAATAACTTAAGTAATGACTTTGTGAAACTCAACGATATATTATTTGCTTTCTTTAATTAAATTATGTTTGATACAAGAATCTTGCATTTGCTTCAAGTATCTTTTATCTAGGTGGTATAATTAGAATTCATATATTGTCTATTTTATTGAACAAATATGTGTATTTTATGTACCGATTGGAGTGGTCGATTGTTATCATAACATATAAAGTGTTACATTTAAGCTGAAAATGGCAGCTGCACGTTCGAATACAAGTTATGCCAGTGGAAACTTTAGTAAGTGTCATAAAATCAAAAATATATAGTTGTATAATAATTTTTATTTTTTTTTACAGATATAGTTGTATAATAATATATAGTAGGATTTGATATATTGTTGTGGTATTAATTTCATTCCAAACCTATGAAGCACAAACTCTGACACACGGACATTGCGACACGACACGATCACCGTGACACCGTTAATCTAAAAAATAGAGGACACCGACACCGCTATGTATTTATAAAAGATATAAATTGAGAATCAAAATATATACATGTAAATCTAAGTTGAGGAAGTTATTTTTTTTTTAAAAAAGTTTTAAAACAAGATATGATAGTATTTGACCTTTATTTATCCATCTACTATCGAAGAAACTAAAAATATTGTAATCAAAATGTAATGTTTGCAATCTCTCTTTGATCAATAATGTTGTTTCGACACATTTTTAACTCTTGTAGATATGATATGTGCCTAAGGAGAGTATAAGCAAAGAAAAAACAATTTATTTGAGACACGCACCTATATGAGCTATCTGACATGTGTCGTACGAGTGTCGGATACCAACACGTGTCTGACACTGCGACACGCCTAAAATGTATCGGACACCAACACGTGTCGGATACCGCGACACGCCTAATCATAAAGGTGTTCGTGCTTGATAGTTGCAAACTTCTATGGATTGTGCTGCATAGAAGACATGAATATGTGTGACATCAGATAGAATTGTTTACTATGTAGAGGTGTAGCAATTGTGTGTATAGTTGGATGGTGACACCTTTTATGATGTAGTAACTCTTTTTATAAATGATGTAGTAACTCTTGATTTGTAGAAAAATTCCAGCCGAATATAAAATAAAATAAAAAGAAAAAAATATCCACCCTTTCTCATTCTATTAGTAGGTATATATGATTGAATATATAGTACTAAAAGCAATTCATAGTGCTTCATCTCATCTTTCTTTTATTATTATTATTAGAAGTTTTAATAGCTCCTAGACAAATATTTTGATGATGTGACACTCTAACAAAACATCTCATTCTCCCTTAAAAAGTTGTCAATTTCTCTTATTCTATCTTTTAATTACCAACTATTTTTTATAATACTTTTGTAAAAATATTGTACTAATGTAAAATCTAAATTAACAATTTGACATGTAACAATTTTTATTAATTTCTCATTATCCTATTAATTATAAAAATAATTTTAATGAGTATTTTGCATAGTTAACATTAGAGATAAATAAAAATACTTTTTTATTTGTTCAATTATTTTATATTTATTTATTATTTGAAATTATAATCTTTTATGAAATTTATTTCCAACTATTTATTTATTTATTTATTTATTCACTTCTCTTATTAGTTTTTGTCTTTCCAAGTTATAATTACATTTAATTATGATCCAAAACACAATTTCCAAAATGATATTATATACCATGCATGAGCATAATTTGGTAGGTAAGTTTCATCCGTAACAAATGATATATAATTTTTATAGACGAAAACTAATAAATAGATTTTATTTTGACGCACAAAAGATAAATAGATAGTAATCAATAAAAAATGTATACTGATATATTTGTTAATATCAAATAGTTATAATCTTATAAAATGATCTATATAGTGCTCTATAATAAACTTTTTTTATGAACAAAAATAATACCAATATGGAGACTTATGATATTCATGAGGTATCATGAAGTCAATTAAGCTAAAGGAGTTAATTTGTAACTTAGGGAGACCAAAGAGTTTTTTTTTTGTTTGAAGCAAAGCAATCTCATTGCATTTCATTTAAAATAATTGAAGAGATACAACTCGGGGGATCATAGTAAGTACTTGGGCTAGACTGAAAAACAGACGCTTTAGCTAGATTATGAGCGACCCTATTAGCTTGCCGTCGAACGAAGGCTATGTTGTAGCTAACATTTACAAACAAAAGAGACTTACAAGTTGACAAGAGGGTGCCTAACTCATTCTCATGCCTATAGTCATTTAGAATTGAATTTACGATTGTTTGACTATCGCTTTCAAAAATGACTCTCTCAAAGCCGCTTGACAATGTTATTAACAAAGCATATTTCAGTGTTGAGGCTTCACACTCATTTACTGTAACTTCAAAGGAAAGTACATGGTGTGAGCTTGAACAAGTATACCTTGATCATTACGAAAGCAGATGCCAATGCCAAATTTCCCTTCGGTTGAAAAAATGGCTCTGTCAACGTTGCACTTTAACCAGTTAGCTTCCGGCTTTTTCCATTTGTGCACCGGAGGAGATGATTGAGTTGTATCAAGCATGTTACAGCACCATGTATAATCACTAACAATGTCTGTAGCGATGTCTACATGTTGTGACAGTAGAGGGTTGTTTGTGTTCCCAAAGACAATCATTTCGTGTTCGCCATATGCTCCATAGGATAGTGACAAAACGTGCTTGTGAATCTGCATCAAGATCAGCAAGTATAGCAAATATAATTGAAGAAAAACTACCACTTTGATGCATTTTTTGCTCTAGCCTGTGCCAAAGGTTTAGTTCCTTCCAACATGATATAGCATGTGAACAATCGAAGAACAAGTGTAATTCATCTTCAGTTGCGTTGCTGCACACAGCACATGATGTTTGGCAATTTATCCCTCTAATGTGTAGGTTAAGGTGAGTGGGGAGACAATAACAAAGCATTCTCCAACAAAAGTGTTTTAATTTTGGAAGAATTTGCATAGTCCAGATTTGTTGAAATTATGAATCAATATTATTATTATTATTATTATAGTTTAATAGAGTTTATTGAGTCTCTTAGGATTCCTATTATTATAAGTTTTAATTATAGGCATTATAAGTATTAGTGGGTATATGTTACAAATTTAAGGTAGTTTAATTTTGATTTATGCTTATGTTTTTTATGTTATGATTTTCATGTATTTAAAGGATGATAGTATCAATAAAATTATATGAGTTTCTTCCTCCCTTGTCCTAAAAAAACCAACAATTGGTATCAAAGCATTTTTCTTGAGGGACTTGTGAGGTTGAGAGTTCCATCAAACACCAAAAAAAAAAAAAGAGATCAAAATGCAATCAGAAAACTTAGCCATAAAATTGCCAATTTTTAAGGGTAAAAATTATCATTTATGGGCAACAAGAATGGAGGCTTATCTTGATGCTAGTGATCTTTGGGAGGCTGTTGAGGATGAGTATGTGATTGATCCATTACCGGACAATCCAATGCTTGCACAAATCAAAAATCATAAGGTGAAAAAGCAGCGAAAATCGAAGGCAAAATCTTATCTTTTTTCTGCTGTTTCTGAAGAAATCTTTACAAGAATTATGACTCTGAAGTCAGCCAAAGAAATTTGGGATTTTCTCAGGCAGGAGTATGAATGAAATGAGAAAATCAAAGGGATGCAAGTGCTGAATTTGATCAGAGAATTTGAGATGCAACGGATGAAGGAGTCAGAAACAATCAAGGAATATTCTGACAAACTTCTAAGCATTGTCAACAATGTAAGATTGCTAGGAATTGAATTTTCTGATACAAGGATAGTCCAAAAAAATTCTTGTGACTATTCCTGAGAGGTTTTAATCTACGATTTCTTCTTTGGAAACATTCCAAAGATCTGTCAAACATTACTTTGTCAGAATTGGTGTATGCTTTGCAAGCCCAAGAACAAAGGAGACTTATGAGGGAGGAAGGCTCGATTGAAGGTGCTTTACAAGAAAAATTGAAGCTCAATCAAGGCTACAAAGGAGAGAAGAAAAAGGCCCAATGGAACAACTTTCAGAAAGGAGAAAATTCCAATAAATGGAGTAGTAAAACTGAAGATGAGAAGGCAAATAATCCACCATGTAAATACTGTGGAAAAACAAATCATCCACATTTCAGATGTTGGGATAGACCAAATTTCCGCTGCAACAATTGCAATCAGCCGGGTCATATTGCAAAATTTTGCAAAAATGAAGAACAACCTAAAGTTGAGGCTCAGGTGGCTGATCAAAATGAGGAGGAGGAATACTTATTTGCAGCAACATGTTTGTCCACCGACAAAAATAATAAAAATTGGTTGGTTGATAGTGGATGCACACATCACATGACCCATGATGAAGAGTTGTTCAAGGAGTTAGACAAAACAATTGCTTCAAAAGTTACCATTGGTAATGGAGAGAGTGTTGATGTCAAAGGCAAGGGAATTGTTGCTATTAAAACTCTATCAGGTACTAAATATATTTCTGATGTTTTATTTGTGCCCGAGTTGAATCAAAATTTACACTACACTTTGCATTTTAAGGACATGAAATGCATCATATTTGATCCTATTGGCTGTGAACTAATGTCTATTAAAATGAGAAATAGAAGTTTTCCGATAGAGTGGAAGCAGACAACAATACATGCATCTCCAAGTGTAGTAGAAACCTCAAATAAAGAGAAGATTGAAGTAGAAAATCTCCAAGGTCAAAGCTCTGAAAATGCAGAAGCAAAATTTGATGATAATGTTAATTTTTCTGTTAAAAAGCGTGAATCTTTTGCTAAAAATTTTGAAATGTCCAATGTTGCTATGGTAAATCCTTTGGGTGATGCAAATGTGGCAAGCATGGATGGTTGGAGAGTTGTCATGCAAGAGGAGAAAAATATGAAAGAGAAAAATGAATCTTGGCAATTTGAAGATAAGTCAAGAGATCAAAAGTTGATTGATGTTAACTTGGTTTGTAGAGCAAAATCATTAGAAAAATGAACATGTTCATTTTTCTAATGATTTTGCTGACGTGGTGAGTCATAAAGGGGCAAGTCTCGAAGTTGAGAAAATCTACAAAGTCCATTAGAGAAGTTGAGAAGTCCAAAGAAGAGGAATTTGAAGTCAATAACTATTGATTCAAGGAGGAGTGTTGAAATTATGAATCAATATTATTAATATTATTATTAGAGGAGGGATCCGTTGACTCCAGGAGTAAGTCTCCTTAAAGTTACTCCGCTTAATAACTCGATATCGGCATTATATTTCTTCAATCCAACCGGTTGAATTCAAAGATCTCATTGAGTAGATCAACTCCACAAATTTTTATAAAAATTCAAAAAATGTAGTTATGTATTCATACTATTGAAATTCAATGGTTCTTTTTAAAAGTTTGTTGTACGTTCAATTGAAGTTATCAGAAAAAGTATCAAACGATTTTGAATTTTTATAAAAATTTATGGAGTTGATCTACTCAATGAGATCTTTGAATTCAACCGGTTGGATTGAAGAAATATAATGCCGATATCGAGTTATTAAGCGGAGTAACTTTAAGGAGACTTACTCCTGGAGTCAACGGATCCCTCCTCTTATTATTATTATTATTAAAGTTTTCACATATTGTTTTGGTTTTGTGTTATTTGTTGTCCCGCCTCTGTGCGGTGTATTTTGTTGTCCCGTCTTCGTGCGGTGTTCATTTGTTTCAGGTTGAAGGATTAGATCCGATCAAGTGCAAATCCATCCGATGTCGACTTTTGTGTCATCAACGCTACAGATCTAGAGGCATGGACATTCCAGACACTTCAATATAGTCATATTTGTAGGCTTATGTAATTTGCCGTTTTATGCTATTAACATGGATGCTGTGAGTTTGTTTGCAGATTCATCCTTTTTGTTTTTTGCGAATTTGAATTTGTATTACATCGATGTACTCTATCAATTTGAATGAATGAATATCCTTTATTTTTAGTCAAAAAACTATAGGCATTATAAGTATTAGTGGGTATGTTACAAATTTAAGGTAGTTTAATTTTGATTTATGCTTATGTTTTTTATGTTATGATTTTCATGTATTTAAAGGATGATAGTATCAATAAAATTATGTGAGTTTCTTCCTCCCTTGTCCTAAAAAAACCAACAAGATTTTTCTCCAATCATCACTAACATTGAAGCTATCATGGGAGGTGAGTTGCAAACAAAGTTTATAAGCTGACTTTACTGTGTAATTGCCATTGGGAGATGATTTCCATATTATAGAGTCATGTAGAGCTCTAGAATGGAGTGGGATCCTACATATGTCTGTTGTATCTTGACCATTGAAAATAGAGGCAATCAAAGTGTGGTTCCAAGAATTGGTGATAGGATCAAAGAGGTCTGATACACACAAGTTTGCATAATTGGCATGTGCGGCTGTTGTAGGACGCATGTTTGGGCGAGAACAAATCCATGGAGCTGATCAAACATTAATGTTACTTCCATCACCTATTTTCCATCTATAACCAAGAGTTAGCAAAGGAATAGTGCTCTGGATGCTCCTCCATGTATAGCTTGGATTTTGACCAATATTGGCCTCCAAAAATCCATTTCTTGGAAAGTATTTGGCTTTGAGAACTCGTGTAAGAAGAGAGGAAGAGTTTGTAATGAGTTTCCATCCTTGTTTTCCTAACATGGCTAGATTGAAACCCTCTGGGTCTCGAAAGTTAAGTCCTCCATTTTCTTTACAAGTTGTCATCTTGTCCCATCTTAACCAGTTTATTCCACGTCCACCGTGTATCTTCATACCCCAGTAAAATGAGTTCATCATACGTTCTATTTCCTCACCTAGTGTAGTGGGAAGTAAGAAAGCACCTATAAAATAAGAGGGAATCGCTTGTGCTACCACTTTAATGAGAACTTCTTTACCGGCTCTTGAAAGAGATCTAGAGTTCCAATTCTGAATTTTCTTCCATATACGGTCCTTAATGAAAGAAAAGATTGATTTCTTGTCTCGACCAATCATAGAGGGGAGGCCGAGATATTTTCCATTACCCATGAGTTCTGCAACTCCCAAGAGGTTAGTAATAGCAACTTGGCAGTTAGCATCAGTGTTACAACTATAAGCGATGGCCGATTTTTGGTAGTTTATTGCTTGACCACTAGCAGCTTCATAAGTATCAAGAATGGTCTTAAGAGTGGTTACTTCTGATAGGTTAGCTTTACAAAAGAGAAAGCTATCATCCGCAAAGAGGAGGTGGCTAATAGAAGGGCTACCCCTACAGATACGCGCGCCGTGAATCAGACAACTTCTTTCATGGTGACGAATGTATGCAGTCAGACCCTCCGAACATAGAATATAAATATAAGGCGAGAGAGGATCGCCTTGTCGAAGACCACAAAGAGGAGTAATGGGGCCTACTCCGTCGTTATTAAGAAGGACATGATAGCTGACTGTTGAAACACATTGCATAACCCAATTAATCCAAGTGTCGGAGAAACCCATTTTTTGCATTACCGCTTGTAAGTAACTCCACTTGACACGATCAAAAGCTTTACTCACATCAAGCTTTAGCGCAACTAGACCTTCTTTTCCTCTTGTTTTACATTTCATATGGTGAAGGATTTCAAAAGCGGTTAAGGCATTATCAAGAATATCTCTTCCCGTAACAAAAGCAGCTTGAGAGTCAGGTATGCATTTGTGGAGAATACATTTGAGCCGATTAGCAAGTACCTTGGACAAGATTTTGTAGATGACATTACATAGAGATATGGGACATAGGTCTTTCATGCTTTCTGGACGATCAACCTTTGCCACTAAAGCTATATTAGCGTCATTAAGGTTTGGTGGGAAGGAACCTTCTTCAAACCACATGCAACAAGCTTCAAAAATTTCTCTACCGATAAGAGGGCAGAACTTACGGTAGGGGAGACCAAAGAATTTGTAAAATAATGACTAATATATTTACAATAATAATTGAATAAATCTCATATAAATTACTACTATAATGGAATGATATTTAGTGAAATTAAGTTTAGCAGCAACTTCCATATATGAAGAGTTAGAGTCAGCATTAAACAATTGTTGAGTTTTCCTAATTTGTTTATATATATGTAATGTAACTGATAAGATTTTTAAGATCATGTATATATAGTTGATTATGCCTATGCATTGATCAATCATTGTTAAAGAAAAATTATGGGAGGTGATAGAAAAATAATGTATTATTTCTCCTTTTTTTTCAATATATATATGTTTGGTTATTGAGAGATTGAAATCAAAGATAATTTACTTAAATTTTAATTTGCAATACATTATGATATTGTTTCTTTTGAAGATAGTAACCATGCATCTATTGTCAACATGAAACGTCGTCGATGAGAGCTTTAATATGTTGTACTAACTTTAAGGTAATTTTTGAGAGATTCATGTTAAACATATTGCGAAACTTTTTTTTTATGTGAACCACCTTTTTTATATTTACTTTTTCTATCTATTTTAGTTTAGTAGTGTTGGTGTTTTGTATGTTGGCCTCATTATGCAAAAACAAGTTCTAGCAAGATGTTGGACCAGATGCCGTAGCATGTGGGTACAGCATCTGTCGTGACGGTAATTCTCGCTATATTTATGCGCCATATCCTTGAAGATTCGCGTAAGCAATATTTTCGTCTTTCCTTATATACCAAGACGCACGTTTTCATTGAGGTTTTATAAGGCAGCTGCACCAGGTTATATTTTCATAATATGCTACGTCATTTATGGAAACAAGAGATTTTATCCAAGAATATGTTTGCTGGACTTTTTCAACGACCAGCTGTATTGTGAAGCCCAAAAACGAAGATCTGGCCTATGCTAACTCAGGGTATATATATGTGAAGACTAAAACCTAAAAGAGAACTGAAGCCAACAATGTAATATTATTAGGGCTTAGTCGTGTAGCCACTCTCTAGGAGAGTCGGTGTAAAAGTGAACCACTCGGATTGTGAGTTGGCCACTATTGTCATTGGAGGAAGCTTGTAAGCAACTCCAAGTATGTGCCTTACTCGAAGCTTTTAAGCAAGAGTAACTAGTGTCTCGTATTATGTTCCAACATCATATTCAACATTGTAAGAACAACACTATCTGTGTTGGTTGTAGGGAAGTGAGATGGGATCTCATATCTAGGAGTTCCTAGGTAGAAGTTTCATTGGGTAGGGATTAAGTGAGAAGCTGTAAACGGGGGAGTTTAGCTCTAAATTAATACTGCTAATAGTGGATTTCCTTCCTGGCTTGGTATGCCCCCAGAGTAGGAGAGTTGCTCCGAACTGGGTTAACAATTTCGGTGTGTTCTTTAATTTCTGAAATTTATTTTTACCTTGTCTGTTTTGTTCTGTACTGGTACGAGATGCTGAAACATCTGTCTTAGCATCACGTTATTATAAGACAAGTTCTACAGCTTTGTATACGACATCTGTCAGCACTTCGCCAGAATTTCAAGTAGTTTTTTTCTTTTTGCAATTACCCTTCTTTTATTGGTTGAATATGAAATTTTATTCTTTTTCATGCCTTGATTTATCATTTCTTTATGGAAAAATTTCAATGATTTGGTGGATAAGGTACACATACCGTGCAACAAAAGGTAAATTTATTTATAAATCTTTTACTATGGAACTTTTTTTTATCAAGCATATTGTTACTTTATTATTTTTTTAGGTTTAATTGAGTCATAGCTGAAAATTAGATTTCCTATATACAAATATTGATATATGCAACATATATAGTGTGATAGATCTCAAGACAATGATTAGTCATCCCAATTAGGTTAGGAATCAAACAAAAAAACTACAAGTATATCTTATTACATAGACAAAAATAAAATAAAAAAGGCTTTAATGCAGTTTTGATCCCCCTATTTTGAAAAACTTGAACTTTTGATCCCCCAACTCAATTTGGTCAAATTTTTGCTGATGTGTAAAACTTATTGATGATGTGGCAGTGTCCATGTTGACATGTCATCAATTTTTTTTTAAACTTCATTAATTTTTTTAAATCAAATATTTTTATTTTTGACAAAAAATCAAATAATTTTTTGGATACTACATCATTATTATTATTATTATATATATTATAATATAACTAAAAATCAATAATCAGTAATAAAATCAAAGAACCCTAAGAAGAGCAAAATCAGTTATCAGTAAATTAACATCGATCCACTTTGTTCTCTCCCTCTCAATCGTTGATCGGCTTTGTTTTCTCCCTCTCAATCGGCACTTGATTCATCATTCGTGAACACTTCTTCAACAACGCTCGCGTGAACACTTCAAGAAAAATGAAGAACTAATTTACTGATTACTGATTTTGCTCTTCTTAGAGTTCCATGATTTGGAAACCAACTTTGCGTTCTCAATCGTTTTTTATTACTGATTATTGATTTTTAGTTTATATATATATATATATATAATAATAATAATAATAATAATAATAATAATAATGTAGTATCCAAAAATTATTTGATTAATTATAAAAAATAATGATTTAAAAAAATATTTGATTTTTTGTCAAAAAAATAAATATTGATTTATTATAAAAAAATAAAAATATTTGATTTAAAAAAATTAATGAATTTCCAAAAAAAAATGATGACATGGAATATGACATGTCAACATGGACACTGCCACATCATCCACAAGTTTGACACATCAGCAAAAATTTGACCAAATTGAGTTGGGGGATCAAAAGTTCAAGTTTTTCAAAATAGGGGATCACAAAGTTGGTTTTTAAAATAGGGGATCAAAAGTTCAAGTTTTTCAAAATAGGGGATCAAAATTGCATTAAAGCCAATAAAAAATAAAAAAACAAAATAGGGGACATAAACATCACAAAAAAAATATAGCGAATAAATAAATAAACGAAACCAAAGACAAAAATAATTCAGCTTCTAAAAGACTTCACCATCTCTTTCAATTAAATCATTTTAAATATCAATATATCAAATTAGCATTATATAACATCTTACAAATTATGGCCATCAAATCCATTAATAATTTATTTGCTTCACTAATAAAAAATTTATACGGAGTACTACTTTTTTTTACTCTTCATGTTGCATTGCATTCAAAGATAATTTACTTAAAATTTTAATTTGCAATACATTATGATAATCTCATTTTATTGTTTCTTTTGAAAGTAGTAATCATGCATCTATTGTCAACATAAAACGTCGTCGATGAGAGCTTTAATATTTGGTACTAACTTTAAGATAATTTTTTAGAGATTCATGTTAAACATATTGCGAAACTTTTTTTTTTATGTGAACCACTTTTTTTATATTTAATTTTTCTATCTATTTTACTTTAGTAGTTTTCTTCTTTTGCAATTACCCTTCTTTTATTGGTTGAATTTGAAATTTTATTCTTTTTCATGCCTTAATATATCATTTCTTTATGGAAAAATTTCAATGATTCGGTGGATAAGGTGCACATACCGTGCAACAAAAGGTAAATTTATTTATAAATCTTTTACTATGGAACTTTTTTTTTTTATCAAGCATATTGTTACTTTATTATTTTTTTAGGTTTAATTAGCAGAAAATTAGATTTCCTATATACAAATATTGATATATGCAACATATATAGTGTGATAGATCTCAAGACAATGATTAGTCATCTCAATTAAGTTAGGAATCAAACAAAAGAGCTACAAGTATATCTTATTACATAACAAAGAGAGACAAAAATAAAAATAAAAACAAAATAGGGGACATAAACATCACCAAAAAAAAATATAGCAAATAAATAAATAAACGAAACAAAAGACTAAAATAATTCAGCTTCTAAAAGACTTCAGCATCTCTTTCAATTAAATCATTTTAAATATTAATATATCAAATTATCACTAAATAACTTCTTAAAAATTATGGCCACCAAATCTATTAATAATTTATTTGCTTCATGTAACGCCCCAAACTTTAGAACTATTGTTTTATTTTGATTTGACTTATTTTAATTATTGAATAATATTTATTAAGAAAAGAATTAATAAAAATATATCTTTTTTGAAAATATTGTTTTTGGTCACATAGCTTGGGATATGTTTTCAGTTATATATTTTAGAGATATGCTTTAGGAATATATTTTAGAACAAAGTTTGTTAAGATATGTTTTGGAAAGATATATTCCAATTTTTTGAAACAAAATATTAGATCTTTTAGGAAATTAAAATTTGAAACAAATTAGTAATAGATTGACATTACTTTTATAATTAAGAAAAATCATTATAAATAGAGAATATTAAAGAGGAATTAGCATGAGCCCCAAATAAGAAAGAGAGAAAAATCAACATTAGGGAAGAAGAATCTGTGCAAAAATCTAAGGTAAGGAGGTGAGTGAGTTCACATATAGGCTAGTGTTAACCATGAGAGTAGTCGAGGGGACCTTGCCCTCCTTCTCGTATATTGATACTTGATGTGGTGCCTCTTTATTATGTTCATGATAAAATACATTGAGATGATTTACCGATTCGGTTTCTTTTTGTTGAAAGACTTAGGCTTGGACTATTCTAGAGTCTCAATTATTTATATATATATATATATATATATATATATATATATATATATATATATATATATGCATCATCTTAGTGGTTGTTTGGTGTAGACGTAGTTGTTGTCCAGAGGGAGTAGTATATTAAATTAATTAATTTTAAATTAAGTGGTTGATCGTTGTTACGAATGATGTTGATTTAGTTGTTATTAACGATGTCGAGTTTATGTGTTTAATGATGATGAATTTATGTTTTTAATGATGCCGTGATAAAAAGGATGCCAGGATATAAAAGATGTCGTGATGAAAAGGATGCCGTGATGAAAAATGATGCCGTGATAAAAAGCATGCCGTGATAAAAATGTTGGATATTTTGATCTTATCATTTATTTATTTTAAAGTTATTTAAAATAATTTTATATATTGTTTTAAATGAATTAATAATATTATTATTAACTATTTGTTAAAATATGTTTTACTTGATAAAAGTGTAACGTTACTGTCCCATGAGGTTGGCTCAATTGGTTGGACATCGCATTTTATATGCAGGGGATCGAGGTTCGAACACTGGTCATCCTACTTATCCACCATAAGGGTGGAATTTCTAGCCGCTAGGCTACTTGACCAAAAAAAAAAAAAAAATAACTTACTTTCCATTGGTATCAAATATCAATACTCATTCATTCATAATTAATACGCTATATAATTGGCCACGTGGAAATTGCTTTGGAATGATTTTTTTGTGTGTGGCATTGCATATATAAGAATGTGACAAAATAATATGGGGGGAGAAGAAAATACTAGTGGATATATATTGCTTCTCCTTCCTTTGTTTTTATATGAGATCAAAACCACACTATTAAAAAATAAATTATCATCATCTTCCTTATAAAATCGAGGTGTTATCTTCGTAGATTACATCACCGGTGTCTATTAATTTCGAGCTGTTCTGTCACCTCGGATATGATACATATGATACATATCCGAGAAGTACCTGTTGAATCCTGCGGGATTTGCGCTTATGAGGCGGATAAATCCTTAAGGACAGTGCGATCAGCACGCCTTAGATATAGTTTGTTTCATGGTTTACTATTCTCGGTTCATCCCTATTTGTGACTCGGTGGTTGTTTACTGCGCGGTAGTGCCGACATCATTACAGCAATCATAAGATAAGTTCACTGATCTCTATTTGAATTTGTTCTCTCTAACTTTTGTTGAATTACTCAAATATATATGTGGTTTATTATTCTGTTAGGTCCAATTTTCTCAACAAAAAATGATGCCGTGATAAAAGTGACGTGACGCCGGTAAACAAAGATGCCGGGTAATAAATGATGCCGAGAGGAATGTTTATTAAAATAGCTATTAATTAAATTGTTCTGTCTTGTTGTTACGTTAATGCATTTGTTTGTTAATACTTATGATATGTTTGATCGTCTAAATTGCGATATGTTGTTTTCCATATTCTTATGTGTTAATACACCGTTGTCTTGTGTGAATCGATTATCACCCCTTGCTATTTGTGTTGTTTGGCTTGGTCCTGTGATTGTGAAATCGCAGTATTTACAGGTTGTCGAGTTTTCGAGTTCAAGAAGTCCGCTCTGATTGTGACACTTGGGAAGGAGTCTTAGAGTCTATGATATTTTTATTACTTGTAATCTCATGTAGTTATTCCTCTTTGTAAAGACAAAAAATTTAGTCGTGCTTTTCAATGAAATAAAGTCATTTTTTTAGTTATTTAATTGTTAAAAATTTGGGTTGTTACACTTCACTAATAAAATAATTATACGGAGTATTACTTTTTTTTTTTACTCTTCATGTTGCATAACTATTTACATACTCAATATTGTTCTAATGTAAAATCTAAAATAAATAATTTGTTTCTTTCACTAATAAAAATTTATACTACTTTTTTTTTACTTTTGCATAACTATTTACCACTCCCACAATCCAATATTGTCAAAATCTAATAATTTGGCGTGTGTAACAATTTTATTAATTTCTCATTGTCCTATTCATTTTTAAAATAGTTTTAATGATTGTTTTCCATAGTAGTTAAAATTAGAGATAAATTGTTCAATTATTTTATACTAATTATTGTTTGAAATTATAATAATTTATGAATTTATGTTCACCTATCTATTTATTCATTTCTCTCATGATTTTTTTGTGTCTTTTCAAGTTATAATTACATTTAATTTAAATATTATCTAAAACACATTTTCTTTTTCTATTACCGAGTAAGATCATAAAAAGCGAAAACAAATTTTGAAGAAAAAAAAGTCTATGGAGTAGTGATGATTCTCATGTCTTCCACTACTCATGTTATATAATGATTTTTGTTTTTGATAAGTAAATGACAACAAAAAATTAATCAACATATATAATTGCACCTCTTCTTTCTTTTTCTTTCATATTCCTTAGATATCTGTTGCTAATAATTTTTTTATTAATTAACTAATCGGTTACTTTTCATTTAGTAATACTTTTTTTCTCAAACATTATAAATTATTATTTCATATCTATGATCTCATATGCATATAAAAATATGATTTTGTGTAGATGTGCTAAATGTTTATAGCATATGTTTTAGTGTTGAGTCATTGTCACTTTCTCCAAGCAACTTTTAAGTGGCATACTTCATTTATTTTAATCTTAGTTTTTATTTCTATTTCTTCCTCTTAGTATATATCTTGACTAATTCATTAGTTTTTATAGCATGATATGAATTAAAGTTTTTTTTTTTGACAATATGATATGAATTAAAGTTAAAATTTTATATTGATACAACAAAATAAACTTGAATATCAGTATAAAATTTCTTAGTCTATATTTGTAGATAGATTTGTTGATGCATCATTGCCGCTCGAAAAACCTCTGAAATATGGTCTATCGTGTAAATATATGTTATCATCTATTGTATAATTAGTTTCACCAATCCACGATCTTAATTTGTGTGTATAACTTTGTACACGTGTCTTAAATATTTTTAGTACAAATCTTGGTTTCAATCATCATAATTATTTCTAAGAAATTTCGTAGAAAGTACTCTTCAATTTTGTATGATAGTTTTTGTTTTCTTTCACACTATTCACACATGTCTTAGCTATTCATTATTTTGCTTGCAGAATGTACGGACTTAAATTATCTTATTATTATATAGATCTCCAATATTTAAGCCTCATTTTTTAGCAATATAATGTTTGCGAGTTTAATTTTCAAGCATAAATAAATAGGCAGAAGCTCCCAAAAACATGATTTTCTGATTTTAAGTCAATTCTTCACAAAATCATTAATGACTCTGTTTGGTAAAAATAGCGGTTAGCTGATAAGCTAGCTTATAGCTTATAGCTTATAACTTATAAGTTAAAAGCTATAAGCTACTTGAAATAGCATTTGAAAATAAGCTATAAGTTAGTAAAATACTCCCTCCGTAACACTATATAAGCAAAAATCACCTTTCTAGATTCATTGTAAAATTAATGTATTTGGTCTATAATATAAACTAGATACATTGATTATACAATGTACCTAAAAAGGTGATTTTTGCTTATATAGTGTTACGGAGGGAGTAAGCTATAAGCTCATAGTAAAATGACCGTTACCAAACAGAGTTTTTAGCTTATAAGCTAAAAGCTATAAGCTAGTTTTTTGGCGTTCCTAAACAGAGCCAATATAAATTTGAAAATATAGAGAGACCCTATAAAAAGGAAGAATTTCTTCTGATGGTCCTATATTTCAAGACGGAAGTAGTACTAAAAATCCCTCACATCTTCCCATAACCAAGAGAAATTAGCATAATGATTTTCCAATCACAAAAAAGTAATAAAAAAGTCAATACAATTGGTATCATGTTAGGCCCATAATATTTACTATTTATTAATACAGTTGCTTGTAAGCAAATTTCTACGTGCCTTGTTTGAAACTATCAAAGACCATTTATAATTTGAGAATTCTTTGCATCTTCAAGCTGTTCCACCACCAGCAAGCTAGCTGTGTACAACAAAATCAGACTTTGCCATAATTACTTTGCAAGTTGTCATAATTCTTCAATTATAATAATGTAGATAACAAAGACTTTGACACTTCCACTATGCATAAAACATCTCACTCAAGAAGCCCCTGCAGAAGAATTAAAATAGATTCAAAAGTTTACCACAAAAGGAAAAACAAACTAATAATAGACTGAGGCTAGATGTTTCTAACCAAAACCCTGAGGCTTTCCCTTTTTCATTTCTGCAAAATTTTCAGATAAAGAATTCAATGAGTGTACTAATATGTCAAGTTTAAATTTTAATTAAACTGGTTTGATAGCTAATAAAAATTGAACATTTGTTACCTTGGTTTTCCTTCAAAGGAGTTATTAATTTCATCAATAGTAGGCCTTTCAGTAAAGGTAGACAAAATTACATACTTCTCTTTACCAGGTGAATCATCTACTCTCTTGTACAGCTCGTATCGGTATGGATAAGACATCCTACATCATAAAGTAGTGAATTTGAAGTAGCATACATGGTTATTACTTCAAGGAGAAGATAGACAACCAATCTTTTATGTATTTGTGTTTTGAGCATAACAAAAAATTAAATAACTATATTGATTATTTCAAATAGTGAAAGAGCTCATGAAAACCATAATCATAGCAACGGTGTCTTTCTTTTAGCATTGTTAACTCCATTTAGTCACATTCCAGTGAATAAATATTAGTAACTCCTTGACCAAAAAAAATAAAATAATAAATATTAGTAACTCTTTAATTCTTTTCTTTAGTTCCTAAAACTTGTTTTTGCTAATTATACAATTTCATTAGGAGTTGTTGGAAGAGGCAACATTATGTCAATCAAGCCAAGACATGTATGGAAGTCCAGCGAAGTATTATCTGAGTCCAATATGCGTGCTTTTCTAGTCTTGGGAAATTTGTTTTAAAAATAAAATAGGGACTGGGGGGACTTATTAATTAAAGTACATTAATGACTATTTTATACTCCGTTTCTTTTGTTTATAGGGTCAAACTCTTACGATTGAGCTGACACCTTAGAGACATTAAGGAATTTTCAATTTGACATATAATAGAATTATTGTAAATAGGGTAACCATGTAATTATTGCAATATGTGTAGCTTTAAATATTTGTGTTTATGATTATGTGTGTTAAAGAAGAAGTCTCACATCGGTTGCAAGATGACCTGAATATGTGTTTACAAAGTAGAGGCAATCCTCATCTTACAAGCCGATTTTGTAGGGTTGAGTTAGGCCCAACTCCCATTTCTAAGATGGTATCAAAGCATCTCAAGGATCCGTTGGACCGCCTACTATCAATTTCTGATTGGGCCATCACTGTTTAATATCCGCGCCCCAAGCCCAATAGCGCTGGGCGCGAGGGGGCGTGTTAAAGAAGAAGTCCTCCAATTGGTTGCGAGAGACAATCCTCACCTTACAAACCGGTTTTGTAGGGTTGAGTTAGGCCCAATACCCAATTCTAAGAATGTGTATATATAAAATTGTCATGGCGACACATGAATTCTAACAATGAATATGATTCAAAAAGTTCAAGAATAGAAATATGTTTCATCTAACCTGAGAGCTCCCATTATGGGATACTGCGTTCCTGCATAATAGAGAAGCCGAAAGAAATAGCAACTTTCAAATGATGCTGCATACTCAAGTCTTTTGTCTCGCCCCATTGTCTATTGATTAAGAAGACAAAGTTATAATCTTACTTTTCTCGTAATAAATTGTTATCTTCAACTCGCTGGTTTAGTACTACTCACTTGCATAATACCACTAGAAGCAGGTAAATCCTGAATTCATAGAAATGTATTAGTTTTGTACATTGGAAAATGACTAATAATAATATAGATGTGAATGAACTGTTCAAAATGATGTTAAAGGTTGCAACATCCCTGGAAAGACCATGCAAACAAAGGTATTCTATGCATCTCAAATGACTAACTGCCAGCATATATTTGTTGGTTGTAAGATATTTTCTACTATGGTTAGACTTATTGATGATCTCTCCAATTTCAGTATGATACTATAGAACAAAAGATGAATTTTACGCCGTAAAATATGTAAAACTCTGTGTGTCTAGAAGATCACACACCTTCTATTTATAATGAAGTTGTAATAATTACATTAAATGTCTAGGAAGTTGTAATGACTAGGAATACTAACAAATAGCCTAGGATGATGTAAAGTCAAGGAATAGTAAAAACACACTGACTTTTAACATACGCAATTTTAATCAAATAGACGTTATTTAATACAAAGATCCTGTTCTACAAGAAAAAGTGAAAAGACCTAGGTCTGTTCGCTTTGTGAAAAGGTTTCTTTTTTCATTTCCTATTTTTATTCTTTACAAAATTCGCCTTTTTTTAATACTTATAATAATGTTTATAATAATATTAATAAAAGAAGATTACAGAGAAAAGGGAGGAAGGACATGGGACCTTATCCCGGAAAAGAAAAGATAATGGTTTCTAGATTACATATTTCCCAAAGACTTGAGGAATTGTATGTAACAATTTTTTCTAAAACATTTCTGCATTACCAAAACCCCTCCCATTCCAATCTGTCATTTAGCAGGCTGGGGTAAAACATCCCTGTAACGGTCACTTTGTTTTCAATATGTTTTCTGTTTTCAAATATTTGTATAGGAAATGCCGAAAGCAAAACGTGAAAAATGTTCTGAATGTTTCCTGTAAAACTTTTGAAAACAGGAAACAGATTGAAATAAAAGGTAAACGAGCAATGACCAGTAAACGAGCTCCTTTATGATATTTTCTCAAAGTAAACGAGGTCCTTTATTCTCAATTATTTTTTACATTTGTTTCAATAATTTTGTACAAGCAGTAAGTAATTCAGAAAATGGTGTTTGAGGTTGTAATGTTTGAAAAGGGGTTACAGGTTGCAATCCAAAATATAAACGTAATATATCACAGTGAAGACCATGCAAATATGCATAATACAACTAGGCAGGCCTGTTTGCTTTGTGAAAATGTTTCTTTTGTCATTCTTAATTACAAAAAAAATCACTTTGTTTCAAAAACAAAATTCCCAAATATTTGTAGACAAAAAAAAAAGTGTGTTTACTGTTTCACGTACAAATTGCCACCTTGTTTTCAATTACTTTCCTGTTTTCAAAACTGAAATCAGAAAATATTTTCTCAAAGTAAACAATTCCATATATTCATCGTAGTTAAAATCCTGATTATGCTTGCTCTCAGCAATTATGAGTACACATATAATCCTATTTCTTTTTCATATGCAATTTTATATGGATATATTTGAGTTTTATGAATTTTGTATAATTTTACGATTAGTGTTACAATTTACGATTTTACTTCCCCATTACAATTTTGCATAAAATCTCGATTTTATGATATTTGTTTCAATAATTTTGTTCATGCAGTAAGTAATTCAGAAAACGGTAGAAATCATTAAAAATCAGCTCTCAGCATGCAATTGAAAATACAAGGCTAGCCTATTTAGTGATTAGTTTATAAGATAGCTAGGTCAACCATGCATGTCATGATTTTTGTTCAGTAATAAATTCATCACTTGGATTATCAGTATTTATCTAAGTCGTGACAAATCTGAAAAATCTGAAAATCCTGCAACTATTTCATGAAATAAACTTGAACTGAAGTATAGGGAACTAGGAAATGAACCTTAAGCTTAGCATTGATCAGGATAACAGGTCTGTGTTCGGCGGCACTAGTCATTGCTCTTAAATCCTGCACATCCAACCTCCGAAAATATTAATGCAAAATATGAAAAAAATGAAAAAGATAGCAGCTCGGAAATATTAAGAAAGCAAAAAATGAAAAAAAGAAAAGATAGCAGCTCAGAAGAGTTTAGAAGAAGATATCACTAAAATGTGTCAAACTCCCACTCTATCCCCTTACATCAATAATACAATTCCCTACAGCATTTTGAGGAGCCACCAAGATATACATGTCATCTTTCTCTTCAACCTCTGCCGCACCTGAGAATGGAAATTCACAAGTAAATGCTATGTCTATATATCACAATCAAGAGGAAAACTATACCAATATAGCAAATAGGAGAAGTCCATATAGACAGTAAAAATTCAAAAGGGGTATTAAATCAAAAGCTTCAACAACAGAACCATACAAGTTGCAGCTTATTGATATACCTATAGAACCAATGTTGATGAATGTTCCTTTTGCACCATAATCACCCCAATCCATGAACTCTAAAATCTTTCGACTTCCAGCAAGCTGCAATGGCATTCCAGCAAGAGCACCTTCTCCCATTGACCCTTGTACACAAACCTTCATGCCGAAGTCGAAGAAAGTTTAAACAAAAAGAACTAGTTAATATTCACAGATAGTAGTGCCTTCTAGACAAAGAAAATGTTCTATGTTAGAGCAAAATGAGTAAGGAAGATACCTTTACACGTTTCCCATCGTCAGCAAATGAAAGTGCAAGAGATCGAATAAGTTCCATCAAGGTGCCAATTCGATAAACGTCCTGTATACCAAAATACATGGTTATATCAAGACATTAAGAGAAAATCGGAAGTGAAAATCAAAAGAGAAAAACAAAGTCCACACATACACCATACCATTTCTGGATTCAGTTCAGGAATGTTGATGTCAACCTATTTGATTTGGAATGGGAAAAAAATATATATATCAGCTTATACCTCAAGGGAATTACAAACAAGACGAGGTAAAATGTGAAATATTATTTATTCCTTCCGACCTTCCTAAACTTCATTCGCCACAGTTATGGTTTTACCTCTCTAACATGGAAAGAATGTTTTGTAAGCAAAAAGAATGTTGATTTTTATTAATTTTTACAATCTACATTTTTCATTTAGATATGGAATACTGAAATCTAGCGTCGC
Source organism: Trifolium subterraneum (assembly GCA_951799995.1). Classification (NCBI taxonomy): domain Eukaryota; kingdom Viridiplantae; phylum Streptophyta; class Magnoliopsida; order Fabales; family Fabaceae; genus Trifolium; species Trifolium subterraneum. Next base: position 38,811,585 of record OX637462.1, on the reverse strand, counting down.
CCAATTAACAAGAAGATTTGACAATGTTCATGATACAATTACATACAATTCTGGGACTAAAGTTATTCTTATACCTTCAATCTAATTTTTCCATCATTGATAGCCCTCTGTGTAGCTAGTAGCACATCATCATAGAAATATTTCCGGATATCTCGAGAATGAGGAATGTTATTTAATCTAGTAGGAATTCCTCTCCATTTATCCTGTAACAAGCTAAAGCAAAATAAGAAACAATATACAACGGAGGCTTTTGTAGAACTTACAGCAGGAAAAATAATCAAAATAAAGAAACAAATGCCTTTTACAAAGTACTACCATCTACCTGGATCAAAGATGCTTTCCCCTTTTTGATATCAAGAATTGATTTTTCTGAATAAACAACAGTTAGTAACTAGTCTTAAAAATTGATCAACCTTTTATACCTATCATATGACATATCAACCCCCATTATATCAATCAAGACTTTAAACTGTAATTAGAGTTTCATTCGGAAAGTGAGGTGTACCCCCGTATCATAAGATTAGCAGAAGGATGCAATTGCCTACATATACTAATGAAACTGGTTTATTAAATACTATGTCAATTTTGAAACTCTGGAAAGCACCTTTACATAAGCTCATTAGCAATATCCCTTCATAATATAAATTTGCAATTCCCTACAAGTATATCATGGTTGAAGTTTGAAATATACTTTTGAAAATTTTTACCTCCAGATTTCACTATTTTCACTTTATCTTGTTGCAATGGAGATAAGAAAGATTCAATATCTTTGAAAACTTCTTCTTTAGGACGGCTTCCATCAATCTGTACATATCCCAGATAAGTTAAAAGTGAGAATGTCCCATTGGTTGACATTGTTGGCATACCACAGATAAGAAATAATCTTCAGTAACCTTATTTGTTATGTTTGAGTAAGAGGAAGATACTGCTTCTGCATTTTGCTTATATATCTTCATGCGTGACATAACCTGAAAAGAATCGAATAAGTATACATAAGTTAGTTCAGAAGGATACAGATTCATTATCTGCTAAAATGTTATCTTAAACAACATCACTAAAACATGTTCCTTGTTTAAGATGAACTTAATGACTACATTTTCTGCTTCAATTACGCATTGTAGAAATGAAGCACAAACATGCACAAATGAAAAACACAAAAATTACAGAAAGAGATGTTTAGATCATGGACATTGCAGTCTTTTGAAGACATTTAAAGTGTATTTGAAAACTATGAACCATTCCTTTGGTTTGGAACCCCCTTTTCTAAAACCAGTGATAATCCACCAGTTTCTATAACTTTTGACCCTTAATGCTATTACTAGAGAAGAAAATCTAAGATGGTTTAGCCCTACCAAATTTGCTGCAATGCTATGAGAGAGAGGAGGAAAAATTAAAAGAATGGAATCTAACTGCAACATGCATTAAATATTTCATGTATATGAATGACAACCTATAATGCATTAACAAAGACCAAAAAGGTATGGTTTCTCAGTTTGATTGCATATATGAGTATACGACAACTCGTATATTTAAATTCTCAAAAATATTGCGAACAAATTTGCCATACAAAAAAATGCAAGGCTCATTAATGGCAACAAGTAGCTATCGTATATTTTCATTGAGACCAACATTTCCTCGTTGCAATGATCACACATATCTGGTACATTTTCCGAAGATACATCCCGGTGCTATATCTATGAATACAGCCAGAAATTAAATGAGGAGTATAGTATATCATGCCTTTTCTTCGGTGTCATCTGGACGAGTTACCAGCCTTGCTTTGATTTCTTCAGTCTCCGGTGGAAAAAACTTCTGATGATATATTTTGCCAGTTACTGGGTCTAGCCTTCTACCAACACATCTGTCGATCAGAATTTCATCAGGAACCTGAGTATTAGAAAGTTTAATAACTCAGCAAGGAAGATGAAACTATTTGTTTCTGATTAACACCTATGTATATAGCATACATTAATCAATGGAATGCAATTAAATTACTTATATTGTTTCAATATCTCAATAGAAGCAAAGCAAGTTTTCATGTACATTATAAATAATAAATGTTTTAGGATTTTGTTTGAAGAAATTCATAACTTATTAACTTATATTCTGGATTGCAAACTTAGGAGGTAAGTAAAGCTTAACCAAAAATTTGACTGCAAACTTGTTCTGGGTGGAAATTTTTTTGGTTAAGCTTTACTTACCTCCTAGACGAACTCTGGATTACCAGGGCCCCCTTCTCCTAGGAACCGGAGGATAAACACCAAAAAATTTTTTACAAACTTGTTAGTTAATTCAGTAGTAAACAAAAAATCAGTGCCTCTTTAAATTAAAAAGGTCACACTTATAAGAACTGAGTAAAACACTGCGTAAAAGAAATAAGCCAATGATTGATGAATTTACTGAGCTTTAAGAAAATTGCAAATTAGCTGAAGATGATTTGGATATAATAGAAAGACAAATTGTTACAATTATCTAGTTTTATTTGCGAAAAATTAAAGGAAACCAACATCAGAAAAAACATAATTCAATAGTATGCAATTACAAAACATTTAACATACATCTAATACGATATACACATCAGGTCGTATCTGCATTTTCTCTAGACTCTCCGCTTGAGCCAAACTCCGAGGGTAACCATCAAGAAGCCACCCTTTTTGTTTAACATCTTCACAAGACAATCGCGCTGCCACCATCTACAAGATAGAAAAAGTCGTGCCTTTCAACATATGAAAATGGAGCAAGAACAGAATAGAAAATCAAAATGTGCAATTGTTGACACTACAGATGTGACAATTTCATCAGGAACCAAGCGACCAGCATTCATGAACTCTTTTGCTTTATTTCCTATTTCTGTGCCAGCTGCTACTTCTGATCTTAGCAAGTCCCCTGTTGATATGTGCACCAATCCATACTGCAGAAAGAAACAGACGACATATATGATCACACGGCCTACAGCGTTTATTTCAATGAATTCACATTACAAGCTGCCATGCTACTTTTATCTTACACTACCTCCGTCCCTAATTATAAGACCTTGTTTGACTACTGCACGTACGCCAATGTACAATTTTGATCACTAATATCTTTAATTGTCTATCGTAAAAATTATAAAAACTTAATATTTTGAAAATACTCATCAAAACAAATTGAACAAGATCTTATATGCTAATATTTACATTTATATTAAAAATATCGTCAAAACAAGGTAAATCAATAGTACATTTTTGTTTAGGGACGGAGGTAGTAAAATTTAGTATACTGATTAAAACTATTCCAAAAAATACAGTACAGTTTCTTCAATTAAACTTTAGTTTTCAATGAACCAATTAAATTACCATGGAAACCTTAACTATGCATATTGTTCATGAACCAATTAAAGACACAAACCTTACTAACAATGAATTCACATTGGGTTCCTTTTCCAGATGCAGGTGCACCTGATATCATGACCTTCAATGGATCACTTGTAGAGCAACTTATCACCTTTTGAAGTGCCTTTATAAAAAAAACAAAAAACAGCACATAATCATGATCATGAAGAGTAAAATAAAAGAAATCGATGATAAATAAACAAAAGACATAATAAATTAAACGAACTTTGGGTTGTCTTAAAGGGAAATGGGTATTGCGGGTGAAGTTGGTTAACCGAAGAGATTGAGCGCGAAAGTGTAAGTGGTGGTGAAGTAGACATGGCTGATATGAATAAGAAGAAGAAGAAGAAGAAGGAGAAGGAGGAAGAAGAATTGTTGAGTGGACACAGAAAGAGGAGGAGCACAACATTGAGTGGATGAAAAGTCAAGCGCGCAGACTGACACTTTTTCAGTTGTTGGTTGGTTCTTCGTCTTTCACACACACTATAACTGCAACGAACCAGGGCCACTACTACTTCTACTTCTTATCTAAGAGTATCTAATATTAATATTAAGTGTCTTTGATCTATAAAAAAGGGGGACTGGACAATTTTGTTCATGTTTGATTTAGAAATTGAGACCGGATAAAATAGGAAGTAAGAGATAAGACAAAAATAAGATTTTTTGTCGCACGAAATCACAAGACCACTTTTTGTTATAATTATAAAAAATACAAAAAAAACTATTTTATTTCCAAATATAAAAATATTATCGTCAAATCTCTCTTCGTTACAACTTTATTTTGTCTTGCAATATTTTGTCCTGTATTGCTGTTTTGCAAATCAAATGCACATAATCTCTATAATATACATTTTACGAAATTCACACGGAGTTCTCTCGTTCATCACACTTTTATTAGAATCATCTTCAACTCATGAAATCTATGAGAAATGTAAAATAAATTAATATAATTTTATTTTTTTTATAATCTATGGAATTTTTTATAATTTCAACTTTAAAACGTTCGTTCAAACTTTTTTATGGATGTTAATTTATTAATGAAAGGGGGGGGGGGGGGGGGAGGGGGGGGGGGGGGGGGGGGGGCGCGTATTAAAAATGCACATTGACTGATTAAATTTGAATTTCGACTTGTGGGAGTTATCCATATTTTGTGTTTATAACACTTTCATTAGAATTACTTCAACCGATGAAATCTATGGGAAACCAAAAATAATTTAATATAATTTTAGTTTTTTATAATCTATGATTTTTTTTTTTTTATAATTATAGAATATAATAAAGTAAAAGGAGTTATTTGGCAAGTCTGCCATTTGTCAGCTAATGAGAGTATTAGCTATTTTAAAAGTTGCTATTAGTAGTAATATTTCCTTAATTATCTTTTAATTTTTTTTAATTATTATGCATTTTTTTAATTACTATTTAAATTTGAAATGGGATTTTGGATATTCACAACGTATGTTTCCAAGGTTTTGGATGCTATCTTCCATGTCATACTCATATCTTTTCTCAAGGCAAAGCTTAGTCGTTTCTACTGCTATCCTCCAAATCCTCATCAATGATTATCTTCCCTAGATTGCAAATTGACTGATTAAATTTGAATTTCGACTTGTGGGAGTTATCCATATTTTGTGTTTATAACACTTTCATTAGAATTACTTCAACCGATGAAATCTATGGGAAACCAAAAATAATTTAATATAATTTTAGTTTTTTATAATCTATGATTTTTTTTTATAATTATAGAATATAATAAAGTAAAAGGAGTTATTTGGCAAGTCTGCCATTTGTCAGCTAATGAGAGTATTAGCTATTTTAAAAGTTGCTATTAGTAGTAATATTTCCTTAATTATCTTTTAATTTTTTTTAATTATTATGCATTTTTTTAATTACTATTTAAATTTGAAATGGGATTTTGGATATTCACAACGTATGTTTCCAAGGTTTTGGATGCTATCTTCCATGTCATACTCATATCTTTTCTCAAGGCAAAGCTTAGTCGTTTCTACTGCTATCCTCCAAATCCTCATCAATGATTATCTTACCTAGATTGCAAATTGACTGATTAAATTTGAATTTCGACTTGTGGGAGTTATCCATATTTTGTGTTTATAACACTTTCATTAGAATTACTTCAACCGATGAAATCTATGGGAAACCAAAAATAATTTAATATAATTTTAGTTTTTTATAATCTATGATTTTTTTTTATAATTATAGAATATAATAAAGTAAAAGGAGTTCTTTGGCAAGTCTGCCATTTGTCAGCTAATGAGAGTATTAGCTATTTTAAAAGTTGCTATTAGTAGTAATATTTCCTTAATTATCTTTTAATTTTTTTTAATTATTACGCATTTTTTTAATTACTATTTAAATTTGAAATGGGATTTTGGATATTCACAACGTATGTTTCCAAGGTTTTGGATGCTATCTTCCATGTCATACTCATATCTTTTCTCAAGGCAAAGCTTAGTCGTTTCTACTGCTATCCTCCAAATCCTCATCAATGATTATCTTTCCTAGATTGCAAATGCCTTTCTATATCTCCAAGCGATTTTTAATTAAATTTCTTTAATTTTATGAAAATTTATATCATTTTTGCCTATAAAATAGGATCAATTAACTTCATCCAATTTCATAATTCATTCTTCACTCTTCTCCTCTTCGTTTCTCTTTGAAAATTTGGTACTTTTGATTTATTAATTTTGAAAAATAGAACTTTGCAATGGCTGAAAAATATGAGTTTGTTGATACTATCACAACCTGATTTTGTATTTGCATTGCTACTATCATAGTATTTGTGGATGGGTTTGATAGATTTTTTTCTATAATAAATATGGTTTGCATGTTAAATTATTGATTTTTTACTTTTCATCAATTTTAACCTTATAATAAAGTGAGCAAAGTTGAGCTTCTATATTTTCAATTATGCACTACAGTCATGAAAAACACAATTCTACATTTTTTTTTCATTTTGTATGTCATCTATATTCGTCTAACCTATTTAGTATCAAATATTTTTTCAGGTTGGAATACAATGTAGTCGCCAATTACAAATTGTGAAGATCAAATTGAAAGACTACAGATAAAAAATGAAAGAAAATGTGAATCACAAGTGATGCATTCTAACTTATCTATATAAATGTTTGTTTTGATAATACCTTAGATTATGTTTGGATTGATGAAAAATGATGGAATCAAATAGAATGGAGTGAGATAGAGTCATATTCTATTGTTTGGTTTTCTAAAAATGAATGGAATTAATTCCATCCAATACCACTTATTCATTCAATTTTTCATTCTATTCGATTTGGGGTGTGCAATGGAACAAAACACAATAATAATATAATTACAATTTTGTTCTTATTTTTCTATTTTATTTTACAAATAGTTTCTTATTCCTTATATTCTATTTTGTTCTTATCCTTTCACTTCTTCAATCCATGAACTTCTCAAACGATCAGGTGTCTTTCTATTATTGTTGTCGTACTATATGAAAATAGAATGTCTTCTAGATGTACAATAATAAGGATAATATTGATGCCAAACAAAATATTGGCTAAAATTTGTTCCATTAAAATTATGTAAAACGTACAATAATTATAAGGATCAATTCTCTTATACTTTTTAAAAACAAATATATATTGGCCAAAAATCTGTTGGAAAAAAATATGTATTAATACACACCCTTAGGTTTTGATGATAACAAAGTATTAAATGGACAATTGATGGTACTAATGTTTAAATTAAGTGCAGGAGAATTCAACGTTAAATCAAGAGCACACTTAATTTAGACTCTGATGAAACCTATGGAAGTCTGAATAATTACACTCTGAAAGAGTTCAGAAGCTACAACGTGGTCAGAAGTTAAACAAAGTTCAGAAGCTCAAAGAGGATCAGAACGTCTGCAAGTGTTCAGAAGCTCAGAGGAGTTCAGAAGCTCAAGGATGTTCAAAGGCCTACAAGAGTTCAGAAGCTGTCTGCTAGTCATGAGTCATTCAGAGGATGAAGACGTTCAGAAGCTGAATTGCGAAGGACTATCAGAGGGCAACCATACAAGACCAATCAGACTTCAAATTATCAAAGGTTCATCAGAAGCAAAGGAATTCCCCAGTCATCAGAGGGCTACATCGACTACAACTTATCAAGCCTGATGATTTGTTCTAAGGTCAACTAATTGCAACGGTCACAAAGGATGTGATCCCTCTCTCTAGGAGCTAGTTGTACCTTATAACTGTACTATTGGACAAACAGTAAAGGTGAAGCCTCTCTGCAAAGGAAGACATGGCTTTACTCAACGGATCTACAAAGACTACAGCTGTCCATTTTACAACGGGAATTTCTCCAACGTCTCAATGTCTTTCTCAACTCATATAAATATGTCAAAGAAAGAATTGATGACTAGCGATCTTCATTAGAAAACATCTCTCAGAAGAAAGTGAGAATTATGATTGTAATAGAAAATATCTCTCAAATGAAGTGAGCATAGAAACTAGCTTAAGCCTCTGAAGTTATTATGTTTGTAATAAGTTTAAGCTTATAAGTTAGTAGTAAGTCTTCTGCTTAGTGTAGAAGCTCTTCTGCTTAGTGTAGAAGTAAGAAAGTCTTCTGCTTAGTGTAGAAGCACATAAGTCTCAATCTTAGTGATTAGAGCATGAAGTCTTGAGCCTGAGTGCTTGAGCAAGGAAGCCTCTGATCTTGTGTGATCAGAGCAAGGAAGTCTCTCTGTCTTGTGTGACTAAGAGCAGGAAGTCTTAAGCTTGTGTGCTTGAGCAAGGAAGTCTTTGATCTTGTGTGATCAGAGCAAGGAAGTCTCTCTGTCTTGTGTGACTAAGAGCAGGAAGTCTTGAGCTTGTGTGCTTAAGCATCTATTGTAATCTTTGTGATTATAGTGAACTCTCTTGGAAACAAGAGGACTGGAGTACTCTCAATTTGTGAGGGGAACCAGTATAAATTGTTGTGTGTTCTTCTCTCTCTCACTCTCTCATTTACTCCTTCATCATTCATAACGTCATAAGTTAATTGTGTGAACAATCCGCTGTGTTTTAAAGACTCTGAAAAGGTTTAAATATCTTGGAAAGTTTTTAAATATCCAAAACACAATTCAACCCCCCTTCTTGTGTTTTCTCCACGCACCTTCAATTCGTATCAGAGCTCCGGTTCTGTTGGTAAATCACTTAACCGTGAGACAGTCAAGATCCAAAGGAGAAAACCACCATGGCTCAAAACATGGATGATTGGAAGCAGAAGCTATATCAACAAGTTGCTGATCTTGTCAAAGAAATTGAAGATGGACTGAACTTAAATGAAGATCTGAGCAACAATCAAAATCCTTCCACATCAGGGGTTAATCAAACTTCTAGTATTGATTCTACAACTACTACTCTTTGCCTCATCAGTGATGATAATGAAAGCATTCAGTGGGCAACAGTAAATGGTCTGTTAGATCAATATGAGGAGTTTATGATGGAGGAAAATGAGAGCATTGAGGAAATGAACATAAGGTTTCAAGCCATCACAAGCAAGCTTGAAGACCACAACAACAAACTCAGCAACAAAGAGCTTGTAAGCAAGTTGCTGAGGAGTTTGCCTCTGAATTGGAATGAAATTCCAAATACTATAGAGGAAACTGAAGACATCAATTCAATGAGTCCTGAATCATTGATTGATTTACTCAGAGTCCATGAATTGGCTCTGAAGGATATGCAAGAGTTGAACGTTGAAGAAGCAGAAGCAGCAAGGAAAGGAAAGCAAGCATTGGAGCATGAAGATCTTGTTGAAGAACCTGATGAAGAGTATCTTGAAAGGTTTTCAAGAAAAATTCAAAGATGGTACAACTTCAAGAAGAATGAAGGAAGACTGGCTAAAGGAATGACAACATGGGATGTACTAGACAACTTCTCTGAAGATGAGTCTGAAAGAGCTCCAGGAGCTAAAGGATCAAGTTCTAAAGATGGCTCAGACTCTGAAGACTCAAGTTCTGATGAAAAGTCAGAACCTGAGAGCATAGAAAGTATCCAGAGATCAATGAATCAGGTATATTCTCGTCTTTCCAAAGCAAAATTGATCAAGCATCTTAATAAGACTTTACTTAAACTCTCTAATAGTCAGCAGAAGTATAAAAAGCTTAAAGCAGACTATGAGAATTTAAGCAAGCAAGCAAATCACTCTGAAGGTCTTGTACAAAAAGATTTTATCAAAACAAAAGACCTTGAGAATGATTAAGCTATATGTTACAAACCCCTTAAGCACTCTCTGGTTCTCAAAGAGTACTGTAACATCAATGCTGATCAAAATAAAATTGTTTCCATGCTTTGCAACCTTAAGACCAACAATACTAATGGGATTGGATACTCTAGTAGTAAAACACTAGAGGAACCGAGCTCATCAGTTATTGATGGAAGCTTCTCACTTCCAAATCTTTACACTACATTTGTATCTAATAGCACTCAGATGAAACAAATGGAGGATGAAGATTTGGCAACTAACAGTCTAGGACCCTCAAGCAAGTGGGTACCAAGAGACAAAATTGTTTACTTAATTGCAGGTGAAACTAAGACTCCGAACCTTCCAATCACATGGATGCATGTGACTGTGAATGGAAGAAGAGCAATTGTGCATAGAAGGCAGATTCTTGTAGAGTCAGATGGAGAAGAAGATGAAGTGGAGTACATGCGCAACAGGAGGGAGCATGAAGAATTTGAAGCTTGTTTTGAAGATGACAACAACTCAGTGTGGTGGCGTGATTGCTCAGGCTATGACTCTTACTACAATTAAATCAAGAAAGCTTCAATGCAAGGTAAGTATGCTTAACTCCTGAATGACATCTCAGAGGAATAACTCTCAAAGGTTTGAAAATGTCTTCTTAGGATACAAAATGTTTAGAACTAAAAATCTTGAAAAATCCTGTCTGAACATTTTTTTTGTGTCCTGAAAGATTTATTTTTCAGCCTCTGAAGTTCTTCAGGTTTCAACATCTGAAGAAGCTCAGACTCTGAGAAACTTTTCAACCTCTGACGGTTAAGCCTCTGAATAGGAATTGGATTGGAAACGTTTAAGTTTATTTTTACTAAAACGTTTTGGCGCTAAATAGACAACACGTACACACTCTCTGGTTGGGTTGAAACAGTTAATGATGGTTTGTTTTGTTTTTAAATTTAAAAACATTGTGTGATTTAATTTGTCTTACAGTTTTAATCAAAATCACTAAACACTTGCACTCTTTACACTTCCACAACCTACACTCTCGTTTTCTAAACTGTAGAAAAATCTTCCTTCTCTTTGAATTTAGAAAATCCAAAACCCTAACTTTTGTAATGGCAACCTCTACCTCGTCAGTATCAACTACAGAGTTCTCCTTCCCAAAAGACCTATCTATCAACGTCGTCAATTGCTCAGAACTGTTTAGCAAAGAAAAATCGTTGGAAATGAAGGGAAAATCATTCAACCTGGTTATGGAACAACCGGTTGATTTTAAAAGTCTTAGATTAAACCAACACGACATTGAAAAATTCTTCAATGATCAAAATGGAGGATTTAGATACATGAGAGTATTAAATGGTCCAATCTATCCTACACTGGTTAAGGACTTTTGGCTTCGGAGCAAGGTTATTACTGTTGAAGACTACTTCGAAGAACTGACTAATTTGAGGAATGCAAAACCCGATAACAAGAACAAAACTCCTGCTGAATTAGGGTTGAGAGAAGTCAAGGAGGATGAAATCAGATCAGTTGTTTGTGGTTTTGAAGTAGTGCTGACTCAGTCAAATTTGGCAAGAATGTTATACATTCCAAATGAGGGAAAATTTCATGCCTACAACGCTACTGAGGCTAAAAGCACTGGCTGTCTAGAAGATATGACAAGAAGATGTTATGAGGAAGGGAAGAGTTGTGAGAGTAACAGGAGTGGTGATCTAAAACCAACTCAGAAGCTTCTAGCCAGGATTCTATTAGGATCAATCTTCCCAAGGAGTGGAAGCTCTGATCAACTCTCCTGGGATCATAGATACTTTATCTATTTTCTCACTAGAGGTTATCAACTCAACTGGGCTAGGTACATTTTCTGTCATATGTGCAAAGCTGTAAACGCCATTCAAGGACAGACCAAGCCAAATGTTCACATCATTTATCCAAGAATTCTCAGTGAGATTTTCTATCAATGTGGTGTAATTGATGTGATCAAGGCTGCTGGTCAAGATCATCTGCTGAGAGAACTGAGAGCCTCTGCTATATCAGTGAGTACTTTGTCCAACATGTTCCTTCTGTCAGGACAGACACTGTCACTTTCAAAGCCTCTAGAGCAGCTATCTAACTTAGGACCTTCATGGGTAACTTCTTTCAACATTAACATACCTCCTGTTGCAAAAGGTATTGTTAATCAATATATACAGTTATTGGAAAGTCAAGGTGAACCCTTTGAAATTGAACCAGAAGAGGTAAAAGGAAAAAAGAAAAGATTGGTAAGAACTAGGGTTGAGACTAAGAAAGGTGTGAAGACAAATGTGGCAGCTTTAGAAGATGAAGATGATGATAATGAGCCTCTGAAGATCAAGAAAAGGAAAATTTCTAAGCAGCTGAAGATAAATAAGAATGTTGAGAGCTCTACCATTGCTACTTCAGGTACTTTAACGGTTCCTAAAGGTCCTGTTGCATTAACTCAAGATATTCAGCACCCCACAAATTCAAACCAACCATCAGAATCACCTCTAGAATTTCTTGAACAACACTTAGCTGGTGAACTTCCTCCACAAACAAATTCTCCATCAAACCAAATTACCTCAGAAATCACTCAACCAAAAACATCTGAGTCAATTCAACTAGAACATGATCAACCACAACCTGAACCATACATCTCACCTGAACATGTTCTTTCACAAATTACACCTCAACCATTCCCTGAACAAACAGAATCTCAACTTGAAGGTGAATCAAATCAGACCTCAATCTTACCAACCAAAGATCAGGTTGATGAAATGATCAAAGAATTGACTCATGTGCAGTTAAATTCATCTAGTCAACCTGATCATGTTCAACATCAACAACAACCACAATCCTTATCCTCAAACTCTGAACCTTCTCAAACCAATTCCATGATTCCTGAGGTCTTGGGTGAATGCAACAGCCTGATTAGACGGTTACATGGCCTTCCTGAGCTAAGACAGTCTGACATATCTTCATCTGAACATGTTGCTCAATGGATAAGCTTAACTGAGGATTTGGTAAAGAAGCTGCATAGTCTTCAAGAGGCTGGTATTGAAGAACAGAGGAGGAGTAACAGGGGAAAGAACACAATGGTTGAAGAGGTCATTCAGATTCAAAAGGACACAGAGAGGAATCAACCTGGATCCTCTTCTGTAAGAACAAGTGATGAGCAAAATCTAATGGAAACGATAGCATCACTTGAGGAAAGTCTGAATGAGCCTGTCATACCCCAATTTTTGACCTAAGATCCCGCCTCATGTCCATGTGTCATGCATTTCTATCCGGGATTTACTTCGCTTTTTCAAACGAAATTTCGACAGAGAGGTATTTTAAAATACCTCATTTTGTGTTCATTTATTATTTGTATATTTATATTATTATTATTATTATTATTTTGCTTATTTTATTTTATTATTCAGATTTTATTATTATTATTTATTTTATTTAGATTTAGTCTTTATTCTTTTTTCTGTTTTTTTTTTTAAAATTAATTAAAAATCAAAAAAGAAGGATCACGTTTTGAGTTCTGGGTCCAGCAGTGCAAAGTGTGTCTTCTTCCCCAAAAAGGAAGATCCCATTTCAACTAAGCAGAGTAATCTCTGCCCTTTTCCTCAATAATCCAAACCCTAGAACTTGTTGGGTTATAAAACAGAACCATTTTGTCTCAGAGAAGGGGGGCCAGCCGCAACACAAAAAACTCATACAGATCCAAATCAAATCCGTCCAACAAAAAACCAAAAAATCAGAAATCAATCCAGAAATAAAACCATCAAAGACCAAAAAACCATCATTTATCATCTTCGAAATCGCAAAAAACAGATCAAAAACCCAGACCAAGAAAACGAACCCAAAGGATCAAATCGAACCAAACTTCCATCGTCAATTCGAAACCCAGACCAAAACCAGGATCAAAAACAAAAAAGATGAAAACGAGACATAGACGAATCAAATCAAAAAATCACGATCTAAAAGTTTCGATGTGGTAAGGTGTTGAAAATTATTGGGGTTTTGAGGAAGAAAGAAGGAATCGGCCGGAAGAGAGCGGCGGGTTTTGAGAAAAAATGGGTTGGGAGAGAGAGCAAGAACCACGGCGGCGGTGATGAGAGTTTTTGAGAGAGAGGAAAAAGAAAGAATGCGGCGGCCGCGCGGAGAAGAGATAAGAAATCTGGGAAAAAATGTGAAGTTTTTAGGGTTAGAGGTATATATACCTCTTCACAATCCTGTGCGCGCAGGTGCACGGTCTTACGGTGCACCTGCGTGCCTATGCCCATCCTGATCTAATCAAACGCTCCAGATTTAATCTGGCTGGGATCAGATCAGGGCTGTCTGATTTAATCAGACGTCCCTGATTCAATCCACCCTTTTCTTCACACGCCCATGGGCCGCACCCCCTTTGTGGGCTGGGCTTACTCAGGTTTTGCTATCCCCACCCCCCTGTTTTGCTATTAACACCCCCTGCTATATTTATTTTTTATTTTTATTTTATTTATGTGTTCTATTATATTCAAATGTCATTTAATTTGTTTATTTTTGTACATTATTTATGTGTTATATGCTATGTTTAAATATCAAAAATGTCAAAAAATATGCCATGTTATTTGTTTCATTTATTATTGCTAAAAATATAAAAAAATACAAAAAAATATTATTGTGTGTTTTATTTTGTTTAAGTCCAAAGGGGAAAGGGAAATGTTTCGTTAACCCTGTGTTACGATGTTCATTCTTGTGCATTTTTGCTCGTTCACTATTTCTTTTTAACCTTGAAATAAAAATCATTGTTAAATATAAAAAGAATGAAAAAAGGAGTGGTTTGGCGGATGACTTTTCACTCTCCGGTGACTTCGGGTTTCCTGCCGGATGGCTTGCGACCCGAATAACCGACGTTCTAAAAAATATAATTTTCCTTAAAATGATGAAAAGCAAAAAACATTCAAATATTTTCAAAAAAAGAAATCTTTTATAATAAACTTTGACTTTCGTCGAGAAACCTTTTTTCAAACTTTTTTCAATAAATGCTCTAATACACTTAAGCATATTTAAATATTTTCACAAAGACTAAAAAAAATTCAAATCTTTTTGCCTCTTGGCTTTTCAATTTCAAACCTTTTCTCAAGAGAGTTTAGACGTGAGTCATCTCTAGTTGAAATTCATTTCCCCACGACATATGGCAGGAAAAGATATAAACTTTTCAGTATGTTCGTGGCGGATTTAAAAGGAGTTTAAACTTAAGATGACGACTCGTCTTTTTCTCCTAAAATCAATCAAACAAATCACTTTACAAATTTTACCCCGAACTACGAGATTTTGATCCCTCGCGGGTACGTAGTGCAAAAGACCTCGTGTCTTCCCAATTCAAAATTAATAAAACTTTTTTCCTTTTCTTTCGAATATCCCAAAAAAATTAATAAAAAAGATTCTCTCATCGTTACCCAATCATTTATAAGCAAATTTTACAAGCAAAACATTTTAGCACAAAAATACATATTTTACAAGAGGTTCCCGTAGAGTACTACGGATACATAGGATGCTAACACCTTCCCTTTGTATAACTAACCCCCGAACCTTAAATCTCTAAATTTTATTATGGGTTTATTCGATCTTTTCCCCTTCCATTGGATAAATTAAAGTTCGGTGGTGAATCATAATTTTTGAGAACCAAAGCTAACCAATAGCTTGGCGTCCGAAAATCACCGCGACAGAAATGGCGACTTCACTGGGGACTCCCCAAGAGGGTTGAGCCTAACTTGTATCTATGTTATATTTTGTGCTTTTATTTTTCTCGTAATATTTTATATTGCTTTATTATGCTTATATGTTTGGGTTTGATATTTATGAGAGAAAAGTCCTCTACCCGGACTTGAGCAAATACTTAAGATAAGTTAGTGGTTGAGTGTTGGCCTTCTTGGTGGATACCTCGTAGGGTTGACATGAAAACCACGCCTAGAGTAGACCCTCTTGAGAATATTGTTGTCTTGCGAGGATTTGCAATGACGATGATATTTTCTCGTTGGATCCATGACTCTAGGGACCTTTTTTACTTTGTCTAGAACCCATATGACTCCACCTAGAGGAGACCCTTTGAATTGGCTAGTCCAATTTTGGGAGGAAGTTTTGAGCGAGGGTTGCGACCTTGGTTGTCGCCCTCAAACAAACACAAAACCTATAACCAACATGTGAGAGGGCGGGTAGTAAATATCTAGAACTAGCCTCTCGTAGGTAGCCTTCCATTTAGGCTATGTCAACTTCCAATGACCCTACAAGCATTTCGTTGGGGTCATACCCCGACCTTATTCAATCTCATCATATCATGTCATCATTTTTTAGCATGTCCTCTAGCATGAGGAAAATTCTTTTGCATACGCATGCATTTTCACACATCTGCATACATGCATCTTCATACATTTGCATCCCATATAAAAAAAAAAAATCGTTCATTTTCAAATCATATCTCTTCCACCTTTACCCTCCTTCAACCGCAATCCAGCTAGCAAGTTTCCTGATACTCACAAGCGAACTTAAAGCATGGACTTGAGAGAGGCCAAGGTCTGTCAAAATAAAAGGAGGTCCAAGACCTGATCAAGGACAAACTATTGTCTTTCAAGGAGGAATCTCATTCGTGATTGGTCACCCATTACACATACAATTACATTAATGGGGCACCCGCACCTCTTAAGGTCGGTGGATCAACAAGGAATACACATTCCTAAGATCGTTAGACTGTTCATTCTCAATTGTGATTTCTTTCTTGTTAAGTATGGTTTGCTTTTGCAATTGTACTGGTTGACTAAGTATTTTTAATGAAATGAGCATGCATATTTTGGAGTCCATCCATTCGTATTCACTCTTTTCTTGCGCCATCATAAACGGCAATTTTTTTTCTATTTCACCTTTCAAACTTGAGGGGAGGATGATGTAAACAAATAATTGAATTTGCTGACATATGCTTTTAGTAAAACATAGCTGATGATGTAAGGCATTGTTTCAATTCCCAAACACTGGAGATAATCCGTAGTCAGCCCCTTCGAGCTTGAAGTCGGTGTTTCGTTCTACATTTTATAAACCCTTAATCTTAACCTGGGGCAGGGTAGTTTTTCAATTAACTTGACAATGCATCTCAATGCAAGAAAATCAATCCATCAAATCACCCCAACAAAAGGTTTAGGCACACCATCATCCATTCACACGTGGAGGAAAGTGATGAAAAGAGAAAACTCACATGGCAGTCATAACTTTTCTAAATCGAGAGCGAAATCTCACAATAGTTTTTTCCAAAAAAAGAGAGTGTCCACCAAGTGAAAATTTAGGCAAAAAATAAGGGCATCCCGATGGACCGCAAATTCAAAAGAATCGGTCCATGCAAAAATAAGGGATTAAAATCAAAAGGGAAATAAAACTTGTAAACAAAAAGAAGTGACTGCCACTTTAAGAATCTCATCAGTGCTTCGACCACTGTATCTACCTCCATCATCACAACTAACAAAATTCTCTTGCCTACCAGAGACATCTATCGAGTTAATTGAACTTAGGAATGGAGGACATCAATGGAGATTGGTTGGGTTAAAATCAAATTTTGAGCCTTATAATCTTTTTTTCAAAAAAAACGTGGGCCAAACCACGTTATAACCCTCAAAAGACCTAATTGAAGTTAGGTTTACTACGAAAGCACATTCAGCAAAATTGTTAAACTGACTCCTCATGTTTGTGAATCATCAATAACATTTTTTTATCATTTCTTCACGCTTTCAATTGCGCCGATCTCCTGGCCAAATATCATCCATTATACACTCAAAAAATAAATCTCGATTTCAAAACTTGCATGTGCATTGCATCAAAATCACTTTTCAAAATAAACAATTTCACCTGCAAATCAATACTTGACATTGAGGAAATTTCAACAAGAGTCTGATCAAAAGGTGAATCATTTCAAGACACTCCTAACAAGGGGCAAATCACCTAGGGGTCCTGTCAATCAAGAGCAAATTCCTACCAATCAAAGGGCAAATCATCCGGAGATCTTGGTGATTACGGTCAAACCTTCAAGGCGCCGATCAACCAGGGGCATGCTTTTCAAAATTCAAGTGTTGAGGCAGTTCAAGTCAAGGGTTCAATTTGGGGCATACCTTCCAAAGATCCAAATACTGGGGCAACCTGTATTTATCACCCCATAGATGGAGAGGATCTTTCGCTCCCAGTTTGATGCAACCAAAGATATATTGCCCAAAGAAAAGAGATACAAAAAAAATCAAAAAGCTCGCTAAGTCGAAAACCCGAAAGGGCGGCTTAGGCAATAGAGAGCGTCCCGGTGGATCGAAAACTCGAAAGAGCGGTCCAGGCAAAAGTTAGGGATTTTCAAAGAAAAAGAAAAAGGGCAAAATGGGCTACACTAGGGGCAAGTCCTCTCCATCCTTTCAAAGCTACTCAAGCAAGCTGCTGCCATACAACCATCGAGTTCAACTCGGGTGTCGGGAGACCATGCTAGCAAAAATCTTCTTAACCCCTTTCCATTTCCCAACGCGAGGAAACTTTTCAAACATTTAAATCATAACCATGCATCATGCATTGATCACGGCGCTTTGCTTTAGCATTTCGCCCATCACCTCATAGCATCAAAAAATTCCAATATTCATTGACATCTTAAAAAAACCAACATTGCTTGGAACCCAATACCTACAATAAAAAAAGGCCCATTCTCCAATGGCGCAGCCCGAGGTCAATATGTTGTATACATCAATCAATCATCACATTTCATACAAATCATAATCATGCATCTTGCATCGTTCATGCTTGCATCTTTCTAGTATTAAACCATGCATCAAACTGCATTCGTTAAGGCATTTCTTAACATATCATTCACACATATAGCATCACGCATGCATTTCAAGATTTCCAAACTTTCTAATAAAAGTGGCACCACTTTCACAACTAGAAAGCCCAAAACCCATTGGCATGTCAAAAGTCCAACATACCATCGGCATCTTCCAAAGCCCAATTTTCATTGGCATCCTGAAAAGCTCAACATTCAAAGCCCAGTCTTTATTGGCATTCAACATTCGATTAAGTCCAAAAATTATTGGCATCCAAAGCATGGTATTTATCAACATTTCATTTCATGCGTCCATCATGCATTTCATATAGTATTCATTAATGCTACGCCTACAACTAAATGCATATCATGCGTCAACACATACACATATACATACAATCATTCACACATACACATATACATACAATCATTCACACATACACATATTCATACAATCATTCACACATACACATATACATACAATCATTCACACATTCATACATACATACAAACATATATACATATATACATGCATCCATACATATAATCATTCACATATACGTACATACATACAGTCATTCACATGTCCATACATATGTTCGTATCCATGTGCAACATGCAAACAGAATCATTCATACATACTGCATTGACCATCATGTGTCTTGCTTCAATAAATCACAAAAAGAGTCATCCCCAGTGAGTCTGGTTCAGAGATGTCTCCATCACTCATACATCACAAAAAGAATCATCCCCATTGAGTCAAATCTAGAGATGTCTCCATCAAACATATTCCAAGTTGCTTCAGTTGTATCCCTTTCCGAATACGCGGATAGGAAGATCCCCAGTCGAGCTCATTTCTCATTGGGTATAGAGTCTTTTTGACTATTTCTCTCCAGTTTTTTTCCTGGATCGAGTTCTAATTTCAATCAGCAAGCGACAATCTCTTCATTTTGAGTAGCTTGTGTACCAACACATATATTCTCAACTTCCCCGTGTGATGTCATTCCCAGTATATCTGGTCAAGAGATGTTAATCAAGAACTTTTCAGATGGCTTCTCATCATGAGAAATCTGTATTTTTCAGTCTAACCTTCCTATATCTCCTTTGGAGTTCCTGGCAGAGTTATATATTCCCTTCGTGGAAGTCCCTTTCTTTTTTGTTATTACCTTTTATAAGCTATCCATATGGTAGTAGGTAAACCATCCATATGTTGGTAGACATTTTTTGTCATCTATTTCTGCTAGACTATCCATATGTTAGTTAGCAATGTTTGTCACTCGTCTTTTATAAGCCATCCATATGTTGGTAGACGGTGTCTCTTTTTGTTATTACCTTTTATAAGCTATCGATATGGTAGTAGGTAATATACATGTCAAACCCATCCATATGTTGATAGACAATTTTTGTCATTTTTGTTTCTGCTAGACTATTCGTATGTTAGTTAGCAATGTTCGTCACTCGTCTTTTTTAAGCTATCCATGCGATAGTAGACAGTGTCTCTTCATTCATCACTCGTCTTTTATTAAGCTATCCAGGCGATAGTAGACAGTGTCTCTTCATTCGTCACTTGTCTTTTTTAAGCTATTCATGCGATAGTAGACAGTGTCTCATCATTTGTCACTCGTCTTTTATTAAGCTATCCAGGCGATAGTAGACAATGTCTCTTCATTCATCACTCGTCTTTTATTAAGCTATCCATGCGATAGTAGACAGTGTCTCTTCATTCATCACTCGTCTTTTATTAAGCTATCCAGGCGATAGTAGACAGTGTCTCTTCATTCGTCACTTGTCTTTTTTAAGCTATTCATGCGATAGTAGACAGTGTCTCATCATTTGTCACTCGTCTTTTATTAAGCTATCCAGGCGATAGTAGACAGTGTCTCTTCATTCATCACTCGTCTTTTATTAAGCTATCCAGGCGATAGTAGACAGTGTCTCTTCATTCGTCACTTGTCTTTTTTTAAGCTATCCATGCGATAGTAGACAGTGTCTCTTCATTCATCACTCGTCTTTTATTAAGCTATCCAGGCGATAGTAGACAGTGTCCCTTCATTTGTCACTTGTCTTTTTTAAGCTATCCTGCGATAGTAGACAGTGTCTCTTCATTCGTCACTCGTCTTTTATTAAGCTATCCTGCGATAGTAGACAGTGTCTCTTCATTCGTCACTTGTCTTTTTTAAGCTATTCATGCGATAGTAGACAGTGTCTCATCATTTGTCACTCGTCTTTTATTAAGCTATCCAGGCGATAGTAGACAGTGTCTCTTCATTCATCACTCGTCTTTTATTAAGCTATCCAGGCGATAGTAGACAGTGTCTCTTCATTCGTCACTTGTCTTTTTTAAGCTATTCATGCGATAGTAGACAGTGTCTCATCATTTGTCACTCGTCTTTTATTAAGCTATCCAGGCGATAGTAGACAGTGTCTCTTCATTCATCACTCGTCTTTTATTAAGCTATCCAGGCGATAGTAGACAGTGTCTCTTCATTCGTCACTTGTCTTTTTTTAAGCTATCCATGCGATAGTAGACAGTGTCTCTTCATTCATCACTCGTCTTTTATTAAGCTATCCAGGCGATAGTAGACAGTGTCCCTTCATTTGTCACTTGTCTTTTTTAAGCTATCCCTGCGATAGTAGACAGTGTCTCTTCATTCATCACTCGTCTTTTATTAAGCTATCCTGCGATAGTAGACAGTGTCTCTTCATTCATCACTTGTCTTTTTTTAAGCTATTCATGCGATAGTAGACAGTGTCTCATCATTTGTCACTCGTCTTTTATTAAGCTATCCAGGCGATAGTAGACAGTGTCTCTTCATTCATCACTCGTCTTTTATTAAGCTATCCAGGCGATAGTAGACAGATAGTAGACAGTGTCTCTTCATTCGTCACTCGTCTTTTTTAAGCTATCCATGCGATAGTAGACAGTGTCTCTTCATTCGTCACTCGTCTTTTTTAAGCTATCCATGCGATAGTAGACAGTGTCTCTTCATTCGTCACTCGTCTTTTTTAAGCTATCCATGCGATAGTAGACAGTGTCTCTTCATTCGTCACTCGTCTTTTATTAAGCTGTCCAGGCGACAGTAGACAGTGTCTCTTCATCATTCGTCACTCGTCTTTTATTAAGCTATCCAGGCGATAGTAGACAGTGCTTCATCATTCGTCACTCGTCTTTTATTAAGCTGTCCAGGCGACAGTAGACAGTGTCTCTTCATCATTCGTCACTCGTCTTTTTATTAAGCTGTCCAGGCGACAGTAGACAGTGTCTCTTCATCATTCGTCACTCGTCTTTTTTAAGCTATCCATGCGATAGTAGACAGTGTCTCATTCATTCGTCACTCGTCTTTTTTAAGCTATCCAGGCGATAGTAGACAGTGTCTCATCTTTTTCCATCTACATTTTGTTAAACTATCCATATGATAGTAGGCAACTTATCCCAAGTAAAACTACATTGCTTCACCAGTGGAGTTGGATCGTTTTCTCCTCCCTATCTTTGTTTTTTCTCCCTCCGTCGGGTCACTTTTTGTTGCTCGCCTATAAATGTCTCTGTTCCCCAGTAATAAAAGCTCGTCTCTTGCGATTTCTCACAAGATTCAAAGTCTTGTATTTGCATTTGCATTTGCATCATAAGCATTCTCGGCATCTTAGGTCCAAAATTGTGTATTTTGTATTTAAGCTTCTTCCTCCAATCGAGATGAAAATTTCAATCTTCATCTCTACGGATGAAGAAACTTAAATAGGGGCATCTGTCATACCCCAATTTTTGACCTAAGATCCCGCCTCATGTCCATGTGTCATGCATTTCTATCCGGGATTTACTTCGCTTTTTCAAACGAAATTTCGACAGAGAGGTATTTTAAAATACCTCATTTTGTGTTCATTTATTATTTGTATATTTATATTATTATTATTATTATTATTTTGCTTATTTTATTTTATTATTCAGATTTTATTATTATTATTTATTTTATTTAGATTTAGTCTTTATTCTTTTTTCTGTTTTTTTTTTTAAAATTAATTAAAAATCAAAAAAGAAGGATCACGTTTTGAGTTCTGGGTCCAGCAGTGCAAAGTGTGTCTTCTTCCCCAAAAAGGAAGATCCCATTTCAACTAAGCAGAGTAATCTCTGCCCTTTTCCTCAATAATCCAAACCCTAGAACTTGTTGGGTTATAAAACAGAACCATTTTGTCTCAGAGAAGGGGGGCCAGCCGCAACACAAAAAACTCATACAGATCCAAATCAAATCCGTCCAACAAAAAACCAAAAAATCAGAAATCAATCCAGAAATAAAACCATCAAAGACCAAAAAACCATCATTTATCATCTTCGAAATCGCAAAAAACAGATCAAAAACCCAGACCAAGAAAACGAACCCAAAGGATCAAATCGAACCAAACTTCCATCGTCAATTCGAAACCCAGACCAAAACCAGGATCAAAAACAAAAAAGATGAAAACGAGACATAGACGAATCAAATCAAAAAATCACGATCTAAAAGTTTCGATGTGGTAAGGTGTTGAAAATTATTGGGGTTTTGAGGAAGAAAGAAGGAATCGGCCGGAAGAGAGCGGCGGGTTTTGAGAAAAAATGGGTTGGGAGAGAGAGCAAGAACCACGGCGGCGGTGATGAGAGTTTTTGAGAGAGAGGAAAAAGAAAGAATGCGGCGGCCGCGCGGAGAAGAGATAAGAAATCTGGGAAAAAATGTGAAGTTTTTAGGGTTAGAGGTATATATACCTCTTCACAATCCTGTGCGCGCAGGTGCACGGTCTTACGGTGCACCTGCGTGCCTATGCCCATCCTGATCTAATCAAACGCTCCAGATTTAATCTGGCTGGGATCAGATCAGGGCTGTCTGATTTAATCAGACGTCCCTGATTCAATCCACCCTTTTCTTCACACGCCCATGGGCCGCACCCCCTTTGTGGGCTGGGCTTACTCAGGTTTTGCTATCCCCACCCCCCTGTTTTGCTATTAACACCCCCTGCTATATTTATTTTTTATTTTTATTTTATTTATGTGTTCTATTATATTCAAATGTCATTTAATTTGTTTATTTTTGTACATTATTTATGTGTTATATGCTATGTTTAAATATCAAAAATGTCAAAAAATATGCCATGTTATTTGTTTCATTTATTATTGCTAAAAATATAAAAAAATACAAAAAAATATTATTGTGTGTTTTATTTTGTTTAAGTCCAAAGGGGAAAGGGAAATGTTTCGTTAACCCTGTGTTACGATGTTCATTCTTGTGCATTTTTGCTCGTTCACTATTTCTTTTTAACCTTGAAATAAAAATCATTGTTAAATATAAAAAGAATGAAAAAAGGAGTGGTTTGGCGGATGACTTTTCACTCTCCGGTGACTTCGGGTTTCCTGCCGGATGGCTTGCGACCCGAATAACCGACGTTCTAAAAAATATAATTTTCCTTAAAATGATGAAAAGCAAAAAACATTCAAATATTTTCAAAAAAAGAAATCTTTTATAATAAACTTCGACTTTCGTCGAGAAACCTTTTTTCAAACTTTTTTCAATAAATGCTCTAATACACTTAAGCATATTTAAATATTTTCACAAAGACTAAAAAAAATTCAAATCTTTTTGCCTCTTGGCTTTTCAATTTCAAACCTTTTCTCAAGAGAGTTTAGACGTGAGTCATCTCTAGTTGAAATTCATTTCCCCACGACATATGGCAGGAAAAGATATAAACTTTTCAGTATGTTCGTGGCGGATTTAAAAGGAGTTTAAACTTAAGATGACGACTCGTCTTTTTCTCCTAAAATCAATCAAACAAATCACTTTACAAATTTTACCCCGAACTACGAGATTTTGATCCCTCGCGGGTACGTAGTGCAAAAGACCTCGTGTCTTCCCAATTCAAAATTAATAAAACTTTTTTCCTTTTCTTTCGAATATCCCAAAAAAATTAATAAAAAAGATTCTCTCATCGTTACCCAATCATTTATAAGCAAATTTTACAAGCAAAACATTTTAGCACAAAAATACATATTTTACAAGAGGTTCCCGTAGAGTACTACGGATACATAGGATGCTAACACCTTCCCTTTGTATAACTAACCCCCGAACCTTAAATCTCTAAATTTTATTATGGGTTTATTCGATCTTTTCCCCTTCCATTGGATAAATTAAAGTTCGGTGGTGAATCATAATTTTTGAGAACCAAAGCTAACCAATAGCTTGGCGTCCGAAAATCACCGCGACAGAGCCTATTGTGGACAATCTGTGAGCAAATCAAGTGCACATTAGAAACCCACTGTATGAGGCTGAAATTGAAGACCTTATGGCTGAAATGAAAAGGTATGGAGGGCCGATGGAGGTAGTAAATGCCAAACAGAAGGAAATCATGAGAACCCTAGCCTCTCTTTGTAACCAACCCCAATCAACACCCTAGGATCTCCCTACTTGCTTAAAATGAAAAATCATTATTAATATTTTGCTAAGCACAATGTTAGGATTAAAATCATATCCATGTATGTTTCTTTGATTTCTTTGTGCTAATCTAAAATATTTATTCATATTTTGATAATCCAAGTGTTTTCATCTTAAACCTTCAATTGGCGCTCAATTTTTTTTTTACAAGCTCATGTTTTAACATTAATTTTCATATGCACAATAATTGGTTAATCTTGAGGATTAGAATTACATAGCAAGAGAGTAAACATAATAAGAACATCAATTTAAAACAAGCCAAAGAAATAACTTTTATTTAGAATGAGTATTTGTTACATATAATTCTAAAGATGATCAACTGATCTCCTTAGATGGTGGAATTGAGTGACCCAGCTTGGATGGAACCTCTCTTGGGGAATCTGAATCATCTGACTCTTCCTCAGGAGAAGATTTTAGTTCATCTAAGATTTGAATATCAGCTTGGTCTTCTTCAGGAAAATTTGTTTTCAAATACTCAAACCAGTAAGAGTCCCATTCTTCAGACTCTGTATGAGAATCTGCTTGTCCAGACTCTGAAGTAAGTGAAACCTCAGGCTCTGGCTTTGTTCTTCTTGGTGTTTCTTCTTTGTGTTTTCTCCTATCTTGACTGACTCTCATTGAAACAACCTTCTTCTTCTCTGAGCGTTTCATTTTTTCTCTCAAGAGATCTATCAATAACCTAAGATTATTCTGTGTGAGTAAAATGACTAGGTATCTCTCTCCTTTTATAAGCATAATTCAATGGCCGAGTATTAAATGTGTTCAACCACTCCTGATTTGACGGCATTGAAAGTTGAATTCTATTAATTGCTTATGTTACCTTTTTGATAATGACAAAAGGGGGAGAAAGAATATTGGTAAATCAATTGTTGGAAGAAGCGAAATTACTTGACTTTTTAGGGCCTTGTAATGCTTCTGAGAGAGAACGTAGGAGAGTGGTCAAAATAGTAGCATGAGGTACATGCTTTGATATGACAATCTGATCCTTGAGGATTTCAAAATATTGTACTAAAGAGCTCTTAACTGTTTTCAAATTTTTGTTCAGACTCTGAGTTATTTTCTTTGATAAGATTTTTTTAAGCTCTGAACTGTTTGAAAATATTTTGAACTCTGAAGCTGTTAATGATAACCATCAGAACCAAGTGTGTGTGTAGAAGTCTCTAAGTGCCTCTGATCCTATTTTGTCACTCAATTTAAATATTGCTTCATCTTGCATCTGCATTAAGGGCTTAATTTCAAGGAGAATGCATTTATTAATTGAAGTTTATTATTCATAGTTAGTTCTTGAGTAAGGGTGCAACTTTATTCAAAGATTATCACACTATGGAAAGAAGAAGCTTGCAAACCTTGTTCTTTACATAGTGAAATATGAATAATTTAAGTCATATTATAAAGTATTTCTGAAACTAATTAAAATTAACTATGGATACAAAATAGGGGGAGCTTACAAACCTAACCCTATGGGTTATCAGACTTAGGGGGAGCTTGTAAAACTCAGAAGCCTAATGTCAACATAGCTGATTTTTATCAACAACAATTGTATTTAATACTTATGTTTGTCATCATCAAAAAGGGGGAGATTGTTGGAACAAAATATGTGTTAATATACACACCCTTAGGTTTTGATGATAACAAAGTATTAAATGGACAATTGATGGTACTAATGTTTAAATTAAGTGCAGGAGAATTCAACGTTAAATCAAGAGCACACTTAATTTAGACTCTGATGAAACCTATGGAAGTCTGAACAATTACACTCTGAAAGAGTTCAGAAGTTACAACGTGGTTAGAAGCTAAACAAAGTTCAGAAGCTCAAAGAGGATCAGAACGTCTGCAAGTGTTCAGAAGCTCAGAGGAGTTCAAAAGTTCAAGGATGTTCAGAGGCCTACAAGAGTTCATAAGCTGTCTGCTAGTCATGAGTCATTCAGAGGATGAAGACGTTCATAAGCTGAATTGCGAAGGACTATCAGAGGGCACCCATACAAGACCAATCAGACTCCAAATTATCAAAGGTTCATCAGAAGCAAAGGAATTCCCCAGTCATCAGAGGGCTACATCAACTACAACTTATCAAGCCTGATGATTTGTTCTAAGGTCAACTAATTGCAACGGTCACAAAGGATGTGATCCCTCTCTCTAGGAGCTAGTTGTACCTTATAACTGTACTATTGGACAAACAGTAAAGGTGAAGCCTCTCTGCAAAGGAAGACGTGGCTTTACTCAACGGATCTACAAAGACTAAAGCTGTCCATTTTACAACGGGAATTTCTCCAACGTCTCAATGTCTTTCTCAACTCATATAAATATGCCAAAGAAAGAATTGATGACTAGCGATCTTCATTAGAAAACATCTCTCAGAAGAAAGTGAGAATTATGATTGTAATAGAAAATATCTCTCAAATGAAGTGAGCATAGAAACTAGCTTAAGACTCTGAAGTTATTATGTTTGTAATAAGTTTAAGCTTATAAGTTAGTAGTAAGTCTTCTGCTTAGTGTAGAAGCAACAAAGTCTTCTACTTAGTGTAGAAGCTCTTCTGCTTAGTGTAGAAGTAAGAAAGTCTTCTACTTAGTGTAGAAGCACATAAGTCTCAATCTTAGTGATTAGAGCATGAAGTCTTGAGCCTGAGTGCTTGAGAAAGGAAGCCTCTGATCTTGTGTGATCAGAGCAAGGAAGTCTCTCTGTCTTGTGTGACTAAGAGCAGGAAGTCTTAAGCTTGTGTGCTTGAGCAAGGAAGTCTTTGATCTTGTGTGATCAGAGCAAGGAAGTCTCTCTGTCTTGTGTGACTAAGAGCAGGAAGTCTTGAGCTTGTGTGCTTGAGCATCTATTGTAATCTTTGTGATTATAGTGAACTCTCTTGGAAACAAGGGGACTGGAGTACTCTCAATTTGTGAGGGGAACCAGTATAAATTGTTGTGTATTCTTCTCTCTCTCACTCTCTCATTTACTCCTTCATCATTCATAACGTCATAAGTTAATTGTGTGAACAATCCGCTGTGCTTTAAAGACTCTGAAAATGTTCAAATATCTTGGAAAGTTTTTAAATATCCAAAACACAATTCAACCTCCCCTTCTTGTGTTTTCTCCACGCACCTTCAAACTCATGTGTTCCATTAAAAATTATGTAGGATGTACATTAATTATAAGGACCAATTTTATTTTATTTTGATAAGGTAAGGAAATTATAAAGACCAATTTTAAAATTGTCATTTGAATTTTTAAAAATTATGATAAAATATCCTCTTGTTTTAGATATTTTTTAGATAATAGTTTAAAGTTTTAAAATCCACCTCTTATTTTAATGTGTTAATTTTTCGCGTTGTAGTCTATCCTCAAAACCTTATATCAAATTTTAAACAATTTAAAATCTAATATTTTATTTTATTGCATTTGTTTTAGCAAAATAAATAATTTTGAATCTTATAAGTTACTATTAATAATAATATTTCTTTAATTTAACTTTTAATTATTTAATTTGGAGGGCAATCAGTTTGGAGTATTTTGTTTCTATGGACTCCAATTTGCCATCAATGTTTTACTCCAATTTTTGTTTCCCGGTCATGCAAATAAACTTTTCAATTGCATACTTTCCAAAAATTTTAATTTAATTAAGAAAAGATTTTTCCCGTGCCTTGCACGGGTATACACACTAGTTCCTATTTTAAACAAATAAATAATATAAAATAAAAAAGTACATAGACAACCTTTAAAAGAAAAATGAACATAAACAAATAAATATCAATGCAAAAATTTAAAATTATCCTGTGTCTGACGACGAACCTGATGTAGGTTTTTCATAGAATCTCTTGGAGATGAGTTAGCAGACAACTATCCTTTAGGAGATTTATCGCAATCAAAGAATCGTGATATATTTTAAATTTATAAAAAACTACACTCCCAAAAACTCTCAAGGCCATGAAAAATCAGAGCATCTTTTCATTTGAGAATGAATTTTATAATTATTTTATATTTATAGAGTCCCTATATAGTCCGGGACGCAGAAGAGAGAAAAAAACTCTTAATAGTGTAAAACATGAAGCGAATGAATAATCTTCATCTCGTTGTATTCTGTAATATCCTTAAATTTATATTGCAAAAAGCTATCTCAATTTTATTATAGTATTTTAAACCAAATTACTCAAATAATATTTCAAATTAAACACATAAATAATATTAAAAAAAAAAATTACGCTGCGTATGGTGAGTCCAGGTTCCCTCCATTTACTCTATGCTCCATTTAGTCAATTAGTTGCATGGTTGTATGACATGCGTAAAAAAAAACAATCCAATGGCTCATATCAAACCTCTAAAACAAAAAGAAAAAGAACAAGTTTCATTCCTATCCTTCGTTAGGCTTCCGCTCCATCTTCTCCTTTCATCGCTTCACTCCCTCTTCCTCTCTCGGCCACCGCTGCTGCCGACACCCCTTTCTACAA
The DNA here is from genome assembly GCA_951799995.1 of Trifolium subterraneum. Taxonomy (NCBI): domain Eukaryota; kingdom Viridiplantae; phylum Streptophyta; class Magnoliopsida; order Fabales; family Fabaceae; genus Trifolium; species Trifolium subterraneum. The sequence continues at coordinate 38,782,330 of OX637462.1, read as the reverse complement.
TCTCTCTCTCTCTCTCTCTCTCTCTCTCTCATCACTGCCCTTTGTGCCATTTTCCCCCTTTTTTCAATTTTAGGATTTAATATGGTATTAGTTTCTTAAGTAAAGGACGGTGCTGACTGGTGTATAATGGAATTCAAACAAGAAAGTCATTGTTGTCATCAATTTTCAATAGAAGGGAAATGATTTCACAAAGTCATGAAATGATAGTTGCATCTTTGAAAAATGGTAATATGTTTTTTATCTGCTCCTTGAGATAAATTAGATGTCCAAGAAGTCAAGAACAAAGACACAACGGTGGTAGTGATGGCTTTCATGGCGGCAATGAGACATCCAGGTGGAATCAAATGACAAGTTGGTGGCGCTGGGTTCTGGCTATATACGGAGAAGAGGAACAGTGAATTAATTTTGTTTTTTTAAAGAAAAATGCTTATTTTTGTAGCTTTAATCATAACCATTGATTAGTTGTTTTGCCTCATGTCGAGCATCTACAATCTCAACGGCACATACTAGTAATATACATTAGGATTTCCACGGAATTCTCTCGTGCATTTTTTTTTTTGTAAATAATTGTGCATTTTCAATAAAAATTGCTAATGTTGCGTTCGATTAAAGCTTCTCAAATAATTTTTTTTTGTAGAAATTCTAATATTATATTTTTTTAGAAACTCTAATATTATATTTTTTTTTTTGTAAAAACTCAAATATTATATATATTTTTTGTTAGATTCTAGTTTTCCTTATTAGAATCTGTCTTCTAGCTTCTGTACAATTTGAAGTAGCTTATCTTTTAAACTGCATATGCTCTTCATGTGTTCACTTAAACTTTGACTCTTGGTTCTGCACACTTGAACACACATTTGTATATCCAATTTGTTCTTTCAATTCTTTGTTATCATAAAACTTTAGCATATCGTACAAATTCTTTTTGTTCCAACAATGTAATATAATGTAACATTAATTATTGGGTTAAATATGTTTTTTGTCACTTTGAAATTATCAATATTTTTTTGTCCCTATCAAAAAGGTTGCATGTTTTGGTCCAATGTGTATTTTTTACAGACATGTTTAAAATATTTTAAAAAGTTTTTTAAAAAACTCAAAATTTGATTTTCTAAGTCAAGATTTTCGTTACTTTTATCTTTATCTTTTGAAATTTAAAAACTTCATATTTAATTATTTTTATTTTAAAAAATTTCTAAAGTTTTGTAAGAATTTTCCATAGTAGTACATGTATGAAAAAATTATTAAAAAATTTAAATTTAAGGATAATTAAACAATTCTTAAAATTTTAAAAAATATCCGGAACTAAAATTGCATGCATAAATTTTTTGTAGTACCGAAACATGTCACTTTTTTAATAAAAAATTTAAAAAATTAATAATTTTATAGAGACCAGTAATATATTTAAGCCTTAATGACTTCTACTTACAACAATATCACCCAATCATAAGAAAAAGGTTGTTGCGACTCGTCATACACATGGGTTATACTAGTGTTGTTATTAAATTTGTATATTGTAACGACCAAATCCAATATTGGTCTTATTCTAACTTTAGAAGATCATGTGTTTCATCTTCACTTTCCGATGCTATTTATGAATTCATCAACATCCTCTATGTATAAGCGCTGCTATGGGAGACACAAACAGATTCTCCAATTCAAAAGTATGAAAAAATTCCTTGAAATTACCATCCCCATCTAATTTAAACGCAAAACAAAGAAGCCCCAATTTATAATGGTAGATGCAGATTTATAAACATTAAAATTCTAATTTTACCGATCGCGGCGGCTGCCATGAAACCATCAAAGGTGAGATGAAGTAGCCGCCAATTAATTGATAGAGACCGGAACTCAAATATTTTTTCTTTTAGAAAAAGAAAACTCTAAACAAGAGAAACCAATTGCAATATAACATGTTAGCAACACATCATTTGCAATATATTCGCGAGGCTGGTCTTCGCTGTATTAAGCATTTTCCTTTTATTTTTACTAATACTTTATTAAAATAAGATCTACCTAACCTTTGTAGGCTTGATCTAGTAGTAAAAAGACACGTGTTGAAATAGAGAGTTCCCGGGTTCGAGTTCCGCTGGTGTCTTTGGAGAGAGGTATATATAATCACTTTTGTAAGCGCTCTTTGAGCCCTAAGGTCTTCCATGCCTTGGACTGGAGCACCATCCTCTCACTCTAATATTTTATTTATAAAAAAAATTAAAATAAGATCTATCTTTCTCATATGTTTATTTGACTTCCGCATTAAAATAAGATTATGGATTTAGAGTATGATTTCTATGATTAATCAGTAAATTGATTATAACAAAATCTACATTATTTTTTGTTTTCAAATTTAAATTGAAATGAAACAGACACGTTATAATTTCCGAACTAGAATCCAACCAACTAGCATGAATTGTTGTGTTGTACTACTACCTGGTCTTACAACTGAACCACGAGACACGGATCTCACACCGCATGTGTCGTTTACCGTCAATAACAAACTTCCTTTTCTCTTTTCCCTCTTTTTATGCCTTTTTTAATCACTATTTAACATACATACATTGCCAACTCTTTAGTATAAATAAATAAATGTCCACAGCCTTGCAATCACCTCTTAAACTAAATAAACTCTTCTGCAAAAAAAGGTGCTATCACTAAGAAGTTACTATAACAATTTCTTGGCGATCGTCGGTATGGCCGGCGCCGCAGATGGGTTTCTTCGGCCAATATATGAAGGTAGTATTTCCGGATATGACCATTCCGTGGAGCGTCGTCCTTACCACCGCAAATGTGGTTGTGTACTACATAGCAAATCAAAAAAATCACCATGCACACACAAGTTGCCAATCATGACATGTAATAAAATCAAATATCCTATGAGAAGGGCATGGAGTGAAAGCAATTTGGTTTTGTCTGTTTCTGCTCATTCTTCTCCTTCTTCTTCTTCCCCTTCTCCTCTTGCTCCAGGGGTAAAGTCTCGGCGTGGTTCCGTCGATCTAGATCATGATCATATCCAAGAAGAAGAACAACAACTTAATAAAACTAGTACTTTCTTTGAGGTGGATCAATCATTTTGACTATGTTTATTCTTTTTCCTATTTTTTTAATTTGTTTGCTTTTATTTTGTTTTATTTTTTTGGGTCCCAATTTTGAACTACTAAGTTCGGTTGAGGTCTTTTTTAGTTTTTATTTCATTTTTAGAATATTAAGTTGATTTGTTAGATGATGTCATGGTTTTTTTTTGGCTTGTAATCGATTTGGTTTATGTTTTAGTATTAGAGTTGCCTTTTCTTGTAATGATGTTAATTTAATTTTCTGGATTTTTTAATGTATATACCTCTTTTCTTAACTTCCGATGTGTATCAGTTAAGAATTTTAATGAAGAAATATATTGCGGACACCTCCAATTATTTTGTCAATCTTCTTGTTTGATTTGGATATTAAAATGTTGCAATTTGAGTCGGTGTTCATGTAAATATTCTAGATCATCCATCGGAGTATTATGATGTGTTCCACCTCTTTTGTCGATGTTTTATCAAAATTAAAAACAAAAAAAAATATTCTCTATTGACCAGTTTGGTTTTAATTTCATTGTTAGTAATACAGCCTAAAATTGGATTGCAAATCGTAATTTAAGAAGGGATCCAGCCATAGACAAATCGATTCGCAAGGTTTTGTTTGAAGGAAAAAGTATTGTGATTATTTAATTACTAGAATATTTTTATTTTAATTAAAGTCGGCATATGAAAAGTGTCATATGGCCATGTGGCCAGCAAATAATGCACGGAACCTTTTAATGAGAAGTGGGTGGGAGCCGGCAACACAGCTAATCTTTCCAAAAAATTGAATGTTTTATTCAACAGGACGCTAAAGATCTTTCTTCCAAGAAAGCTAAAGATAGCTGTCTTTGTGTAGATTTTATGAATCTTGGAACTGTAATTGAATCTGACCTATGCGGCAAATGTAGATTTTATGATTAGAGTAGATTGATGGTCAACAATCCGTCGTCAAGCAGCCGATTGATCTACTGGAGGAGATTTGTATTTACTGACACTCTGATGCTTAAGTCAAAAGAGATCAAGCACAAGTTTAAGTGTGAGTAGAGAAATAAAATTGAATATCTGACTCTCCTGTAAAAGAGCTTATAAAAATGCTCCCAGCGCTGGGCCAAAGTCTTCTTAATGGGCCGTGTTGTGCAGCCCATTAAGAGAGATTGTTAGGACTTCTGCTAGGATGGAGGGAGAGGCGGTTATTTTACCCTCATCCTGGTTGAGTTGTTCCGTGTTTCCAGGTGGAGTGGAGCAACTCTGCCGAGAAGGATTAGACCTAGCTCTTGGCCCAGTTCGAAACATTTTGTAGCACACATTATTCTTCCCTGTATTGCTCAAGTAAACAAAATCGACTCACTACCTAAAAAGATGATATGTCCGGTGAAATGAAAGAATTTTGAACAATACAAGAGAAAGAAGAACAATTACCGATAGCTAGAGACACCACCAGTACATCCATTCCTCCGCCATTGCACGAGTAATTTGTAACCAATTTTTTGATATTTGGTCCATTTGCTAGTCTAAGGCCTAACCACCGGCACTAACAATAAGTCATCTTAAAAAAAATAAAAATTTAAATGCAATTTTAGTCCTCCTATTTTCAATTAGTTTAAATGCAATTATTAAAAAAAACTTTTTTGATCAAGTTATTAAAAAAAACTTAAATGCAATTATTAAAAAAAGGCAAAAAAAATTGAAAATAGGGGGACCAAAATTAAATTAAAGGTAGATTGTTTTCTGTTTTCATTGTATCTAATGTATTTGTTGTTGAATTATAAGGGTTGAATACTGTTTGTATTTTTTATAATTCAAATTTTGCTTATAAAAAAAATTAAAGCCAAAAAAAAATAGAAAAAAGAAAAACTTGGTTATATTCAATCAGTTTTCCTGTTAATTTGATCTAATTAGTTAAACATTGGATATTAGTCGCTCTATCATCTTTTATTAACAAAAAATGATTGATCTAAATTTTCTTTCTCAATTTAGCTATAATTCCCTCCCTTCCTCTCAACTCTTCAATTTGTAATATGGTAGTATATAGTATGAGAATGATATCTTTCCTTTGCCGCATTCTCAAAGCAATGTTAACCTCTTGCTCACGTTGTCTATTGGTGTCTCTCCATCAGACTACTACTCCACCACAATAATTCGTGGAACCAGTCATTAGTTCTGCAAAACTTATGACGATGGGTCTGAATTAAAAAATGTGCCCTGCTTAGTTATAACTTGAATTGACTTGCAAATTTTGCAGAAAACCACCCCAAAAGAAAAGGAAAATTACATTTTCTAATGTAGTTCAACACGAGTTTGGATCTTCTCCTTCCATCCTTCTCCCTCCTTCAATGAATACAAGTGCAAAAGGAGAGAGAACATTAATAAAAAATGATAAATATATTAAGAGAGAGAAAATACAAAAGAGAGATAGACACATGTTGGTGAAGGAGAGAGTAGGAGAGAAATAGTTGCAGGAGGGGATCTAAGTTCGTTCAACACAAGACCGGTTATAAAAACTGGGTTTTCCAAAATTTAACTCAGGTCCCTGAGGATATGATGATTTGGGACTCAACCCTTTGTTTTATGTAGTCTTTATGCCATTTTGGTATCATTTCACATCATTTAATCAATTAGCTGTTAATAGATTAAACATAAATTAGACAATTTTACCTGTACAGTAATTTAATCGATTAAATGTTGTCACTTAATAGATTAACACACTTTTTGTATTAAAAACACACCTACTTGAAGAAAACCATATAAAAACAAGGATTTGTATCCTCTAATGTGAGATTAAAGGTGAATGTGACAACCCGATGATTTATTATAAGGTACCTATAGTATCTGCATTTTATTTATTAATTAGTGGTTGATATTAATCACTAAGGGAGCCGAATCCAAACAATTTTTGAGAAAGTGTTTTGTATTACTAAATTTCAAGTGTCTGCCAAAGAATCCCAATGTTTAACTTCAGTGCCTGTATTTTATATGTCACGGCTTTTAAGTTAACGAACTAAACTACTCTTATGCAAAATTATGTTTTGTCCCGATGTTTAACTTCACTGCCTTCCACTTTTCAAATCATTCATTTTGTTCACTTAAGGTTGAATTAATCATCACTTTCTTTGGAAGAATTTCAGTATGATTTTACATACATTAGATAAATGAACTCCTCTTGGATAATATATATACATGAAAATAAATTAAGGGAGAGAAGGTGTGAGGGAAGGCTTTGTAACCTCTAGCGCCCCACAGTCACTAATATAAATCGTGGTAAGAGGCCTGTTCCATATGGCACGAGCATTCTGGGCCCTTTCGTCTCCGAAAAATTCAGCCAAGTCATTAAATTGGCGAATTCGTTCACCTGGTTGGTATGTGGGAGTGGAAGCTATGGCTCTGATGACATCCAACCCTGCAATTAGATTCAACCAGAAGCTGAACAATATAAATTGCTAAACACTAAACACAGAAGATTAGAGATCAAACAGATAAAATATAATATAGTCTCAATTGGATAAAATATTCCAATATCTGAACAACTCTTGGATCATCAGATTAACATACACAGTATGGCTGAATATATAGTGAAAGAGATGCAAAATCAAAACTATTTGAACTTGGAGTTGGAGGTATAAAACATGACCACTTACTAATGAGAGTCAATGCTTATGCAAAAAACAGAAGCACAAACATTTCACCAGGTTTGGTTGCTAAGCTTATAGTTTGTACACAATCAAACAGTGAGTTCAGAAAGCAACTTAAAACTTGTGATACTGTGACAGCACCTTTAATGCTGAGGAAGATGCAGGATGTCAAATTTGTGATTTGTGAACACCAAGACCCGTAACTCCAGTTTTCAGTGTCCACATTGAAAAGGTGCAGAACCAGGTTTCAAAAAACGGTAGTCAACCATGATTTGGATTGGGACATCAAGGTTTCTGACAGCAATGTGGCCACAATTTAGATTGCATCAACCACATTTAACTATTATTATCAACCTACGTTGCCTAGGTGCGGGTACGGTACCAGTACCCGATACGGATACCGGTACGGAGTACGGCATTTTTAGAAAAACTAATACATGTGTTTGGGCATAAATTAAAGTACGGATATGTACCTGGTACGGGTACGTACCCGGTACCGGTACTTTTCCTCAAACGGAGTACCCGTGCATATCAACAGTGTTATTATTATTAAATGATGACGGCCATGGAAGCACAAAGCAGAATCTCTTGTCAATAGCGGCCGCTATATCTGCAATAATGGTGAAGCGGTGGTTGACCGCCACCAGACGCGTTGGTTGGTGCTCTTACATTGATATTGCGATGGGAGCAGCCGCTACATCCATCATTGTCCCAAATATGACTCTGCTCTTAAGTTTAGACCGGTTGCATGGTTAATTTGGGAATTTCGACCTAAAAAACCCCAAATCCCATCTCTTTTTCTTCTTCTTTGCGTACATCTACGAACCTTTCTTCCTCTAGTCTCTGCAGTAACCCAGCATTGAGACTCTCTGTCTTTCTCTCTTCTGTATTTCTTACTGTAGCTTTTCTTCTTCCTCTTTATGTTTTATTTATTGCCTTGTCTTATCTTGTCTTTTCTGTTTCTTTTTTTGATATTCTTTTTCATTTTCTTCTTGCCCTCTCCGTTTCTATGATTTTGTTCTCAGCCTCGGTTTGCTATTTGTATTAATCGTATAATAAATCCCTAATATATCACATAGTGTCTGCTCTGACTCCACTATCCTGGATTGACAACTACTACAGAATGGCAGGGTAAATTTTCTGACAACTGCCATAGCCAATTTGTGAAGGGATGTCTGCCATGGCGTTGCCATACATAGGCTGCAATGGTGTGCATATATGATATTAGGGATCGTGACACAAATGAAATTTAAAACAATGTGCATAACCAAATTTTGTGTTCCCTGATTATGGTGCTTCCAGAGATTAACATTTGACCGCAATAATTGTTACATACACTGCATGGTAGACACTAGACACGACCAATAATTCTAACAAGAGCTAAGCATTTTTATTAGTATATTAATAAATCCTAAGCTTATTGTTTTTTGAAAGAGATTAATCCTAAGTTTCTTGAGTTTGAAAGAAGCTAATTGTGCATAACATTGTTGCCTGACAAGTGTTTATAAACCGTTTCGGTAAGGTTGAGTTAGATTCAACCCAACTTTTTATAAAAAAAAATGGTATCACATCATATGATATCTAAGATTAGCTGGTACACCTGTTAGCTATCAAACAATAAGATAAAACTATAAGCTGTCCTGGGTCTGCTAGGAATACAACATCGAATAACATATAGCCTAACAAAGTGTTATCGGATTGAGTTAACTCTTTCAAAAGGTATCACAAACCAATACAGATGCAAAAATATATAATTTGTTCTACACACATTATTGCCTATTTTCAACACATCACAAACATTGAAAAAAATAGTTAGTTTAGTTACCTTCAAGCACGGTTCCAAAGACGATATTCTTGTTATCAAGTTGAGGACAAGGTCCAGGTCCAGTGGTAATTAAGAACTCAACGTTCCTGTATTCGGGGTCAAACTTGATCTCGTCTTCATCATCATTTTCAGACAGCGATAGCGAAACAATGCCAGGTCGGGAATGTGTAAGCGTGAACGCCTTGGGATCCACTGTTTCAATGTTGCGAGGGAGGTAACTTGGAGGGCGGACCTCGCCTCTGTCAGGACGACCCTGACGTCCAGCAAGAAAGTATTGACCTGGTAAAACCTTGTGGACGAGTGTGTTCTTGTAGGAAGAGGAATTAGGGTTAGAATTGGAAGCGGAAATGCAGAGGGATTTGAAATTTGAGACGGTGCGGGGAACGAGATTACCGTAGAGACCGAGAATGACACGACCGAGTAGAGTTGAATCGGAGCATAAGGTGGAAATGGTGTCACCTAGGGTTCGATTTGGGAGGTAATAGTTTGGGCAGAGGCTGAATTCCATGAAGATGCGGTCGGTAATGGTGGGGATTGGTGGTGGTGAAGCGGAGGAGGAGAGAGAAGGGAAGGAGAGAGTGGTGGCGGTTGATGTGAGGAGGAGTGAGCGGCGAGTGAAGTTGGGTTTGGGATTTAGAGAGGGAAGATGTGGTGGTGGGTGTGCCAAAGAGGAGGCCATTGAAGAGAGTAGTGAGATTCTTCTTCATTTTGCAGTTGAGAGAGAGAACTTGGAGGAGCCAAACAGTGTGGGGTCTACCGTAGATTAGATAAACTCGTCAAATATTGCCAACAAGGCCTAATTCTTTATGTTCTTATCAGAAATGTTATTTAAACTACTTTGTTGACAACTTACACAACAACTTATCACTATTCATTTATACATCAATTTTCATTTAATTTTTATTTGGCTTTAATGCACTTTTGGTTTGCGATTTTGAAAAACTTAACTTTTGATCCTCTATTTTTTAAAGAGTCATGCTAACTAATATCTTCCGGGCACTAGTTAAGGAAATAAAAAAGAAATTTATGCATTGAAAATATCACTTTTTTTATACTTTTTAAATGTTGAAAACACAAATTTCAAGACATTACTATTATTAGTTTCCTTAATTATTATCTCGGGACCCTATTTACCATTTTCCTTTTTTTTAAAGCCAACATTTTAATCTCCTATTTTTTATCCTCCTATTTTAGAAGTCAATTTTTAGATCCCTATTTTAAAAAACTTCAATTTTTAATCACCAACTCATTGATGGAATATTTTTGTTCAACTTTTGTCCGACTTCTTTGAAGATTGGTGTTGTGACGTATCCACTTTGTTCTCCATTTTTAGTGTAATAGTTGCAATAACATGTTTGGTGCACTTATTCATATTGTTCACTTAAGATCATTAATACATTATAGAAGCATTTACATTCTTGTATTTTTTAGGTTGGTTCATGGAATGCAGTCCTTAGATTAATCGACTTCTTTAGGATTGATGCTTGTCAATTATCATTGAGAATGCAAGCTAGTGACATACTCTCTCCGGTCTCATATAAGAAACAAAACAAAAAAATTACAAAGTCTTAAATATAAGAAAAAGTTACTACAATCATTACATTTATTTTGAATATTCTAATTTTACCCTTTGTTTTACCTTTTCATACTATTATAAGCCTACACCTTAGAAATCGTATAAAAAAGAAGTACACCTTGAAAACCGTATAAAACTAATGGTAAAATAGTAAATGACATTTTTTTTTTATACTTTATCCACTTTTCTTAAAGGGCATGCTTTTTTTTTTTATTCTAATATTCAAGATCAGAGGGAGTACCAAGATAGCTGATAAACTGGTTGATTAACTCAATCACAGGGCAAGATTCACCATTTTGATGAAATTTGTAAATTAGTGGTAGGACATGATGAATTGTATTGTAAAATTATGTTAGAACATGATGAGTTGTAGTTCCATTGTAAAGTTAGAAATGAAGTGGTGTTTAATCAAAAAGGATTCAATTTTTCTCTTGTTCAGTGGATTGGGAGCCCTTTAACATGTATGGGGCTGGTTAGTGGTTAATCAGGAAGCATTAAGGGCATGGACCTGGCATATCTACTCAAATTTGATTAATTATGGCTTTTTGATTATTGTTCTAGAACAGCTTCTGTTTTGCTGTGTAGTGTTTGTCAGGTTTAGTGGATCTTTGGATGACCTGAGCTTCTGCTGAGTCAAGCTGGAAGCGTATCAGTTTAGTCCGGATATTGATTGGGCGCGCTTCTAGTCTTGGTACTCGTTGCGGTTGTATTTCAAAAGGTTTGCATTCGGTATTGTTATTTTCTTGCTATGTTGATAGTTTGATGCTGATATACTACAATGATGTAACACCTCTGCCCAATATAATATTTGTCTGGCACATTGAGATATAAGATAAGCTTGGAAACAAGCCTTGCCAATTGTGTACCTCTTATGATGCATCATACTTGGAGTTTCTGGTTGAATATGTTTGAGTGGAAGTCGCGCTTGGTTGTAATAATGATTGTTGTTCAGGATATATTAGCCCTTGTTCGTTTGGATCTGCTCTAATGTGATGTTTTTTGCAACTCTAAACATGTAGAAGTGCTGGATCGGTGCTGGGCAATTGTGGAGTTGTCTGAGAGCTAGCTAGTAACCGTCTAATATTGTGCCTTGGTTGATTTCAATAATGTTGTTCCCTATATGTCGACAATGCTTGCAGTTTGGCCACTCTCTTTATTCTAGTGCAGACATTTGATCATTCACTTTGGGAGAGTATCAATTAGCAATGTATTGTGTTGATTTTTTGCTGGTTTATCTTGGACTTACCTGCACTAGCTCTTAGTGTTTTGATTATTGCATGTTCTAACATTTAGTTTGGGTGCCTGTATCCTGGAAGCATAGCCTAGAATTTCCAATAGATTGGTGTTTTAAGCTCTTTGTTGAATTGGTGGACTATAGTGTTTTGCACTGGTGACTGATATGTAACATAATTTGGTTGTGTGTTGCAATAAATTTTGCTTATTAAAAAAAGTATTACCAATTTGTTATAAGTTTGTAACTTTTTTGTTTGGATATAATGAAATATGGTTATATTTTTCATTGCATTTTTTTCTGAAATGGCTTGAACCCATAAATAGAAAAAATTGGGATTGATCACAATTTTCTTGAATATGAATTATTGACAAGAACATAGAAATTAACCAATATGAGATCAATATGATAAAAGGATTAACCATTATTTTATGAAAGATTAACCAATTAGTTATTCTAATGTAAATTATTGGCTTTAAATTATGGATTCACATATAAATCGTGTAAAATTTCAAAGTTACACAAATAGTGTGATTACTTGATATTATTACCAATACAGATGTGGGGAGTAATGTGTGTCCAACTGGGAAGTTGGAGAACATATTTGGTTAACTGTCTTGAAATCTTTCAAACTTAAAAAATGATTACCTTTAACTTAGTTTTAACTTTATCATCTGCAAAAATTAGAAGTGTGACCCATATACAGTGTCACTCTTAAACAAATAGTGTGATTACTTGATATTATTACCAATACAGATGTGGGATCATTTGTGTCCAACGGGGTAGTTGGAGAACATATTTGGTTAACTGTCTTCAAATTTTCGAAACTTAAAAAAACGATTCACCTTTAACTTCATCATCTCCAAAAATCAGAAGTGCGACTCATGTACAACGTCACTTGTAAACAAATAGTGTGATTACTTAATATTATTACTAATACAGATGTGAGGAGTCGTGTGTGGACAACTGGAGAGTTCAATCCCTCCTCCATCGAATCCATAATCGATTTTGCACAATCCGTCCCCCATCGTTCAATCACTCCTTCAGTGTCATTCATTCTCCTTCACAGTTTAATTTTGAACCACAATCCGTCAAACCCTCCGATGTTCTCTGTTGTTCTCTGCATTTCCAACATATGGAATAACTTCATCCAAGGGCGGTATCAATCACCAAAGCTAAAGAGTTCATTTTATACCACAATCCTACGTCAAGCTGGCTCATTTAACCTAAATTAACTTTAAATGGACAAAAATTCCTTATTTAATTAACAATATGTTTCAAGGACACTATAACAACTTACTCAGTATTTTAGACAGGTATCTCAACAAAGTGCATGATTTTTTCAAGTTAGATTTGAAGACAATCAAAGAGGTGTGGTATTTATAGAAAGAGCAATATATATGGGGGGAGTTATGTATATACAACTGGGGCGTTGTTTAATAGATTTGGTTAACTGGCTAAAAATCTTTCAAAGATAAAAATATCATTCAACTTTAACTTTGTTTTACAAGAAAGCAAAGTTTTTCACAGGCTCTTATACCAATTGAAGTAGCAAAGTTTTTCACAAGAAATGGGGGTTTGAATTGTGAACCTTTAAAATATTGCCTATAAAAATTATCAACCACAATATACTTAAAGAATATTATTAGATTGTTAGTTAAAACAAAAATTCAAAAAGTGTTGCTGACTGGAGAACGTTCTCCCAACACTCTCTGACAGTATATAGAAATGATAACTTGTGATTTGTATGATAAGTGTTTGCGTAAATTAAATCATGAGTAAGGGAAGATAATGCACACAAACAATTTATCCTGGTTCGCCCAAAAACTTGGGCTAGTCCAGTCTCCACACTCCTTGTGAGATTGTCCACTAAGAGATGCTAATGATCTTAAGTTACACTTCCTTTGATCTAGATCGAAGACCAACAATTCTTCTAAGCCTTACAGACTTGATCTACCTAACCTCACTGACTATGAAGGTGTCACTCAATTAGTAGTTACGTACTAACTTGAGCCAAGGTTACAATGATGAAAGATTTGGTAATCAAAGCTTATTCACTCAATACACTTTTGAGAAGCTTTGAAAATGGATGAAAACTCTCAAAACACTCAATGGATATTCTAATCCTAGATGAATAAATTACAGATCTGAGTGAGAGAGATAAAGAAGAGCTTTTAATAAAAATTGTATCACAAAGACAAGTATTGAAATGTTGTAGTGAAAACTCTTGCTCTTCAATGTTGCCAAGGACCTCTATATATTGTTGAATGATGATCAGGGAGTCTTGGCCACGAAGTATATCCGTTAGAAGCTTGAAAATAACGGCTAGTAGCTCTGCATTTTGACAGCTCATGAGATTTGAAGAAAACTGATTAGTCTGAGATTGATCTCCAAAGTTTCTTCTTCTGACTTTTGAAAGAGGAGCGTATGGTGAGCTGTTGTCGAGCTGTAATGATGCTGTATGTTGCTTAACAAGCAAGTATAACCGTTGTGCGGCTTTTGGATGAACTTTGAACAGCTGTATGTGAGCTAGAGTCACTCCAAGTGAGTATTTTCTCTTTCCAGCATTGGTCTGAGATCGTTCTCCAGGAACTGGGCGTGAAAGAACATCTTCCTTTTATGTAGAAGAGTTGATGCACATGAAAGCCAGTTGTATGTGGATAATATCAGCAATGGTAGGTTGTACTTGATGTCTTAAAAAGTCCTTGTTGCAAGTACAAGTGTCATAGAGAAAGATGTGACCCCATTGGAGAATGATCCTTCTTTATTCTTTTCCAAGTACATGCTATGTCATAGATATACATGTGCTGTCTATTTTTCATTAGAAGCCAGCTTAATGACAGTTATCTTATGTATAAAAATATCCTTGTGTCATATGGTTATTTGCACATGTTTGAACATAGAACTTGGTAAAAATGGTAAGTTCTCTATTCATGGGAAATTCTTTGCCTTAAATGAGCTCTTGGACTGTAGAGATTTTGTGAGTTAAGCCCAAGATAAAAGTGATCATTTGTCTTGTACATGGTTGACTTATCCATAAGTCCTTTTGCCTTGATTGTGTGAAAATGGATGTTGCGCAGGTTTCAGAGATCAATCTGAGACCAATCCTGAAGCTTTTGTTTTTATCAAAGTAAAAACATGATATTTGATCTAAAGGCTCAATTGTTCCTAGCTTAATTAAAACACTCAAGAACACTTGTTAGATACCAAAAAGATTAGAATTACACTTAAAAATAATTAAGAGGTTTGTTATCTTTAAAACATCAAATTGGGATTTTGCCTCAACAATCTCCCCCTTTTTGATGATGACAAACTTCTTGAATTATGTTTTGAGATGGAATTCTAATTTTAATCAAAATTCAAAAGTGCTTGTAATAGATTGTCTAGTGTTTTTAATTTGTAAGCTCTCCCTCAATTCAAGCATTCAATTTTCAAAATGATCATGCTTATGACATAAAAGAATTGAGTAACATAAATTGGATTTGAATCAAGCAATAAACATTAATCATCAATCTCACATATGTGAGCATCAAAACACAGTTTACAGCCCATGATTAATTCAAAATGATTCAAATATCCATCAAAAGCAAATAAAAACATCAAATCCTAGTTTAGATTATTAGTACATAGTAGGAGAAGTTTAACATGACAAAAGAAAACTTCCCAAAATATCTATCCTCTAAACAGGATGATTAAAGCATAAGATCACAAATTAAAAAAAACATGATTATCAAATATCCAGAGCATTGTATCAGACAAGCTTTCATTTCCAAAACATCATTGAACTCCCCCTTAATTTCTCAATTCATTCTCCCCCTTTGTCATCATTGAAAAGGGTATAATCTAGGAGCAACACACAAGCAAAGTTTTATCATTCATTGGCTCCATCAGGAGCAGGTGAAGTGGGAGTACAATCATCATCATCAGACCTGTCATTTGAAGCAGGAAATGGATCAAATTGTGGTGTTTCAATATCTGGAGGTGGAGGGAGATGGAGTTGGGCACAAACAACAGAGCTAAACCAATGTCTCAAGGTCTTGGATTCCAAAATTAAATGATCCATCATTGAGTATTGAACATCCATGCCCTTGATTACATTATCCAAGTCTCTCCTCATTTGTTCCATGTCAGTTTCAAGTCTTGATCGTTTGGCAGGCCTTGAAGGGCCAGGAAAATCAACATTGATATTTCCCTCAAACATCAATTGTTTTGTTCTAGCATTAGCAGCTTTGACAGAGGAACAGAATGAATCAAATGTAGCAAATGGGATAGATGGAAGTGTACTATCTGTGGGATTTGGTATTGGCAAGGTTGAGATTTCAGGGGTGTCAGAGGTAAGGATGTTCCTTATAAACTCAGAGGTACAAAAGGAAGAGAGACTTCCTTGGTTTGATGTCATTAATGGTGAAAACATGGTTGTACTGGGTGGAATGGATACAACATTTAGATTTTGAAGAGTAGTAGCAGCTGTGGTTACAAGCTTCTCACTTTCAGTGGTGGGATTAGCATCACCACTGATTTTAGTATTTCCATCAGTCTGGAGAGCGTTCTCCAAACGGTCTCCAGAAGCATCAGCAAGCACATTCAAGTTGGTTTTCTCAAAAACTTCTCTTTTTCTCTTAACCCCGACATCAGCAACAGGGGTTTCAGATTCCTTCTTCATGTGACTCACATTTTTCAAACTAAAAGTGTAGTAATGATTCTCAAATGGTGTGTTATCCATGTCAGCATAATAAAGTCTAAAAACTCTTGTCAAAATCATTGCATATGGTAGAGCTATTTTCTTAAAACCAGAGGTAGCAGCATGAATCATGTGGTGAAGAATGATATATGGCAGGTTCAGTTTAATCCCTTTGGCCATGTGATACATTAAAAGTAGGTCAAGATCAGTTACCTTGTCTTTGCTTCCAGTACGAGGGAAAAAGGAATGTTGACACATGTTATGAAGCAGCTTGTATTCAGTCTTTATCATTGATGATGAAGGTGCATTCTTCTTGGCTCTTTCTTCAGTGAACATTTTTCTCTTGAGATCATCCTTATTGATTTTGACCTGATCATACCAGTCATTTCCATAGACTTTCAGCCCTTCACTTTTGATTCCAATCAGACTTCCAATAACAAAAGGATCAACAACTAATTCAACATCCTTAATGTTTGATGTGAGCAAATCCTTTTCAGGGTACACTTTAGCATTGAAATAGAAGGCTTGGACCAGTAGAGGATAAACAGTTTCTTTGATGTGGAAGAAACTTTTCCATTCAAATGGTTCAACAAACTTGACTAGGTCAACTCCTCCTAGTGATAGTTCTGCAAAGTTGTACATCCTTGATACTGCTACAGGTTTGGTCTTCCAATACTTGTCAAAAATTTCTTCATCTTCTGGTTGAATGAGTGGAGTAGGCGGCAATTTTTCCTTTGATTTCTTCACATTAATCTTCTTCTTTATTTGTGGTGCCTTGACTGCAGTTTCAACCTTCTTTTTCTTTGGAGTTGGAGTTTTCTTGGCCTTGACAGGTTATCACCACTGATTTTAGTATTTCCATCAGTCTGGAGAGCGTTCTCCAAACGGTCTCCAGAAGCATCAGCAAGCACATTCAAGTTGGTTTTCTCAAAAACTTCTCTTTTTCTCTTAACCCCGACATCAGCAACAGGGGTTTCAGATTCCTTCTTCATGTGACTCACATTTTTCGAACTAAAAGTGTAGTAATGATTCTCAAATGGTGTGTTATCCATGTCAGCATAATAAAGTCTAAAAACTCTTGTCAAAATCATTGCATATGGTAGAGCTATTTTCTTAAAACCAGAGGTGGCAGCATGAATCATGTGGTGAAGAATGATATATGGCAGGTTCAGTTTAATCCCTTTGGCCATGTGATACATTAAAAGTAGGTCAAGATCAGTTACCTTGTCTTTGCTTCCAGTACGAGGGAAAAAGGAATGTTGACACATGTTATGAAGCAGCTTGTATTCAGTCTTTATCATTGATGATGGAGGTGCATTCTTCTTGGCTCTTTCTTCAGTGAACATTTTTCTCTTGAGATCATCCTTATTGATTTTGACCTGATCATACCAGTCATTTCCATAGACTTTCAGCCCTTCACTTTTGATTCCAATCAGACTTCCAATAACAAAAGGACCAACAACTAATTCAACATCCTTAATGTTTGATGTGAGCAAATCCTTTTCAGGGTACACTTTAGCATTGAAATAGAAGGCTTGGACCAGTAGAGGATAAACAGTTTCTTTGATGTGGAAGAAACTTTTCCATTCAAATGGTTCAACAAACTTGACTAGGTCAACTCCTCCTAGTGATAGTTCTGCAAAGTTGTACATCCTTGATACTGCTACAGGTTTGGTCTTCCAATACTTGTCAAAAATTTCTTCATCTTCTGGTTGAATGAGTGGAGTAGGCGGCAATTTTTCCTTTGATTTCTTCACATTAATCTTCTTCTTTATTCGTGGTGCCTTGACTGCAGTTTCAACCTTCTTTTTCTTTGGAGTTGGAGTTTTCTTGGCCTTGACAGGTTCTGACTTTGTAGATGTCACGGGTTCAAGCTCAAACTCATCAATCTCTTTTTCTAAGAGATCGGTCTCAGAGTCAGATTGATCCAAAACATGAACTGTGGTGTCCACCACAGGTTTCTTACCAGCACCAGACATGATCCTTGATGATCTTCTGATTTTAGAGGAGTCAAAAGATTTGGATTTCTTAATTTTGACCAAGGTTGGTGGAGTATCCTTTGGACCGGGTACAATAGCGTTAGGAGATGGAGAATCTTCATTGTTTGTTGGATTCAAAGATTGTTGAGGTGATTCAACAGGTGATGGACTTTGTGGTTGACTTTGTGTGAGATGAATGGGCGAATTTTCTAGTGATTCAGACTGTGAGGGTTGGAAAACAATGGTTGGAGAGTTTTGGGGATTTTCTATAGTAGTTTGCATGTGTGTGATAACAGGTGTTGATTGAATTTCAGGTGAAGCTTCACGTTCAGAAAATTATTTGAAAGATTCTGAGACTGTTTCAAATGAGGATGAGGAGGATGATTTTGGTGTTGGTGGTTTAGGAGGTGATGGAGAACGTGGTGGTGAAGCTGAAACTGAGGGGTTTTTGGTTCTAGGAACCTTTCTACCACCAGCATTTTTGGTTCGAGCCATTTTTGTAGATCCTAGTTTGATTTTGGTTGATGGAAGTTGAGAGAGTTTTGAGAGATTATAAAAAGAAAACTGCAAACTTGGGGAAGAGGGAGAAGATAGAGTAGGTACTTTGTGAATAATGGAAAAATGTACTTTGGTTTTGCCAATAGCATGGGAAGGAGAGAGAGAATAGAAACCGTTAACCAATGAGGGAGGAGAGAGAGAAGCCCAAATCAATTTTGCCATAAAAGCCTTATCTCATAGCCCAATTAAAGCAAAAAATAGTTATCATATTTTATCATGCTTCAGCGCAGATTCAGAGAACGTTCTCTGAACGGTCTCGTAAATACATAAGTAAACACAAATCAAGTAGGATTGGGATTTTTGACGATTTTCAATTTTTCTTTGATAAAATTAAAACAACCCTCAACCAATGGTTTAGTAAAAATGTCAGCAAGCTGATTTTCAGTATCAATAAAAACTAATTCCACATCCTTTTTGTTAACATGATCTTTAATAAAATGATGCTTGATTTCAATATGTTTTGATCTTGAATGCTGAATAGGGTTTTTAGACAAATTAATAGCACTAGTATTATCACATAAAATTTTGATACAAGTGTACCTTAGTGAGAAATCTTCAAGTTGATTTTTGATCCAAATGACTTGAGAGCAACAATTTGATGCAGCAACATATTATGCTTCAGTGGTTGATAGTGCAATGGTGTTTTGTTTTCTACAACACCAACTTACCAATGCTTCTCCAAGGAATTAACATGCTCCACTTGTGCTTTTTCATTCAATTTTATCCCCAGCATAGTCAGCATCACAGTATGCTTGCAAATCAAAATGCGATCCCTTTTTGTACCATAATCCTACATCAGGTGTTCCAACCAAGTATCTAAAAATTCTTTTGAATGCAATCAAGTGTGATTCTTTTGGAGATGTTTGAAATCTAGCACAGAGACCAACTGCAAACACAATGTCAGGTCTGCTTGCAGTTAAATAGAGGAGATCCAATCATTCCTCTATACTCTTTTTCAGATACATCTTTTCCTTTTTCATCTTTGTCCAGACTTGTAGATGGATGCATTGGAGTTGACATGATCTTGGCTTCATTCATCTTGTATTTCTTGAGAAGATCATTTACATATTTTTCTTGACTGATAAAAATTTCATCTTCTTGTTGCTTGATTTGCAAGCCAAGAAAGAAACCAAGTTCTCCCATCATGCTCATCTCAAACTCACTTTGCATAAGGTTAGAAAAATCTTCACACATTTTTTCATTAGTAGCACCAAAAATAATATCATCAACATACACTTGTACAATAAGTAAATTATGCTTTTCATTTTTTGTAAAAAGTGTAGTATCAATTTTTCCTCTAGAAAAACCATTTTCAAGTAAGAAAGTGTTTAATCTGTCATACCAAGCTCTTGGGGCTTGTTTAAGTCCATAAAGGGCTTTGGTAAGCTTATAAACATGATTTGGTTTATGCTTATCAACAAAACCAGGAGGTTGATGCACATAAACTTCCTCATTTAAAAATCCATTTAAAAAAGCACTTTTTACATCCATTTGAAAAAGTTTGATACATTTATGTGATGCATATGCAAGCAATATTCTAATAGCTTCTAACCTGGCTATAGGAGCAAAGGTTTCATCATAATCAATCCCTTCTTGTTGATTATAACCTTGTGCTACAAGTCTTGCCTTATTTCTGACAACCTTACCATTTTCATCAAGTTTGTTTCTAAAGACCCATCTTGTTCCAATGATTGAATGATCTTTTGGGAATGGTACTAAATTCCAAACTTCATTCTTCTCAAATTGATGTAGTTATTCTTTCATAGCCTCAATCCAGGATTCATCAATGATTGCTTCATTTATGGATCTTGGCTCAATTTGGGAGATCAATCCCAGATTGTTCTCTACATCCTGCAAAGCTTTTCTGGTTCTTACACCATCTTCAGTATTACCAATTATTTGATCAGGAGGATGATAGCCAACAATTCTCCAGGTCTTTGGTGGTCCTTGAGATGTAGGGTTCTCATCTGAATCATGATTTTGTGCAATGATTGGCTCATCTTCTTCATCATCAGTGGCATGCACAATTGGTTGATCTTCAAATTCATCAAATTTCACATGCATGCTTTCCTCCAAAACTTGAGTTCTCAGATTTTAAATTCTATATGCTTTTGATGTCAGAGAGTATCCCAAGAATATTCCCTTGTCTGACTTTGAATTAAACTTACCCAAGTTGTCTTTGATATTCAAAATGTAACAAAAACATCCAAATATATGAAAGTAGGAAATACTAGGTTTTCTGCCTTTCCAAAGTTCATAAGGTGTTTTGTTTAAAACTTTTCTAATGGTGACTCTGTTTAAAATATAGCAAGAGGTGTTAATGGCCTCAGCCCAAAAATATTTTTCAACATTTGATTCATGAATCATTGTTCTTGCCATTTCTTGCGAAGTTCTATTTTTCCTTTCAACAACTCCATTTTGTTGTGGAGTTCTTGGACAAGAAAAATTATGAGAGATTCCATTATTATCAAGGAATGATTCAAAGAGAGAGTTTTCAAATTCTCCTCCATGATCACTTCTTATAGAGATAATATTGATACCTTTCTCATTTTGAACTCTCAAGCAAAAGGTTTTAAAAGCTTCTAAAGAGTCATCTTTATGTTTTAAAAATAGAACCCAAGTGAACCTTGAAAAATCATCTACAATGACAAAGCCATAATTTTTGCCACCAAGACTTGTAGTTTTGACAGGTCCAAATAAGTCTATGTGAAGTAACTCAAGAGGTCTTTTTGTGGAAATAAATTCTTTTGGTTTAAAACTACTTTTAACTTGTTTCCCTCTTGTGCATGATTCACATACTTTATTTAGATCAAAACTAATCTTAGGCAAACCTCTAACTAGATCAAGTTTGGAATGTTTTGACATAGTTTTCATACTTACATGACCAGCTCTTTTGTGCCAAATCCATTTGTCTTTTTCAAGTGAGACAAAGCATGATTCAGGTGGCAATTCATCTAAGTATAAAACATAAACATTCTTTATCCTTGATCCATTAAATAAGACTTTGTTAGATGAAGATTGTTTTATTTCACATGAATCAGATTTAAAACCAACTTCAAAGCCATTGTCACACAATTGACTTATGCTTATTAAGTTATGTTTTAAGCCATCCACATAATGAACATTTTCAATCTTTGCAGAGTTAGACTTACCAATAGTACCTATACCTTTGATGCTAGCTTTCTCATTGTTTCCAAAGGTGACTGATCCACCTTCTCTTGTTTCAAATGATAGAAAGTTGTTTCTATCTCCTGTCATATGTCTTGAGCATCCACTGTCCAAGTACCAAGGCCTTCTCTTGACTGCTAGAAGGCATTCCTACATTTGAGTTTAATAAATTTTTAGGTACCCATAGTTTCTTGGGTCCTTGAATGTTAGTTTCAATATTCTTATAAGGGATCTTCTGAGAATAAGATGATCTCTTATAAGGTGTTCTCTTATAGACATCTCTTCTGAGAGTGTTCCAAGAATGTCTAAATAAAGGTTTTCTAAATTTTTTGTTTCTGAGACTGTTTTGAGAATGTTCTGGTGTTCTATAGAAAACTTGTTTTCTTGCTTTCTTTTTGAAACAGAAGGCTTCAAGATGTCCATCCTTGTGACAAAAATCACATTTGTATTTTTGAAAACTCTTTTCTTTATTTGGAATAAGACATTTTTCATATAGCTTTCTGTTATGATAAGGATTATGTCCTATACCAGATTTATCAAAAAATCCAGCTTGTGATCCCAAAATGTTTTCAAAGGTTGTAGTGGTACTAATAAATTTTGTCAAATCATTTTCTAATTTAGAAATGTTTCTTTTCAAAATAGTATTTTCTTTTAGTACCTCAGAACATTTTTTTTGATCTTTTCTAAGAATTTCAAATCTCTTAGAAAAGTTCAGTGTGAGCAGTTTGCATACCTTTGATAACTTCACTTTTAAGACCTCTCTCTTTCTTATATTCATCTCTTTCTTTGGTTAACATAGTAATCTCATCTCTGAGTTTAGCATTTTTTTTTTTTGATTTAAGATTTGAGTGTCATATAGTAGTTTATCAAAGAGATGTTCAGTTTTTTGACAAGATGAACAAGGATCAAGTGTTACCTCTTCTGTGTTTGAATGTGTCATGAGACATACATTTGCTTCTTGTTCTTCATCTTCTGATTGTGCTTCTTCTAGATCATCCCAAGTAGTCATCATGGATTTCTTTTTAAAGAAAGGTTTCTTCTGTTTGTTCTTTAGACAATCATTTTTGTAGTGACCATATTGATTGCATCCATAACATTGTATTTTGCTCATGTCTACTTCTGGTTTAGTTTCCTTTTGGGTTGAAAATTCTTCTTGAGTTGATTTCTTCTTGTCATCAATCTCTGAATTCTTCTTGACAGGAATGCTAGTTCTTCTTCATCATCTTCTTGAAGTGATTCTTCATCCTCACAAAGTGTTTCATCTTTCTGAGAATATTCTCCAGATTGAGTTTCTAGAGCAATCATCTTCTTTTTAGGCTTATCCACTTGAAGAATAGATTCATGAGCTTTCAATGATCCAATGAGATCCTCTAGCGATACTTTAGCGACATCTTTTGCCACTGTGATAGCTATGACTATAGGTCTCCAAGTCTTTGGTAAGCATCTAAGAATTTTTCTTATTCTTTCATGTGTAGTATATGTTTTTCCCAAAAAGTTGAGTTCATTTATGATGCTTGTGAATCTACCATACATTTGATCTATGGTTTTTTCTTCCTTCATTTCAAACAGTTCAAACTTTCTCACTCCAATGTCTATTCTTGTTTCTTTGACACTGTTGGTTCCTTCATGATGAGTTTGTAGAGTTTCCCATATTTCTTTTGCTGTTTTGCACTCCATTATCCTATCATATTCTTCTCTGCACAAAACACTTTTAATAAACAATTTAGCTTTAGTATTTAGGAGTACCCTATCAGCTTCTTGTGTTGTCCATTTAGCCTGAGGTTTAGGAATTGTTGAATCTTTAGCCAATGGTACATATTCTGCAACTTCCACAACATGCCACATGTTGTTATCTTGGGATCTAAGAAAGAGCTCCATTTTGTCCTTCCAATAGTAGTAGTTATCACCGTCAAATAGAGGTGGTCTATTTGATGATCCTCCTTCAGATATAAACTTTGCGTTTTTAGCCATTACTTCCTTCCTGAATCTTTTCCTCTAGCACTTGTTAGATGCTTATCCTTAGAACCAGGCTCTGATACCAATTGAAGTAGCAAAGTTTTTCACAAGAAAGGGGGGTTTGAATTGTGAACCTTTAAAATATTGCCTATAAAAATTATCAACCACAATATACTTAAAGAATATTAGATTGTTAGTTAAAACAAATATTCAAAAAGTGTTGTGACTGGAGAACGTTCTCCCAACACTCTCTGACAGTATATAGAAATGATAACTTGTGATTTGTGTGATAAGTGTTTGCGTAAATTAAATCAGAGTAAGGGAAGAGAATGCACACAAACAATTTATCCTGGTTCACCCAAAAACTTGGGCTAGTCCATTCCCCACACTCCTTGTGAGATTGTCCACTAAGAGATGCTAATGATCTCAAGTTACACTTCCTTTGATCTAGATCCAAGACCAACAATTCTTCTAAGCCTTACAGACTTGATCTACCTAAACCTCACTGACTATGAAGGTGTCACTCAATTAGTAGTTACGTACTAACTTGAGTCAAGGTTACAATGATGGAAGATTTGGTAATCAAAGCTTATTCACTCAATACACTTTTGAGAAGCTTTGAAAATGGATGAAAACTCTCAAAACACTCAATGGATATTTGAATCCTAGATGAATAAATTACAGATCTGAGTGAGAGAGATAAAGAAGAGCTTTTAATAAAACTTGTATCACAAAGACAAGTGTTGAAATGTTGTAGTGAAAACTCTTGCTCTTCAATGTTGCCAAGGACCTCTATATATAGTTGAATGATGATCGGGGAGTCTTGGCCACAAAGTATATCCGTTAGAAGCTTGAAAATAACGGCTAGTAGCTCTGCATTTTGACAGCTCATGAGATTTGAAGAAAACTGATCAGTCTGAGATTGATCTCCAAAGTTTCTTCTTCTGACTTTTGAAAGAGGAGCGTATGGTGAGCTGTTGTTGAGCTGTAATGATGTTGTATGTTGCTTAACAAGCAAGTATTACCGTTGTGCAGCTTTTGGATGAACTTTGAACAGCTGTATGTGAGCTAGTGTCACTCCAAGTGAGTATTTTCTCTTTCCAGCTTTGGTCTGAGATCGTTCTCCAGGAACTGGGCGTGAAAGAACATCTTCCTTTTATGTAGTGGAGCTGATGCACATGAAAGCCAGCTGTATGTGGATAAGATCAGAAATGGTAGGCTGTACTTGATGTCTTAAAAAGTCCTTGTTGCAAGTACAAGTGTCATAGAGAAAGATGTGGCCCCATTGGAGAATGATCCTTCTTTATTCTTTTCCAAGTACATGTTATGTCATAGATATACATGTGATGTCTATTTTTCATTAGAAGCCAGCTTAATGACAGTTCTCTTATGTATAAAAATATCCTTGTGTCATATGGTTATTTGCACATGTTTGAACATAGAACTTGGTAAAAATGGTAAGTTCTCTATTCATGAGAAATTCTTTGCCTTAAATGAGCTCTTGGACTGTAGAGATTTTGTGAGTTAAGCCCAAGATAAAAGTGATCATTTGTCTTGTACATGGTTGACTTATCCATAAGTCTTTTTGCCTTGATTGTATGAAAATGGATGTTGCGCAGGTTTCAGAGATCAATCTGAAACCAATCCTGAAGCTTTTGTTTTTATCAAAGTAAAAACATGATATTTGATCTAAAGGCTCAATTGTTCCTAGCTTAATTAAAACACTCAAGAACACTTGTTAGATACCAAAAAGATTAGAATTACACTTAAAAATAATTAAGAGGTTTGTTATCTTTAAAACATCAAATTGGGATTTTGCCTCAACAGTGCTATCATCTATATTGAATTTAAGTTATTATTTATCTACTTTTTTTTATAAAAATTCTTGTAGGTGAAAATTTAAAGATAATATGGAAACTTGAAGATGAAAGTTATAGACTATTAAGTGGACACAATTTGTATTTAAGCTAGAAAAGTAGTCTAAGATTGACATGATTTAGCTAGACTTAATTTTAAGTTTGTAAGACTGGGTTAATTTTCACTATATATATGGTGTGACATTTTTGTTGCATTTTGCTTCCTAAATATATTTATTTAATTTAAATTCTGTGAAATAATCAATTGGTTTAAACTAAATAATTTAAATTGGGAACATCAGAAAAACTGATATATTCACTATCACAAATAACAAAGATGCATAAAGTTGATATTAGGGAAACAATAACAAAATTTATTAAACAACATAGGAGATTATAAGATAATAACAAAAAAGATAATGAATACAATATCATTAGGAGATCATCACATAACAACATAAAAGGAAAGGAAAAAATGGAAACAACATTTAATCCTACAATGAAGAAATGCATTAAGTAAATAAACACTGAAAACAAGTACAAATAAGCATATAAAGTAGTTCAATTTTCATAAACATCAATATACGATGAAGAAAAAACAATTAGCCATAGAGTTCAGACAATCTGCACTCAATGGCTCAGACACATAATCATTGGGCTAAAACAAAGTTAAAGATAATACTAAAATTACCCATTTAAAGAAGAAGCCATCGATGCAGTTAAAAAATTGGGATTATCGGTTTTCTTATTTTGCAATTAGGGATTTCTTAAAGTATTTGATGATGAAATGTGAACAATTAAGACTATTGGGTTTGGACTACCAGATTTGGACATGGGTCAGAAGAAAACTTTGTCTCACCTTTACCCAAATGCAATCAACATATATTATTTTATGCCTAGGTATAATATGAGATAACATAAGAATTATTTATGTTTTTTCCCCACAATCTAAGTTGTTAAAAAGATGGTCTTCCCCTAGTAATCGCATAAATCCACCATTATTTTTCTCTCTCATGCAATACTGCAAAATTTCATGGTTTTTTCCGTAGGATTTGAGTTAATAATATAAATGGAAAATGGTTAAAAAAACATGGCTATGAATTTTAATATGATAGAACCAAATTTTTAAATAAACTAAATTGAATTTATTTTAATTTAATTTAACATTATGGAAAAATAAACATTAAAAAAGGAAGGATAAATTAGGTGTCTAACACGACCTCTAAGATAAAAAATTTAAGTGACAAAAGATAGTTTGCCCAACATTCCAAAGTGGAATAGCTTAGAATAGTGAAGGTTGAACACTTTATAAGTGAGAGGACCCATAACACCTTAAGGTTTTGGGTAAGTCTGTGGTGTCCAACTCACTTGTAGAGTTGTTCTTAAACCCAATGTGGGTGATCTCCCTGACTGCCCCCTTGTGATGACCCAACACGCATATCACAAAAGGCATAGAAAACAACAAACATTGAACTTATTAGAATTTCCATCATCTAGCAATACAACTAAAAGACAACAACATGGAGATATAAGAAACAATTAAAAACTAAACATCACAAAACTAAGTGGCACCATTAGCAAATCAGCAAACAAACACATTGATATTCACTCCTTGAGAACAAAATTCATCAACATTTTAGGATTCATGCGAGTTCTTGTAACTCTATAAGAATCAGAAAGCACCTGCTGGTTCAAAGACCTATCAATAGCAAATAACATCTTCTGTCCAACCAAACTATCAAATTTAATTGGATGTGCCCCAGCATCCCTAGCCTACAACATCAACATATATCTTCAACATGACCTAGTTTATATTGAAACATCGATTAATGAAATACAACAAAATAGTAACTACCTTGAATTCAGCAACAAAAAAGACACATGATTTTTCCATAATGTAACTCATTTAAGAATCAAATATAACAAAAACAACAGAGTCTTTGCCATTCGAGACTTCAATTTTCACCCTGAAACTATGAAAAATGGCAACAAAATCATCAAACACAAAATATCACTTGAAGTCAAAGTTAACAACTTAAACAATAAACCTAAATAGAAAATGAAATTAGCACTACTTAAATGAAGAGATATATAGGGAATACCATGGTACAACCTGAAACACATGCTTTCCACAAGCACCACAAAAATAAGAACCTGAATCAATAACAACACCCTTGTGACACCTGCAGGCAGGATACCATCAATCAGTGCCATCAACAACTTCCTAACAGTGGCATGAATTTCCCCCTACAATAAAACTGACAAATTTAACAAATCAACAAACAAATAGAATGGTATAACACACAATAAATAAATTATATCAACAAATGTACCCAATAATTTATATAAATCTTACCTTCTCATCGACCAAAACCATCTCAACAGAGCTAAATTCATATAGATTAAGGAAGGCAGGAACCTTCCACAAACAGAAGAATCCTAACATTGATACACATATTTTCTTTACTAGACAGTATATCGGCAATGTCATCAAAGTTGCTATCAAGAACACCCTTTTCGTTAAAAACCATTTTCGGGAAGATGAGAGAAGAAAATTGTGGATGAGAAAAATATCCATCATTGCCGATATTTATAGAAGCTCCAACAAAGTATCATTCGAAATTCAAAAACGCTAGATTGGGAGGGAAAATTGATACACGGGAAGGTGTTATCCGGAAAGGTGCATTGCAAATTTTAGAAAGATGACCAAATTCAATGTACAACTTGAAACCTAATCTAGCTAAAGACAAAAAAGCAAGAAAAAATTCAATTCATAGTTTCTTAGTTTACGGCAAAAATTACTCAGCTTAAATCACAGACAAGAAGGTTTTACTAAAAAAGGCCGTATCAAGAAATTGAGAAAGAAGACCAAATACATTGAACAAACTGACCCTAACCTATCTAGCCAAAACAACGCCAATATTTTCCTATCAAATAGGATTTTTACCAGGAATGAAACAAAGAAGGAACACGACAAAAAGCCAATAAATACATATGACGGCAAAAACTATGGAAGCTAACAAATAAAAAAAATCTTCCCCCAAATTAGCGGACGTGGCACACTTAGTTGAAATCTATAGTAACAAATTTGTGTTTCTTATGTGTCGAGGTTATTGATAGAGATATTAAAAATTATATGAGATCATTATTTGTCACTGAAACATGTGATTGTTATTTGTCATTGATAATTATAATCAAATTTATTCATTTAATGAGTTTTAGAAATAATAACACAATAGTTTCACTTAAATTTTAACAATATTATATAAGAAAAATTATGTGGATCAATTGTTTTTATTTCATGGTTTTGGTTTGCTGAGAGAATAGGAGATAAATCATCTTTTTATTTATTGGTGTAATACCCATTGGTTTGCCTTTAAAGCATCTAAAATCAAACTCTCTTGTATTGTAAAAACTGAGTGCAATTTATACTCTTTATAATAATAATAATGCATTTTTTGTTTATAAAAAAAATATTATATAATAAATTTTTAAACATTTTATTTTAAATAAATTTTTTAAATTAATATAATAACAAACTTAAATATCAAATGTAACCAAAAAACTTAAATATCAAATAAAAATCAAGTGAATGCACAAGTCTTTAAACAATACTTTAGTTTTTCAAAATTAGTAGCAAATGATACATTATTCTAAAGTGATAATTTTTGTATAAAAAACAGTGATTTTTTCTTAAAAAATTGTAACAAACGCCCTCTAAATTCAACAAAAATAACACAGGTGAAATAAGAATAAATTAATAAAACTATTTCTCTCATCCATTTTTTTCTTTCTTTTTTTTTAATATATTTTTGAAATAATCAAATAGGAGTATAAAAGATTTTTAGCGGCTCCCAAAGGGACACAACACAGCGGAAGAAAGAAGAGCAGGGGTGATCATTAATTAGCTACGCGCACTTGGCTGATCTCCCCGATTTACCAATTGTATGACCATGGCCGCGTCTGCTGCTACCACCGCTTCTCATTTCCTTCGCCCTCTTTATCCAATCAAATTTCCTAAATGCCCTCACCTTTTATCAGATTCACAGTTTCGCCTTCCGCTACTCAGTTCCCAAACCCAAAGAACCACCATTCGTGCTACATCGGCTGTTGTTGTGGAGTCGGTATAGTTTTCATTTTCTCTATTTAACGTTAAACTTAAACTTGCCTATGAAGTTTACACTTTTTGAATTAAGGAGTTCACATTTATTTATTGCTATTTTCATTCATTTAAGCTTCTATTTATGATCATAACTGAATTTTTTAGTTTATCCATTCTGTTAAAAATAATATTAGTTTATCAGTAATCCTTCTGTTATTTGTTAGTAACAGTATCTGTTATTGGTTAGTAACAGTATCTGTATAAAAAATTAGTTTTTAAGGTTCACTAGTTGAAGTGGGGACTATGTTTTTAAAGCACGGACACTGGACACGACACAGACACTGACATGTCAACACCGATAATAATTTGAAAAAATGACATAATTTAGTGTAATCATAAGTGTCGGTGTCGGTTCACGGACACGTCTAATCTGAGGAGTGTCCGTGCTTCATAGGTTTTTAATCACCCTAAAATTTTAATTTTCATTTTTAAGGATAGAAAGTTTAGAATGAGGGGATGATAGATGCTCTGGCTATGAAGCACTTTCATAGACATGGACCATAGTCACTGAATTCACTACTTTCATAGACACGGTCCATAGTCATAGAATTTGCCAATTTCAATTTTTAATTTGATAAACGTTTGTTGATAGTAATTATAAATAAAAAATGATTGTTGATAGTATAATTATTAGTACCTTTTAAAAAAAAAAAGTATAATAATCACATTTGTCGGTTTTCGGACACCAAACACAACTTCAATCAGAAGTGACGTTGCTACAGAGCACTCCGGCCCAAGCCAGGGAAAGCTTCTGGCTTAGTGAGCACTTACAAAGGGAATTACGTTTGTCATTCCAAGGGGATCATTGGAGACTTGAATTAAATCCAATACATGTTGAATGGAAGTCCAGTTATGCTCCACTAGGCATTAAAGATTTAGATTTGTTAGTTTTATTCATGATTTACTTTTTCTATGCATTGTCTTTAAGTATATAGATCTTTTAAGTTGAAAGAAATGAAGATTTTGATAATGCAGTAAATTCAACAAGTTATATCTATTTTAGATATTATGGTCATTAACAAAAGAAGGTCAATTTTTCCTTCAGGATTTAAGTACAAAGCAGGATCAGGGAACACAAGTTGATCTGTTCGCATGCCCGATATGTTATGAACCATTGATAAGAAAAGGTCCTGTTGGCCTGAACTTGTAAGTTGGATTGATTTGTACGTGGGAAAGTGTATTTAATTCATTATTATGTATTTAAAATTCTTATAATAATTTATTTAATTGTTTTGCAACTTCAGATCAGCAATCTACAGGTCTGGTTTCAAGTGTAAGAGATGTCAAAAATCATATACTAGCAAAGACGGGTATTTGGACCTGACAGTGACTTCTGGGTTGAGAGATTACATTGAAGTTCAACCGGTTAGGACTGAACTTTTTAGGTATAAATGGGAAAGTTATTAGTGATTTAACTCCAATTTCATGGCATTATATCGTCATGTATGTGATGATCTCATGGTACTCTATATTTTTCATGTTAGTTATATCCATTTGCAGAAAATCTATTATAACATGAGGCACATGCCACTATTTTTCCATTATCGTATTAAATATCCGTTTATTTCTTTAGTTGAGGAGACACTTCTATTTTTGTATATGAACTATTGTTTAAACCTATGTTACGCAAGTTTTAATTTAGTTGAGTTTTCTTCATGGTCCAATCATATGGAAAAGTTCTTAAATTCTCATTATTTCTAAACCTTTTTTAGGAGTCCCCTTGTTTCATTCTTATATGAAAGAGGTTGGCGCCAGAATTTTAGGCAAAGTGGTTTTCCTGGTCTGGATGAAGAGGTATGCCTTCTGTTCCTGTACTGCAGTTGTAATGTGCTAGCAATACTTGAGCACCCTCTCCGTCCCAAAATATAAGGCAAAGAAAAAAACACACACACACACACTTATTCAGAAAAACTAAAACATAATAATTTGGAGTATACTGTTTTGTATTTTCCTTGAAATTAGTTGTATGGAAAGATATCAAAACATTTTTTATTGGTTATTGCTTATAGAAAAAATAAGAGTAAATTAAATGCAATTGCATTTAATTTCATGAGAATAAGCAAAATCTTTTCTTGAAAAGGATAAATATTTATTTTTTTCTCATAATTTGGCACAAGAAAAATGAGTTTTTTCCTTTTATATTTTGGGACGGAGGGAGTATTCATGAATATTGTCCATAAGTTGTTTTGGTTGACATAACCTGTTAGAATATAGGGACAGTTAGAGAACAATTAAGGAAGTTGAGTATATAGTGTATGTTTTGTTTGTATAGGGGAAATAAGGAATAGAGAGGGATCCTTTATACATAGGGGAAACCGTGGATGAGAGATCTCTCTTCAATTTTAATCATTCATACAATAAAACTTATTTCTTATCGTCTGTTTCTGCCTCTTTTTTTTTAATTTTATTTTTTGAGATTCAAACAAAACCACTTTGGTTAACAACAGACACACATCACAGAAAGGAAGATGAGGAAGTAATTTTATTTTTTAATCTCCTTTCATAAAATTTCAATATATTTGATGCTCTTCATCTTTTTCTTT
Organism: Trifolium subterraneum; assembly: GCA_951799995.1. Lineage (NCBI taxonomy): Eukaryota > Viridiplantae > Streptophyta > Magnoliopsida > Fabales > Fabaceae > Trifolium > Trifolium subterraneum. Next base: position 38,750,110 of record OX637462.1, on the reverse strand, counting down.
ATAATGCAGTTCAAAATGGCTCAAGAGTACTTCAAACCAGCTAAAGGTGGTCTGGTTGTCGATGTTAGCTGTGGAAGTGGTTTGTTTTCCCGAAAATTTGCAAAATCTGGAACCTATTCTGGAGTCATTGCACTAGATTTTTCAGAAAATATGCTTCGCCAATGTTACAATTTCATTAAGAAAGATGATACACTTTCAACCAGGTAATGTTTTCCTCCTCCGCTTGATTCTGAATTTATTGCAGCTAAAGCATTACAAATTGAATGTCTCCCCTTTGCATGAGGATAAGTGGTTGTGCTTAACACAGATTCATTTCATTATTTGCAGTAATATTGCCCTTGTAAGGGCAGATATTTCTAGGCTTCCCTTTGCGTCAGGTTCAGTTGATGCTGTTCATGCTGGTGCTGCTTTGCATTGCTGGCCATCTCCCTCTAACGCTGTAAGTGATATGTCTTTGTTTGATGAAAACTTAAGTGTTTGCATTGGGGGTAAACTTTTTAAAGTAACCGATATCTTTGTTTGTTGCCATGAATATTAAAATCTTGAAAACTCTTTGCACTCTTAAATTTTGAAAAATTATGTCTCTGACAGCCTAGTTGGCATGATAGTTTAAGTTGGTCATATTGGTAATTACTTGTCATATCCCGTTGTCCTGCATTTCTATGTTTGAATATGTAGAACTTTCTGCAGGCTTGTCACATAAGCTACAAATTAATATTTTAATCTGATTCTTACAAAAGAAAATCAATTTGTAATTGGTTTTTCTGAAATTATATGTTAGGTGGGATTTGGTCTTAGACCAACAAATAGGCCAAATAGAGGATTGGTTACAGTTTGCTGATGTGGAAAATCTGATAGAGAGGAAAGGTAGTTTATATTAAGGAGACAGAGATATGGAGTATCATTCTGTTAGATACCATATTGTTTGGACAGAAAGAAATATCTCTTATCTGAGTAGCATAAAAGCATTTGCTCTGGATTTATCTTCTATAATATATATTTCCATTTTCAATCAATAATAAAATTTCATTTTCTCTCTTAATCTGCATTCCCAGCCATTGGTTCAAAATGTTTTGCCGACAATAGAGACCAATAATCGATTCTGTTGCCACAATGTTTTGCCCTTCTGCAGCCTTGCTTGTACCAGACTTTCTCTTGTTGTGTTTCTAGCACACCATGTGACTAGATCACTCATAATAATATTTTCCAAAAACAAATGTTGTCATTTTTCTAGAATTTTGGTTGTTGATGCTTTCAGCTTCTAATGCATTTTGATCCTTCATCTTTTTGACCGAGTGTTCAACCAACTTATCAAAGTGATTTAAACTTTTGGTCCACAATATCTAGTCCAACAAAAACCCCACTAGCATCGATGAACCTTCTTATGATTGCCTGGGGAAATGATTCCCAGTCTGCATCAAGGTTTAGCACCAAAAGTGTAACCAAATCACTGCTTCCCACAAAAGATCGTTTGGGCATAGAAAGAGCGTAAATCGAAGGATCGTAACACAGATCGTAAGATCCACCAAATAGGCAAAATTATAGAAATAACTTAAAAAAACTAACCTTAACATGATTATCCTAAATAAAACAGTAACTTTTATTGATTTAATCATAAAGATGAGAGAGAGTTTGACCTAAACATAAATTATAGCAATTTTTTTTGTCAAGTAGCCTAGTGGCTAGAAACTCCATCCATAAAGTGGATAAGTGGGATGACCAGGGTTCGAACCCCGGCGCCCTGCATATATAATGCAATGTCCTACCAACTGAGCTAAGCTCACGGGACAATTATAGCAATTTTTTATTATTTATTAATTCCCACCACTGAATAATAATTGCAAAGATGAAATGTTACCAAGTTAGGAAGTAATTTCACAATTAAAACCCACCGTCAGTTTGGAAAATAATGATTTTCTTTTGAAATAATTGTGCATTTAATTTTTATTCCCCGATTCATTTCTGAGTTGAAACAGTGCGCTTTTGGCCGGATCAAAACAGTGCGAATCTGGTCAAAATGGTGCGAATCTGGACCGAACCAGTGCGCGACAGACTGCTGCTCCCACGAGTTTACGATCTACTTCTGCACTCTCAGCGCTCAGGCCTCTCTGGCGATTTTCGTTCAGCTCCGGCACGGTGGGTGAAGAAAAAGTCGTACGATCTTAGGAGTTAGATCGCATGCCACAGGGAAACGCCCCCAGATAGAGCTCAAGCTCTCCATTCTCTACCAAACTGTAAAGTAATTAAAAAAGCTGCAAATGAGAGTCACCACTCCCTTTATTACAAACTGACTAAAAACAAACTCGTAACAGAAAAATATTCATTCCTGTCTAGAAGATGCCAGCTCATCAAGAGTCACTCCTTATTAACTCCTTTCTTTCCTCAACGTGTATAAACTCTCAAAACCTTTAGGCCTGGGCCTGTTGTGTAGACCAACATGTCACTAACTTGAGGGAAATGCTAGAAGTGTTTGAAAAGTAAGGGTTGTTTGCAAACAAGAAGAAATGCACATTTGCAACAACTACTTTTTTGTGATTATAGATGGACATGTAAGTCTGATGATAGCTAGTAGTCTAACAAAACGAGTCTAAAGATAGCTAGTAAGCTGACTCACCCCTATCTTTATATGATAATTCTGTTTGTATTTACGCTAATTTGTTTAAACATGTAGTCATAGGATGCTATTTCCTAATTATATAGATTTGAGATATCTTTTGGTCAATATGGTTGCCTTATTCATGTGACTTGCATGTTCTTCTACATTTCTATTTCACACTTTATTTTATTTAAATGAGTGTAATTTGCATAATGATAACAAATATATACTTCTTAAAGGTTGCTGAAATCACCCGTGTACTAAGAAGCGGTGGAGTATTTGTTGGAACCACTTTTCTTCGATATACTTCATCAACTCCCTGGATTGTACGACCCTTCAGAGAGGTAAACTCTTGATATTAATTACCTTTCATCTTTTGTTATAATAAACTTTTGCATTCTGAAGATGTTCATTGACGAGGGACGAAACTAGTAAAAATTTAAAGTGTGGTGAAAATTTAACACATGTACTCTCTTCGGTTTGTTTGAAGTCATAAACTCGCCTTAGTTAAACTTAAACACATATAAATGTTCATGAGATTAACTTCTATGCACCGACGGTGTAAAACATTTTTACACATGTATGGTATCCAATTAAATTACACCTAATGGATATTCTAAGAGTGAACATAAAAGGTGACATTATGATGTCATTTGATTGGGTGTATGAAGTACAAAAAATTATAAATTCATGTCAATAATTTTTTATTTTTTTAATCGGCAAAGAGAGTAAAATTAAATTAACTGGCATGAGACATCAGACACGCCAAAGATAACAAATTACAAGCTAAGGTCATCCAACCAAAAATTACATACCACCAGTGCAGACACCAACACTACATACATAAATGATAAAACACTCACTAACTAGAAAAAACAATGAAGCCATAAATAACAGTACAGCCGCTACAGAAAGCGAAAAATAACACGAAAACTGATGACACATCTACTAAAATATACAAACAAGCCAATCCCCGCAAGAGAAAAACCATTCCCTTAATCTAATGCGATGGCACTCCTTTACACGTAATAGTCACCTTCATACGAATATAATCTGAGAGCACACGTGCAAACTGGGGCATCACGCCTTCTGAAAAGAAACCAACAGAGCACCAAAACTGCAAAAGCAATGATCAGTTGAGGATAGTGCAGATCACTGCCATCTATCCCTTCCATCCTCCTGAAATAACAAGAACAATTGCCAAAATACTCAACAAAATAACAGTAAAAAAGAAACGAGTCCTACGATACAGTATCAATTCCCAAACAAGCTAATGGGTTTAGGAACCACTCATTTGAGCTATAACTAAATCTGTTAGAGCGAGATTTGAGAATCCTCCACGAAAGAACTTTTATTTTCTCCACTACCTTCTCCCATTTGAAATCTGCTTGATTGAAGGTCATATCATTCCTAACTCTCCAAATAATATAAATTGCTGCTACCCAAATAACTCCAACACTCTCCCTAGACTTTTTCCTCCCAGGAAACAAGTTTTTGAAAAGGGTAAAATGAGCGTACCCCCGTTTGCTAAAGTTATCGGAATTGTTAACCATTTCACTAACTCTCTCCACGCTACTAACAAGATGGGACAATTAAAAAATATGTGATCCTCCGTTTCAGTACTACCACAATCACCTACGCACAGAATTGAGGAGTTGAGTTTAATCCCTCTCTTCCTAAGATTTTCCTTTGTAGGAAGTCTATTTTGAAGAAGTCTCCAGACAAGAGTCGACATCTTAGTAGGGTTTTGAGGGCTCCAAACATCTCTTGTCCACTCACACTCTTCCCCCTCTTCATTGCTTAAAAGATGAGAAGCTTCCTTGATAGTATAGCACTCATTACCCCACTTCCAACAGTCCTCCGCTGACGCCGAATACTCAATTCCACGAACTAACTCACTGCACCTTATTGATAACTGCGATGCCTTATTTTTATGATCTTAACAAAAGATGATTTTGAAAGAGCCCAATTAATAATGCATAACAATTGATGCAATAATTAATTTCACTTTAAAGTCAATGATGTATGTTGCAGTGCAATTAACAGTGATGTTATTATGATAAAATTCGATCAAAAAGAGTGTCTCTTTTTAGGGAGGAGAATATGAAACTTTAAGTATGCATTGTCATAATTTTTTGTTTGCAGAGAAATTCTCAAGGCTATGGATTTTTAACGGAGGAAGAAATCAAAGACCTTTGCACTTCATGCGGTCTTACAAATTACTCATGCAAAATTGAGAAGTCTTTTATTATGTTTACGGTTCAGAAGCCATAAAACTAGATCTGATCCATTTGTAAAATTTATTCTCCTACATTGTTATAATAATTATACATCAGTATTTGTTGTATTATTAGTTCTATCTGTAAAGAAATTGTAAATATACCGGAAATGGAAAGGTGGAAACCGGAGGAGTCTCTTGTAAATGTTCACAGGTTAATAATTATATCATATTTTGATTTTGGTTTTGATGATACTTGTCTGCACCAGAATTCCAATTTATGAACAACATCTAGTCATCTATACTGTGTTAAGTGCAAAAGTAGAGATTTGATAGTATGGGTCATGTAAATATTTGAAAAACTGGAAATTTCTCTTTCTCTCCCCCCACCCAACACCATATTTCTTCTAGTCCCTTAAACATATTTCTAAAAAAGTTTTCCATTGCGCAAATTTTTTTCGGAAAACATTTTACCCACTATACTTTCGCTTCTGCTTGACTCAATCTCAAGGGCAAAGGAAAAGCTTGCGTTTTTTGGTGGTTTTGGGTCTACAATCAACATTGAAGCATTGACAAAAGTTTTCTACACTCATTTTGTGTGAGACACTATAATACCATGCAATATATCCAGGAGAATGATCCCATCTGTTGACCATCACTTGGCCCCTCATATTTTCATCAATCATATGCAATTCCATTTCTTCATGAAATACCTTATCAATTTGGAACACGTTCATCGGGGGTGCAGCTTTGACAGGATGTTTCGGAATAGTTTGAACATAACCATATTGCCTAAGCACATGCTCAAACAAATGTTTTCCTTTCCACGATCTGCTCCTGAGCCAACCTGAGTATCAACAAACCTCCGTCAACGGTCGTGTATGGTGATGGGCATCATAGGGTGAGAAGACGAAGTCACTCATTTCCATATTATCTATCATATTTATATATGTACATGGAGAAGTATGTCCTTGGCCTATCATGTACTAAATTTCAGCAATTATTGAAAAATTATGAGTAACAACTTGTGCCTCAATATGTAATTATAAGTACTATCACAAAATGAAATAGTTTCAAGTTCTAACCAATATGATTATGATTATCATCCTCTTACTGTCGGTTAAGACGCTTTTCGATGTCGTGATCTCACTAAAGTCCAAGAATCCATATCCCTCTTGTTGATCGCTCACCGAAAGCCCCTTCCCCCGTTTTTCTCCACATCGTTGTCCTGCTTTGCATTAGCCACGATTGGTTGCCCTAGCATGGCGCTAGGGATTCCTCTCTCTCTCTCAACAAAAATTGAGGAACAAATTCAATGGGGATTAAATGTCTGAGATTTTTAAAATAAGGGGATTAAAATTGCAAAAGATAAACTAAGCAGATCAAAATTTCGGATTTGATAAAAATAAGAGGATTAAAAGTACATTTAAAGCCAAAAATATTTATTAGTAGAACCATTATTCCTCTTACTCTCTTGCTAAAAAAGTAAGAGCATGGTAGATACAATTCATTATCTTCAGAGTGGATATTCTGAATTTAGTACACTCATTAGTCATATAAAAAATGTATTGTTATATCCAAACTTTGTGGTGAGTTTTATTAAGCGACACACGAATATGGTAGCTCATACGCTTGCTAGGGCGGCCTTATCATGGTCTAGTCACTGTATCTTTGAGACGTTACCTCTTTGTATTGCTAAAAAAGTAAAAATAAATTGACTACAAATATTGGTGTCTCGTGACAAATTATGAATCTAGCACAGTGATGTTGCAAAACTACAAATTAATATAATTTGACATATCCTACCTTTACATATAATAATATAATGATAGTAGAATTTGAATTAGAGTCGACATTGACAATTAAATGAAGTTTCTTCAGACACAAATTCATAAAGATTTTAGATTTGCGAATCTGGCTTTGTCACTGTCATATTCACCCATTAGAAATATATGAACATGCTCTCTAAAATTTTCTCTTTGGAAATAAGATCGAGTGATTCGATAATTCCACTACCTCAACTTTTAAATTGCTACAATTATTATTATACTATAGCACCGAGACTTTGCATTGTGTTCAGATGCATTGCACCCGAATTTAATAATAATCTTTCTATAAAAAGAATTAGATTAAACAAATTGATAATTAGACTTTTATACAAATTAAGAATTTAACTTTTTATAATAATATTGAAAAATTAACAAAAAAGGTAAAAAGACTGAGCATATAATACAATTTGGAAAGAATATTATACAGCATAGCAGATCTATTGAAGATATAAACAATTACGAAAATTTAGCATATACCCCTTGCTTCAGATAGAGCCTTTGATATAATAATATAATTATAGAGTCACGTCATGCATTAAGCTCCAATGTTTCTGCTTTATTCTTGGGCAAAAGTACCTCACCTCCCCTCCTTCTTATTGGTTGATTTTTAATTTATTTATTTTATTCCTAATGGACAAAAGTACTGTTCTTTTTCCTCCTCATGTTGTGAACACATTTAACATGTAGTAATGCTTTATCTCTAATCTAACAATGTGTTTCTCCTACTATGGTGTTCTAAAGAGGTTTCCACTAATGAAAACTTTTTGAGTTGAACGAACAGATTAAATATATTAAATTAAGTTAATGAAAGAAATAATGTTGTCTTTTAGTACTAAAGTGTTGTTAATAAATGTCTCTGAAACACACTGATATTGCGTTATTTTTGTAAGCAGAACTAATAATTACCGTTACATATAATTTAATTTTTAAAAAAAATATTAATAAAATAAATTATAATTAATCGAATATTGTATAGTGCGAAATTAATTTCGTTAACAAATTATTCGCTAGTACAAGATTGTTGTCCCGTATATAATAGTTATAAATTGTAATATTTATCAGGTAAATAGTTGTTCCACATTTTTTGTATTTATCAATGAGAAATATTTGGCCTTTATTTATTTATGTGTTTTTTTTTTCATATTCATCGAACAATAAATATTAAAAATTTTGTTTGTAAATTATCAATGATAAATATATAAAAGAACATAGTCTTTTTTTTTCTTTATAGTTTACAATGGAGCAGAGGATCTATTCCAGGACCTCATGCATACTACACAAATCCCTCACCACTAAACTAAATCTAGTGGCTTATATACGAACATAGTCTATTACTGTTATATTTATTTGTATCAAATTCAAATCACATTGTACTAATTTTTTTTGAAAGAAATTATTAATATAAACAAATTTTTCGTGGGATTTACGAAATAGATGGTCAAATTGCTTGCACCTTGGGCTTACTTTGAAATGGTCGCATATTTTCCGTGAGGGGAATGCGTGTGCGGATAAGCTAGTTAGCTTAGGTCATGCTTGTCCACAATTGAGGTGGTGGAGTTCTCTACCTTCCACACTCCGTGGTGACTTTTTACATGATAAATTAGGACTCCCTCAAAACGGTACCACTTGAGTTGATATCCCATCTTGTTCCTTTGGGGTAAGGTCTAGTCCTCCCCCTTGTAATTATTTTATTTTATTTTTTAATAATATGAGCTATATGTAGACGATGGGGACGTTGCGGGGTGCCAACATAGTTGGGATGTCGTTTCTTACCTTGATATCTAGACACTCCTAATTCATCAAAAAAACAAAATTTTGGTTATATTAGTATATGAGTTAAATACGTTTTTGGTTCCTATAAGTAAGTAAAACTTATTTTTTAGTCCCCACAAAAAAATTCAGTAAATGTTGGTCCCCCAAAATATGTGACGTCTGTAACACCCAAACCCGAATTTATACAAAATTCTAAATTAGGGAAAATTTTTTCAAAAATTCGCAGAGGATAATAAGACTTTATTGCTTCGAACCAAAACAAGGTATATAATACTAGTTTGAGTATTACATTCTCCAAAAATAACATTAAGATAATAATGAAATTCTGGCACCTACTGGGGACAGATGTTAAGACAGAAGCTATAGCAAATGTCGTACGTAATCAGTTGTAAAGCTAAGACAAATGCTCTAGCGTATGTCCACAGTAGAATATAATCAACAAGTATAAGCAACAGACAAAGAAGTAAGTAACACAGAGAATTGTTAACCCAGTTCGGCGTAAACAACGACCTACTCTGGGGGCTACCAAGCCAGGAAGGAATCCACTATAATAGATCTAGTTCTAAGCCCACAGCAAACATCCAAGTTTATGACTTATCTCCTAGACTCTACCTGCTAACTCAACCTAGGAACTCCTAAGTTTGAGACCCCGTCTCACTTCCTTTCTATCACAAACCTTGTGATTATAACAGTTCAACAAACGATGAGGTTTCACTAACCAAACAAACAAACAATCTCCGTGCTTAAAAGCTTGGGAGAAGTTTCACAAAAATACAAACCAAACAGGCCTAAGCTTGTGTTATAGAATCCACAAGAAAGGCTTACAATTAACAAGACTCAAACCCTAAAACTATATTCTTGAAATACGGCTTCAGTTGTCATTTAGGTTTTAGTCTTCACATATTTATATGACCTGAGTTAGCATGGGCTAGGTCTTCATATTGAGCTTTAATCTTCAGCTGTCCTTTTGCAAAGTCCAGCACACATGTAATGGAAAGAATCACTTGTTTCCATAAATGGTGTAACAACTTCTGGAAAGTATCTCTTGGTCCAGCCGCCTAATAAACCCTTGTTTAAAGGCGTGCGTCTTGATAAGCAAGTAAGGCGAAAATAGTGCTTCAGATAATCTTCAAAGATATGGCGCGCAAATAGAGCATTAAATACCGGCATGACAGATGTTGTACCCACATGCTACGGCATCTGGTCCAACATCTTGCTTGAACATGTTTTTGCAAAATGAGGCCAACATACAAAACATCAACAATCTCCCCCTTTGGCAAATTTTGGCTAAAACAAACTAAGACTAGTTCTGGAGAGATGCAGTACATACCTTCCTTCAAGTCAACGCAAACACACTGCTAAGAAAGAAGATAATACATTGTCACATTATTTTCAAAAGAGGTCTTCAAGTGAGAAATAATGAACAAGCAGCATCAGAGGCATGCAACAGCGGAAGTACACAACTTAGCCTCATAAAGTACAAGATAGGAGAGAAATAAACTCTCACACATAAGCGCCAACCAGTTACATCAGGGAAAAATAAATTCCCACAAAATATGAATCACCATAGGAAAAATAAATTCCTACACCACTGAGAAAAATAAATTCTCAGGTATCAAGTAAAAGTGGATTCCTTTGAAATAGACAAGATGCCTTAGTTCATGCATCTGTCACACACAACATGCATCACAATAAAAGTAGATTGCTCCCCCTGAGTTCATGCATATATCACAGTAGAGAATACTCCCCCTCAACAGAACATACATACACATACATATATAGCATACCTGCTCCCCCTCAATCATAGCACACATATAGACATACAGATGGTGTAACATGTGTCACATCATCATCACGAGCAGAACATGCATCTGTACTACTCCCCCTTTTTAGCCATAATTTTGACAAACATAATACGTCATGCATTGACAAACAGAAGTAGCAACACATTATAGTAGCATTATTACAGACCAGCAGCACATGGGAGTGCACAAGATATCCTGGGCGTAGCCCTCAAGGTTCAGACAAAAAAAAAAAATAGGAGCAGTAAAATGCAAGAGCAAAGACATCATTATTTCTAGCACCAGCTTCTTCAATCAAGCTCACTATATCAGTGCACTCCCGGGCTTCTTTTCCAAGCTCTCTTTCCAGAGCTACCCTTCTCTGAACATATTTCCATTTGTCTACACAGCTAGCAAGATGGAAGAAAATATTATCAATAGCAACCTCAGGTACATTAGCAAGTACCTTCTTGCCACCTACACTTTGTCTGCCAACATAAGCTTCACCAGATGCTTCACCTTTAGACACTTCTTCCTCAAAGACAGAGTCACTCTCTACAGCCTTTCTCTTCAACTGTTTCTTCTGGACAACAGGAGTATCAAAACGACTCTTAGGTCGAAAGGGACCATACATGGGTTTCTTGGCAGGTTTCTTCACTGATTCTACAACAGGAGGCTGTGGGACAGATGGTATAGCTTTACCAGAACTGCTCCTCAGTCTCTGAGCAACACCAGCACCAAATGTCTTCACCAGGGGTGGAGACTTAGCAGTATCATCACTACTAAAACCAGTATCAGAACATACGTCAACTACAGTATTAGGACGAGGAACCTGTTGGTCCAAAGATGCTTCAGCATCTGGCACAACGTCAGATTGAGGAACAGGGTCCTTGATGAGATTCAGACCATTGTCAACCATGGTGTCACCAGTTTCAGTAACCTTTGCTACAGGATCAATATCCACTTCTATGTCATCAGTACTAGGAGCAGCCTCAGGATCCTTAACAGTATTCACATCAACAGTATCTAGGGTTTCAACCTGATCAGATTTCCCTAAATCTTCCAACTCAACATTCTTTTCAACTTCTTCAACAACAAGCCTAGTCTTCTCAGTCTCAGAACTAGAGTGATTCTTAACAACAGTATCAGAACTTATCACACTAATGTAGCGTGTGATGAAGTAGTTAAGGGAAGTTTTTAAGACTTTCCCTAAATTAGCGTGCGCAACATAAGAGTAGAGAGAGAAAATAACTGCTGCACGCTTTTCATACATTAACTGCTACAAATCCTCATGCAGGCAAATTCCTAATTTGCCTCTTAGCTTCTCAAATTGGTTAGCATCTAGTGCTTTCGTGAATATATCTGCGAGCTGTTCTTCAGTAGCAACATGTTTTAAAACCACCGCATTCTCTTCTACTAAATCTCTGATAAAGTGATGACGAATGTCTATGTGCTTTGTCCTACTGTGTTGTATAGGATTTTTTGAGATATTGATTGCACTCAGATTATCACAGTACAATGCCATAGCATCTTGCTCAACATTATACTCTCTTAGCATCTGTCTCATCCAGACAAGTTGTGAACAACTACTCCCAGCTGCAATGTATTCAGCTTCAGCAGTTGAGAGAGACACACAATTCTGTTTCTTACTGAACCATGATATCAAATTTTCTCCCAAGAAGAAACAACCACCAGAAGTGCTTTTTCTGTCATCAGCACTGCCAGCCCAATCTGCATCACAATATCCAATGAGTTGAGAGTTGTCACTCTGTGAGTACATCATGCCGTAGTCACATGTGCCACTAACATACTTAAGGATTCTTTTCACTTGTGTTAAGTGACTCATCTTTGGATCAGCTTGGTATCTTGCACACACACCCACTGCAAAGCTAATATCAAGTCTACTAGCTGTAAGATATAAGAGACTCCCTATCATACTTCTATAGAGACTCTGATCAACACTAACACCCTTCTCATCTTTTGTCAACTTCAAATGAGTAGGTGCTGGAGTCCTTTTGTGAGTAGCGGTGTCCATTCCAAACTTCTTGACAATATTTTTTGCATACTTACTCTGAGAGATAAATATTGTCTCATCCATTTGCTTCACTTGAAGTCCAAGAAAAAATGTTAATTCGCCAACTAAACTCATCTCAAACTCTGACTGCATCTGTTTGATAAAATGCTCCACCATCTGACTTGACATCCCACCAAACACTATATCATCAACATAAATTTGTGCTATCATTAATTTACCATGTTCTTCTTTTACAAACAGAGTTTTATCGTGTCCTCCTTTCCTGTATCCATGATTGACTAGAAATTCAGTCAATCTCTCATACCAAGCTCTAGGAGCTTGTTTCAACCCATATAAAGCTTTCTTCAACTTGTAGACATGATCAGGGAGATCCGGATTCACAAAGCCTTTTGGTTGTTCCACATACACCTCTTCATTTAAGTATCCATTGAGAAAAGCACTCTTAACATCCATCTGAAACAGTTTAAATTTCAGAACACATGCAACACCAAGTAACAGCCGTATAGATTCTAATCTAGCAACTGGGGCGAAGGTCTCATCAAAGTCTAAACCTTCCACCTGAGTGTATCCCTGTGCCACAAGCCTCGCCTTGTTTCTTGTAATAGTTCCATTTTCATCAGATTTATTTTGATAAATCCATTTAGTACCTATTACATTCAACCCTTTCGGTCTAGGAACTAGATCCCAAACCTCACTTCTTTCAAACTGGTTCAATTCTTCTTGCATGGCACTGATCCAATAATTGTCAGTGAGAGCCTCTTTGACATTCTTTGGTTCTATTTTTGACACAAAGCAAGAGTTAGAGATTATATCTTGATTTCTTCTTGTGGTGATACCTTCATCTAGATTGCCTATGATCAGGTCCTTGGGATGATTTTTCTGGACTCTGATAGATGGTCCTTTACTAACTGAAGCAATAGTATTATCAGTGATAGGACTATCAAGTGTTACCTCAAGCTCTTCCACACTTGCAGTTTCTTCAGGCTGGAATTCAAAAGCTTCAGCATCTGGACTTTCATCTGTCTTAGCGTCAGATGCTACATCATCTATCACAACATTCATTGATTCCATCATCACTTGAGTTCTGGAGTTATACACTCTGTAGGCTCTGCTGTTAGTAGAGCAACCCAAGAATATACCTTCATCACTCTTTGGATCTGTCATACCCCATTTTTTGACCATTTGCTTTTATTCGTCTTTTTTTTAAGACATTTTTTCTTTGTTCGTTTCTGACGAAATTTCGGCAGAGAGGTATTTTAAAATACCTCATTTATTGGTTTTCTTTTTTACTTTCTTTTTATTATTATTATTCTTACTTCTTCATATTTTATTTATTATCATTTATTTAATTGGTTTTATCATTTTTATTTATATATTACTGTTTTTTTATTTATTTATTTTTATATTTTCGTTTTTCTTATTTTTTATGTTTTTAGTCATTTTTTTTCAAAGAGGTCCAGATGTTTTTTTGTCCAGGCCCAAAGGGGCAATTTTGTCCAAATGGGTTTTTTTTTTCATCTGCAAACCCTAGGTCTGACACAGTATTTATACTGTGCACAGTTCCCAAGGTCAGGACACAGAGCAAATCAGCCGCAGAAACTTTCCTTTTCCAAAATCCAGAAACAAAAAAAAATTGAAATAATCAAACAAAAACCAAAATTCATCATCTGTTCATCACAAAGATCAGAAACCCAGAAAGTAACCTTCATTCATCAATCCAAAACCCATTTCATCAAACCACAAAAGAAAACCAGAAACGAAAAAAAATCATCATCATCGTCGCAAAAAATCCAGATCCAACAGAATCCATCAACATCACCGTTATTCCTCGAAAACCCAGAACTGATTCAAACCATTTCAATCCGAAACAAATCACACGATTCGAAGCAACACAGAATCAAAATCAGAGAAGAAGAATTGTGATCAAATCGAAATCATAGCTGATAAACACAAATTATAATCCGAAACCTTCTTTTCCAAATCGCAAACGAAACAAACACAGAAGAGAAGAAGAAGAATCAAGGAAAAAACAGAGAAGGAAAAGAGGCGAGAGAGACGGTTGAGAGATGTGAAAACGGCGGTGAGAAAATGGAGATGAGAGGGAGATGAGAGAAGAAAGTCTTGGCCGCCGTCGGCCATGAAAGGTGAGAAGAGAGAGGAGATTTCTGTTTTTTTGTCTAGGGTTTTCCTTATATACCCCCCTCCTGGATCCTGTGCGCGCAGGTGCACAGCCTTATCGTGCACCTGCGCGCCTATGGCCCTCTGATCTTAATCCAACGCCCACAATTGACTTTTCCTGTGATCAAATCAGGGACGTCTGATTAATCAGACGGCCCTGATCAAACCCTTTACATTTTGTGCAGTTGGGCCTCTCTGGACTGGGCCTTGCTCTGTTTTACTTTTTGCACCCCTTTTATCCTCTGTTTTACTATTTGCACCCCCTTCTGTTTTTTATTTTATTTTTGCATAATTAATTATTTATTTATTGCATTGCAAGGACTTTAGGATGTATTTTAGGGTTTGGTGTAAATTTAAATTAAAATTGCATAGCATTATGTTGCATTCATTTCATATTTATTTTTCTCGCAAATACTTTAGAATGTGATTAGGAATAAATGTACACTATAAATTAAAAAATCGCATCTCATGCATATTTATTTATCGTTTTCCGCAAAAAACGTTAGAATATTAATTCCGAGGGAAAAGACACCGTTTTGATCAAAATATCATTACGGATCGTCTTCGCGCTTAATTTGCCTATTGCGACGTTATTGTTCTTTTAGCGCTACCTTTTTAGTAATTTGGAACCCAACATTCCAATCAAATAATTAGTCACTTTATTCTCAAAAATGAGGTCAAAACCTCTTTCAAAAAATTCAACACGTTTTTCATTTTCACATATCATCAAGCATCAAAACATTTCATCATCAAACATTTTCAAAGTTTGGAATTTAAACCAAACGTTTCTTTTTATCGCGAAACTTGGACTTTAAACCAAGTGCCTTGGAATTTAAACCAACGGCGTCTTTTTTATCGTGAAAACCTTGGATTTTAACCCAAGTGTCTTTTTTACCGCGAACTTGGATTTTAAACCAAGTGCCTTGGACTTTAAACCAACGGCGTCCTTTTTCGCTAAAACCTTGGACTTTAACCCAAGTGTCATTTTTCTCGCCTAAAACCTGGATTTTAAACCAAGTGCATTTCCCTCATTCACACATCATTAATCATGCATAAACCTTGGATTTTAAACCAAGTGTCTTTTATCACTCAAAACCTTTTCTCAACAAACCTTGGATTTTAAACCAAGTGTCCGCGTTTTATTTTCATAATCAAATCTCAATCAATTTAACCACATAGACTTTCTTCACAAATTAACATGAATCAAACTCACATTTTGCCACTTTTGGCTTTTGGTATTTTAAAACCATTTTCAAAACCTTAAAATCAAATAAACAAATTTACTTGTCTTTTTATCCCGAACTACGGTGGTTTGATCCCTCGGGTACGTAGGCATGAGACTTGTCTCTCCAATCAATAAAATCAACAAAAACATTTTTCTTCTTTTCATTCTTTAAGCATTTTTTATCATCACTTTAATTTCCCACTTATACATTTTTTCAAACAATTAAAATAAAGCGCATAGATAGAATAAAAACAAGAGGTTCCTATAGAGTACTATAGATACTTAGGGTGCTAATACCTTCCTTTCGTATAACCAACCCCGAACCTTGTTCTCTCAAAATAGGGTTTTTTCGAACTTTTTCCCTTTCCCTCGGATAAATTAAAGATCGGCGGTGTAACATTAAATTGCGATTCGAAGTTAATTAATAACTCGATATCCAAAAATCACCGCGACAGGATCCATCTTCCTCCTTTGTTCTCTATCTATCAGAATGTAACACTTACTTCCAAATACATGAAAATACTTGATAGTAGGTTTTCTTCCTTTCCACAATTCATATAAGGTGTTAGTTGTTCCAGCTCTTAAAGTGACACGATTGAGAATGTAACATGCTGTATTCATAGCTTCAGCCCAAAAGTGTTGAGGCAGTTTCTTTGAGTGTAGCATGACACGAGCACATTCTTGTATAGTTCTGTTCTTTCTTTCAACTACACCATTTTGTTGAGGTGTAATAGGTGAAGAAAATTCATGTCCTATTCCTTCAGTAGTGCAAAACTCAGAGAATCTTGAGTTTTCAAATTCTCTACCGTGGTCACTCCTTATTCTGACAATGACACTATCTTTTTCTCTTTGAAGTTGTTTACACAAATCCTTGAAAGCACAAAAGGTGTCTGACTTTTCTCTGAGAAAATTTATCCAAGTGAATCTTGAGTAGTCATCTACAACAACAAAGGCATATCTCTTTCCTCCTAGACTTTCAACCTGCATAGGCCCCATCAAGTCCATATGTAGTAATTCAAGCACCTTTGAAGTAGTCAGATGCTGCAGCTTTGGGTGTGGCATCTTTGTCTGCTTCCCAATTTGACATTCACCACATATGTTTCCTTCTTCAATCTTCAGTTTAGGTACTCCTTTTACTGCATCTTCAGCTATGACTTTCTTCATACTCCTTAGATTAAGATGACCCATCTTTTGATGCCATAACTTGACTTCATCTTCTCTAGTGATGAGACAGGAGGAAATTTGAGCACTTTCTTCAGAAATCCATAAATTGCAGTTATCTTTAGACCTGACTCCTTTCATAACAGATTCACCATCTTCAGTTGAGACAGTGCATTCAGATTTCGTGAAGTTCACCTTCATTCCTTGATCACACAATTGACTGATGCTTATGAGATTTGCAGTCAATCCTTCCACCAAAAGAACATTCTCAAGTTTAGGCAACCCATTTGCAGTGAGACTTCCAATGCCTTTGATCTGACCTTTGGCTCCATCACCAAAAGTAACATAACTAGTAGTGTAAGCTTTAACATTGGTTAGATAACTTTCAACACTAGTCATATGTCTTGAGCAACCACTATCAAAGTACCAATCATTTCTGGACGAAACTCTCAGAGATGTATGAGCTATGTGAGCAACATCATTTGCCTTTGGTTTCCATTCCTTCTTTGCATTGCTTGAATCAGATTCGTACCTGGGATTACTATACCATCTTGGAAACCCATATAATCTAAAACAAAAAGGTCTGATGTGCCCTTTTCTACCACAATAATGACAGATCCATCCCTTAGGTTTAGGAATTATTTTGGCAGGCTGATGTTGTTGAACATGCTGTGGCATCTTTCTGGTTTCAGTGGGATCATAAGTGTCTTTAGCAGGAACAAATGTACTAGTAGAAGTAACATTTTTCTTTTTAGGATAGTTATATTCTACTCCAATACCCTTAGGTTTCCCAGCAACTTGACCCTCAACCAGTATATCTAATCTTTTAGTTCCATTATTTAGCAGTCTAAGCTGTTTATTTAAACTAGTCAGCTGATAGTTCAATGTGGTTACCTCATCTCTAAGAGCAGAAGCCTCGGACAGATGCTTTGCCTTCTCAGATTGTAGCTGCTTTGTGAGTTGAGATATTTGAGTCTGATGCTTCACCTTCTCATCTTGCAATTTACTTATAACGTTTTGTTGCTGCTGACAAACCTTTTCACTCTTCTGACTCAGTGCTTTATAGGACGCAGCTAGTTCATCAAAGGTCAATTCTTCATCATCTGATTCAGATTCAATAATTCCAGTAAGTGCAGTAATGTGATTTGCAAACTCAGAGTAGTCATCATCCTCAGAGTCATCTTCATCAGACTAAGTGACAGCCATAACCTTCTTTTGTTTCTTCAGGAATGTTGGACATTCAGCTCTAATATGTCCATGGCCTTCACATTCATGACATTGAACACCTTTTCCAGTACTGGCCTTTTCCTCAGGTCTGTATTTTCTTACACCATTAAACTTTCTGTTATTATCAGAGAAATTGCCTTTAGCATTTGTCCTGCCTCTTCCATCCATCTTCTTTAATATTCTGTTGAACTGTCTGCCTAGATGTGCCATAGTTTCAGATAAATTTTTATCAGTTTCTAAACCATTTTCTACTTCCTCACTTTCAGCGGTGTTGGTTACAAGAGCTATACTCTTCTTCCTCTTCTCGGTTTTCTCTTTAGCAGCCAGCTCATAGGTTAGCAATGAACCCACCAAATTTTCAAGTTTCATCACTCCTATATCATGTACTTCTTCTATGGTAGTGACTTTCATATCAAACATCTTAGGAAGAGATCTAAGCATTTTTCTTACCATTCTTTCCCCGCTTAGCTTTTCTCCTAGAGCATCAAAGTTGTTTGCAAAACTAGAATGGTCATGTGGAAGTCATGAACAGATTGACCTTCACCCATCATTAGATTCTCAAACTTTACGGTCAGAAGCTGTAGCCTTGAATTCTTCACCTTAGCGGTGCCTTCATGTGTAGTCATTAGAATTTCCCATGCTTCCTTAGCCACTGAGCACTGTTTGATCATCCTGAAAATGTTGTTGTCCACAGCATTGAATAAGCCATTTAGCGCCTTGGAGTTACCATGTGCAAGCTCGTCCTCTTCCTTGGTCCAATCCGCTTCTGGTTTTAGTTCACCTATAGTTTTACCATCTTTGTCACGTATCACTGGATGCGCCCATGCCGTTAGGATAGCCTTCCAAGATTTGCTATCAAGTGATTTAATAAATGCCACCATTTTGGCTTTCCAGTAATCATAGTTTGATCCATCCAGAAGTGGAGGTCTGTTGACATATCCACCATCCTTGTTCATTATGCCAGAAAGTAACTTCCCTGGTCCTCACCCACGCAGAACAGGGTGCCTGCTCTGATGCCAATTGAAATTCTGGCACCTACTGGGGACAGATGTTAAGACAGAAGCTATAGCAAATGTCGTACGTAATCAGTTGTTAAGCTAAGACAAATGCTCTAGCGTATGTCCACAGTAGAGTATAATCAACAAGTATAAGCAACAGACAAAGAAGTAAGTAACACAGAGAATTGTTAACCCATTTCGGCGTAAACAACGACCTACTCTGGGGGCTACCAAGCCAGGAAGGAATCCACTATAATAGATCTAGTTCTAAGCCCACAGCAAACATCCAAGTTTACGACTTATCTCCTAGACTCTACCCGTGCTAACTCAACCTAGGAACTCCTAAGTTTGAGACCCCGTCTCACTTCCTTTCTATCACAAACCTTGTGATTATAACAGTTCATCAAACGATGAAGTTTCACTAACCAAACAAACAAACAATCTCCGTGCTTAAAAGCTTGGGAGAAGTTTCACAAAAATACAAACCAAACAGGCCTAAGCTTGTGTTATAGAATCCACAAGAAAGGCTTACAATTAACAAGACTCAAACCCTAAAACTATATTCTTGAAATACGGCTTCAGTTGTCATTTAGGTTTTAGTCTTCACATATTTATATGACCTGAGTTAGCATGGGCTAGGTCTTCATATTGGGATTTAATCTTCAGCTGTCCTTTTGCAAAGTCCAGCACACATGTAATGGAAAGAATCACTTGTTTCCATAAATGGCGTAACAACTTCTGGAAAGTATCTCTTGGTCCAGCCGCCTAATAAACCCTTGTTTAAAGGCGTGCGTCTTGATAAGCAAGTAAGGCGAAAATAGTGCTTCAGATAATCTTCAAAGATATGGCGCGCAAATAGAGCATTAAATACCGGCATGACAGATGTTGTACCCACATGCTACGGCATCTGGTCCAACATCTTGCTTGAACATGTTTTTGCAAAATGAGGCCAACATACAAAACATCAACAAATAAAAATAGTGTTCACTAGCCATACAATAAAATACTCTTTTTAATACAACACAATTAAATAAAAGACTCGATATACATGAATATACTTGAACCCTTCCCGTGTCCTAATCAAAGCGGGGCTTCACCGACCAACTCGAACATAATATGAAACCTGAGGATCTGGACCACCCAACGGTCCGCAAACACACAAAACAGAGATTAGATATACATAACCAACAACACAATAAATGTGAGAAAGTACTAGCATTTATCTCATCAAATAAAATAAGTAAATCAATTACTAATCTCAAGTATATCCAACAATTCTACACTACTCAAGTCACATTATATCATCACATATTATCACCATAGATAAGGCATAATAAACACATCTAAAATCAATGCCCATATATTCATTTACCAACAAATAGCACATATCTCAATTAATGTACACCTTCCTAATGCAACTAATATCATCTTCATGTAATGTCTCCTAGACATCCTCTACATGCATGTGGTACCAATTCTCGTCACTTTTTGGATATAAAATCCTCTCGGCTATAATCTCAGCTATAATTTATGGAACAAGTCCATCGTCGGCTATAATACTCGACTCATGAATGCATGAATTCATATACGCAACATATGCTCACATCATCATAATGAATTCTCATCATTTCATGTAATTAATATACATGACCTCATCATCTTGGCTATCAATTAATTTCACATCACTTGTATATAAACATAAGATATGTAAACACACAATCATCATCACATCTATATATATAACACATGTATACATTTATAAATCAACAACATCAACATCATTATTATCATCCTCAATCATTACCATCAACAATTATTATCATCGTTAATCATCATCATAACATACTCTTCAAACATGTTATGAGCATCATCATCAATCATATATATACACATAAGAATACATTAAATCATGTATTAAACTATCATCAACATCAAAATCATCATATAATAAGTTCTGAGTCAGGCTTGGTCGCTTAGCAAAGCTTAGCGAACCACTGGCGAGTAGAAACAAAAAGTTTCAGGTCTCACTTCGAGGCATAGCGAATATCTTCGTTACCTCTCGTCACCTGCTCGCTTGGCGAGAACAAGAACAACAACCACTACAAGAAACTTGACATATAGCTATGGCGAAATGTTGTTGCTAAAGGTCCAAAATCCGTGGGTACAGGCCATAAAACCTATACCCACGGGCATTTTGTTCCGTCTACTTTATCTCGATGTACCCATGGCAATTTGCCGTTGCTATAGCCTATAGCAACAACATTTTTTGGCGTTGGACTAGCCTAGGAGCTATACCCACGGACATTACAAACTATTGTAAATCGGTTTACCCACGAATTTGTCCGTTGGTATAGGTTTGAATTTTTTCTTTTGCAGCTTTTTTTTTGTTTGACAGATTGTACATTTTTTTAAAAAATAATAATAATTTGCCAATATGCATGTTTTCTAACACCAAGTCAACTATAATTATAAATGAGAATTTCCATTATATTGATTAAAAAAACTAAAAAGTCATACAAACTAACGGAATACATTAAAACACCAAAACAATGTCACATAGCTAAATCTTCTAAAATTGAAATTGCACCAAATAACTTAAGAGAACTACTAGTTACTTCTAATCAAATCTATCCCAAAATTACAACTCTAAAAACATACATATGTATGACATCCCTACCAAAAAATAAACTCCAATGGCTTACAGCCCACAACATAGTACATGACATTCCTACCAAGTAATAAACAACAACAGTTTACATTGTTTACTTCTAATCTCTCTCTTCAATCTTCGTCAGTGTATGGACTTTGAGAATCCGTTTGGTCGGGGGCACTTGAAGCATATGTAACCTATAGAAAATAAAAGAGATCAAAGTACAAACTCAAGTTAATTGATATTTTCATAATATTCGAAATATGAACACGGGTAAAATAAAATATATCTGTCTTGCAGCTCGTAAAATGTCATTCACATCTTCTCCAACAAATCATTAATGACAACACATTTGCCAACACCGCATTTGTACTATCTTGATTTTCCATTTGCTTAAGTTTATCACGCAACTCTTTATTTTCAGAGAGAAAGAAACTTTCAATTTTTTGGGTTTGGGAATCTTGCCAATACATCGTGCAACTTTTGATTAACAACTGTTAGGTTTTTGAAATTGGCTTAATTTTACAAAAACAACAGTTAGCCAGATGTAGTGGCAGATGTGGCGACTTATGGAACAACATCCTACAACCTGAAGATATGGAGAGTTTGTTATAAGGTTATTACGCGCGCTATCCCTCATGCCTATCCCTTTAGCATTCAGTAGCGCATTGTTGCTCCGCAAGACAAGCAACGCGCTTATTGCTTGAAGTTATCCGAGAGTGTGATTAGCCTAAAATATATTCCTATATTTTAGGATATTGTTGGATTGGCTTGACAAAAGAGTTTGTATCGGATATACTACAGTTTGTTCTTATTTTTGAAGGCGAAAATCAAGGTACCAGCGTGGCTGATTTATGCACTATATATATTGAAGGCCATAGACTGTTTTAGGTTACTGAAACTCTTGCGAAGAAATATTTTGTTTGTCTAGGGTTTTAGCTTTGTCTCGTGTTTGATTGTGAGCCTATCTCGTATCTCCTTGATACTTGCTTAGGACTGGTTTCTTGTGTTGTAAGGGTTTTAGTCTACTCCTAAGCTTTTAATCACGGAAATAGGTTATTGTTTGAAGTGTGACTTCACTGTTCTCAAGTTGAAGGAGGAGAGATAAGTGTCTCTAATCTAGGTGGTCCTAAGTTGAAGGAAGCACAGGTAGAAACTAGGTGGCGAAGTGTAAACGGGTCGTTTGCTGGAAACTTCTAACTAGTTTTATCATAGTGGATTCACTCCTGGATTGGTATCCCCCAGAGTAGGTCGTGTTATACGCCGAACTGGGTTAATAAACTCCTGCGTACATTTAATTTCCAGTTGCTTATTATTCTGCATATTATTTATTTCGTTGTGAACATTGTAGTTGCAAAGGTAGGAACATCCAGTACCCCATTGCTACGCCAGAATTTCAATTGGCATCAGAGCAGGCACCCTGTTCTGCTATTAGGGTGAGCTTCAGGGAACAATTCTGGTTGCTATGGAAAAGGAAGGAGGAGCTGTGAGTAGGCCACCTTTATTGGATGGTACTAATTATGATTATTGGAAATCACGCATGGAAGCCTTCTTGAGGTCTATGGACAACAAGACATGGAAGTCGGTGATTAATGGCTGGGAACATCCTACGATTATAGATAAGGATAATGTTGTTTCCTTGAAACCTGAGGGAGAGTGGACAAAGCCTGAAGATGAACTTGCTCTTGGAAATCACAAAGCTTTGAACGCCTTATACAATGGTGTTGATAAAAACATATTTAGACTAATAAAGAGATGCACTCAGGCTAAAGATGCTTGGGAGATCTTGAGAACTACTCAGGAAGGGACATCAAAAGTCAAGAACTCCAGACTTCAGATGCTGACTACTAAATTTGAGAACCTCAAAATGAAAGAAGATGAGACGGTACATGACTTCTATATGACTGTTTTAGATTTTGCTAACACTTTTGACTCTCTAGGTGAAAAACTTTCTGAAGAAAATATGGTGAGAAAAATGCTGAGGTCTTTACCCAAGAGGTTTGACATGAAGGTCACATGTATAGAAGAATTTAGGGACTTATCTGAAATAAGACTGGATGATCTGGTTGGGTCTCTACAAACCTATGAACTTTCTGCTAATGAACGATCTGGAAGCAAAAACAAAAACATAGCTTTTGTCTCAAATGCTGATACTGATGATGCACACGATGAGGCAGATACTGATGAAAGCTTATCTGAAGCTATGGCTCTCCTAGGAAGACAATTCAATAAAGAATTAAGAAGAATGGATAGGAGAGGTAAATAGAATGTAAAGCAGAATGTCTCCCCCATTTCACTCGACATCAACAAGAATTCTGGTTTTCAAAAGAAACCTAAAGTTGAAGAAAAAGTGAGTCAAGTGAGAGGAGTACAGTGTCATGAATGCAGTGGATATGGACATATCAGGTATGAATGCCCTAATTACTTGAAGAAACAACAAAAGGGAATGACTGCAACATGGTCAGAGGATGAAGACTCAGATGATGACACATCTGGTGAAACTGCAAAGCATATCACTGCCTTAACTGGACTGTGCAGCTCTGACACTGAATCTAATCATGGGGATGTATCTTATGAAGAATTGGCTGAATCCTATAGAGCTCTGTGCAAGAGAAGTGAAGAGGTTTGTAGAAGCCAAGAAAATAAAAAAAGGCTTATTTTGGAACTACAGTCTGAAAAGAACAAGCACCTGGCTCAGATTTCTGAACTGAATAATGAGGTAACGCAACTAAATTCCACACTTGAAAAACTTAAAAAGGAAGTTTCTATGAACAATAGCACTGTCGTTCTAAAAAAACTAATTAAATCACAGGAAGAAGGAAACTGGGTAAAAGGTATTGGGTATGAATATGAGGATCTGAATAAACCCAAGGAGTATGATCCTGAGCTGAAGTTTTTGCTATCTGGGAGAAACAAAAAATTTCCAATGCCAAAACAGAGGCTGCCCCATTTTCAACCCCATCTGGGATTCAGAAATATGAGACCACAACCCTGGATTTGTCATTATTGTGGAAGATGAGGACATATAAGACCATTTTGTTATAGACTATATGGGTTTCCAAAGAGAAGTCAGAGGGAAGTTCCTGAGAAAGAAGAGATTAATCAAGCAAAAGAATGGAAGCCTAAAGGTAATGTTGCTGGCCTAATTGCTCACACATCTCTTAGGGCTACTTCTAGAGAAGACTGGTACTTCGACAGTGGTTGCTCCAGACATATGACTGGAATAGAAATTTTTTTGGTCGATCTTAAATCTTACTCCACTAGTTATGTTACATTTGGTGATGGTGCAAAAGGTGAGATTAAAGGTATTGGAAGACTAGCAAATGTTGGACAACCTGATCTTGATGATGTTCTTCTTGTGAAAGGGTTAACAGCCAATCTAATCAGCATAAGCCAACTCTGTGATCAAGGAATGAAGGTTAACTTTACCAAAGGTGAATGTCTAGTAACTAATGAAGAAGGTGAAGTGATAATGAAAGGAGTAAGGTCAAAGGATAATTGTTATTTGTGGGTATCTCCAGATGAAATTAACTTATCTTCTTGCCTGATAACTAAAGAAGATGAGGTTAATTTATGGCACAGGAAACTTGGTCATCTCAATCTTAAGAGCATGAAGAAGATTATCACTGAAGAAGCTGTTAGAGGAATGCCCAAATTGAAGATAGAAGAAGGAAAGATATGTGGAGAATGTCAGGTTGGAAAGCAAATTAAGATGTCGCACCCTACAGTGCCCCATTTAACCACATCCAGAGTCCTTGAACTACTACACATGGACTTGATGGGTCCTATGCAAGTGGAAAGTCTAGGAGGAAAGAAATATGCTTTTGTTGTAGTGGACGATTACTCAAGATATACGTGGATTAGCTTTCTTAGAGAAAAATCTGATACTTTCTTTGTGTTCAAAGACTTGTGTGTACAACTACAATGAGAAAAAGATGAAGGTATTATAAGAATCAGAAGTGATCACGGAAGGGAGTTCGAAAACTCTAGTTTTGCTGATTTCTGTGCCTCAGAAGGTATTGGGCATGAGTTCTCATCCCCCATTACACCTCAACAGAATGGTGTTGTGGAAAGGAAAAACAGGACTTTGCAGGAATGTGCCAGAGTAATGCTGCATGCTAAGAAACTACCTTATCATTTCTGGGCTGAAGCTATGAGTACTGCGTGTTATATTCACAACAAAGTCACATTGAGAACTGGAACGTCAAATACTCTATATGAACTATGGAAAGGGAGGAAGCCTACTGTAAAATACTTTCACATCTTTGGAAGTAAATGTTACATTCTTGCAGATAGAGAACCTAGAAGAAAATTGGATCCTAAAAGTGAAGAAGGAATTTTTCTAGGATATTCTACAAACAGTAGAGCTTTTAGAGTATTTAACTCAAGAACTAGCACGGTAATGGAATCTATTATTGTCGTGGTTGAAGACACCTACTCTGTCAAAGAAACAGATGCTGATCCCAATGCTAACTCTACTCCTGCCCCATCTGATGTTCTGGAAGAAGAAATCCACATAGATAAAATTGAAAAGTCGGGCAGAGAGACTGATTTGTACAATGCTCCAGTGAACAAAGGTCCCTCAGTTAGAGTTCAAAAGAATCACCCCACAGATCTGATAATTGGTAATCCTGATCAAGGCATTACTACTAGAAGATCATAGGATGTTGTGTCAAATGCGTGCTTTGTATCTAAGATTGAGCCCAAGAATGTTAAAGAAGCATTGACTGATGAGTTTTGGATTGAAGCAATGCAAGAGGAATTGAATCAATTCAAGAGATGTGAAGTATGGGATCTAGTACCAAGACCTACAGACACTAACATAATTGGTACCAAGTGGGTGTTTAAAAACAAATCTGATTCACAAGGAGTGGTTACAAGAAATAAAGCAAGGCTGGTAGCTCAAGGATATACTCAGATAGAAGGTGTTGACTTTGAAGAGACATTTGCACCGGTAGCTCGCTTAGAATCTATAAGGCTACTCCTCGGTGTGGCATGCATTTTAAAATTCAAGCTTTACCAAATGGATGTGAAAAGCGCCTTTCTAAATGGATACTTGAATGAAGATGTATATGTTGAGCAGCCAAAAGGATTTGTTGATCCAAATTACCCTGATCATGTGTACAAGTTAAAAATGGCATTGTACGGTCTCAAGCAAGCACCTAGGGCTTGGTATGAGAGACTTACAGAATACTTAATAAAACAAGGCTACAGGAAGGGAGGCAATGATAAAACCTTGTTCGTTAAGGCAGAAGAAAAAGATCTGATGATAGCTCAGATTTATGTAGATGATATTGTATTTGGTGGAATGTCTGACAGGATGGTGCAACATTTCGTACAACAAATGCAATCTGAATTTGAAATGAGTATGGTTGGTGAGCTAACGTTCTTTCTTGGCCTACAAGTGAAACAGATGGAAGACACTATTTTCATCTCTCAAAGCAAGTATGCTAAGAACATTGTGAAGAAGTTTGGTATGGAAAGTGCAAGTCACAAGAGAACTCCTGCTCCTACGCATTTGAAACTATCTAAAGATGAGAAGGGAGTAAAGGTTGATCAAAGTCTCTATAGGAGCATGATTGGAAGCTTGCTATACCTCACTGCAAGTAGACCAGATATCACATTTGCAGTTGGAGTATGTGCAAGATACCAGGCTGAACCCAAGGTAAGTCACCTCACTCAAGTTAAAAGAATTTTGAAATATGTGAGTGGTACCAGTGATTATGGAATGTTATATACACATGGTGATAATGCAATGTTAATTGGCTATTGTGATGCTGATTGGGCTGGGAATGCAGATGACAGAAAAAGTACATCTGGAGGATGTTTCTTCTTAGGAAATAACTTAATATCCTGGTTTAGTAAGAAACAAAATTGTGTCTCACTATCTACAGCAGAAGCTGAGTATATTGCAGCCGGTAGTAGTTGTTCTCAGTTAGTATGGATGAAACAAATGCTCAGTGAATATGGTATTCATCAGGAAACTATGACTTTATTCTGTGACAATATGAGTGCCATTAATATCTCCAAGAATCCAATCAAGCACAGCAGAACCAAGCATATTGATATCAGACACCATTTTATCAGACAACTAGTTGAAGATAAAATAGTGATGTTGGAACACGTTACCACAGGTGAACAACTGGCTGATATTTTTACGAAGGCGCTAGATCTTAATCAGTTTGAAAAACTTAGGGGCAAGCTAGGAATTTGCCTATTTTAAAGTTTATAGCAATTAACATTTCACGCGCGTGCATCAAAGTCTAACTCTTCATATATTGAGCACGCTGTCCAAGAAAGAGGGTAAATTAATACTCCACCATATTGCTTTCTTTATCACGCTAACTAAAGTTGATGAAGTTCAAGCTGATCGTGTTGAAGAAGACCTGGTCATTACTCATGAAACAACTGTGCATTCCACACCCATTCAGAGTGTGGCTGGACGAACCAGACAGAGGTCCATAAGGCAAGGCATTACTCCTGTCACTGCACTGGCCACCCCATCCAATGTCTCCATGACCAGGAAACAAATGATTGCAGATCTGAAGGATGTCAGCAAAGCTCTTGGGGATAAGAAGCTGAAGCTTGATAAAGTAATAGAAGCCTTGGAATCTGAGGAGCGTACTGGCACGACTGGACCCTCAAATATCCATGCTGGAGTGAATGTGGACGGGGATGTTGGAGTTAATCCTGCTGATAATGTTACTGTGCCAGACTCTGATGAAAGTCTTGGCTTTTGATTCTGGAAGAACATGCTGATGTAATTTTTTTGTTTTTCTAGTATGGGCTATGCCCTGGATCTGTGATGCACCTACATGTGCTTGTTGGTTTCTGTTATCCCTACACTCTGCTTATGGTTTTCTCTCCTGTTTAACTTTGCCAAATTCGTGACTAAAAAAGGGGGAGTAAGTTTTGATGTTTTGATGTTTGATGTTCTTATATGTTTGATAGTTCTGTGTGTGTGCATGTGGTAGAGATGATAGCTCTGTGTGTGCATGTGGTAGATATGGTAGCTACATTTGAATGTACATCTGGTGTGTGTGAGTTTATATATGCATACAGTGAGGGGGAGAAAAATATCCTTCATGATATTATGCATAGCTTCAGGGAGAGAATCTGTCTGTTGAAGATGATGGGTTAAGTGATGTTTTCCCACCCTGGATACCATCCAGAAAAGTCTGAATGGAGAATTTATTTTTCTCTATTTGACTGAATTTTTGTTTGTTTGTCTTCTGTTGTGATACACTTGTGTTGTTGAAGACCTTAACATGAGAAAATTTATTTCTGATCAAGTTTGTGAATCCACTTTGAAGAATCTTTTTATCTTGATGCTGTTGTGTTGTGAATGAACTCATCCCGCTGTGCGAAGCTCTGATGTTTGTTATAGAGGTTAATTCACTTGAAGTGTAGAGGGTATAGTATTCCTACTGTGTTCTATCCACATCCTTTAATAATCTGCCTAATATTGTTTTTAGTCAAAATTTGCCAAAGGGGGAGTTTGTTAGGTTTTTGAAATTGGCTTAATTTTACAAAAACAACAGTTAGCCAGATGTAGTGGCAGATGTGGCGACTTAGCGTTCAGTAGCGCATTGTTGCTCCGCAAGACAACGAACGCGCTTATTGCTTGAAGTTATCCGAGAGTGTGATTAGCCTAAAATATATTCCTATATTTTAGGATATTGTTGGATTGGCTTGACAAAAGAGTTTGTATCGGATATACTACAGTTTGTTCTTATTTTTGAAGGCGAAAATCAAGGTACCAGCGTGGCTGATTTATGCACTATATATATTGAAGGCCATAGACTGTTTTAGGTTACTGAAACTCTTGTGAAGAAATATTTTGTTTGTCTAGGGTTTTAGCTTTGTCTCGTGTTTGATTGTGAGCCTATCTTGTATCTCCTTGATACTTGCTTATGACTGGTTTCTTGTGTTGTAAGGGTTTTAGTCTACTCCTAAGCTTTTAAGCACGGAGATAGGTTATTGTTTGAAGTGTGACTTCACTGTTCTCAAGGTTAGATCTATCACACTGGCTGTATGGTTAAGAGGAGGAGAGATAAGTGTCTCTAATCTAGGTGGTCCTAGGTTGAAGGAAGCACGGGTAGAAACTAG
Organism: Trifolium subterraneum; assembly: GCA_951799995.1. Classification (NCBI taxonomy): domain Eukaryota; kingdom Viridiplantae; phylum Streptophyta; class Magnoliopsida; order Fabales; family Fabaceae; genus Trifolium; species Trifolium subterraneum. The sequence continues at coordinate 38,720,330 of OX637462.1, read as the reverse complement.
GTGGCGAAGTGTAAACGGGTCGTTTGCTGGAAACTTCTAACTAGTTTTATCATAGTGGATTCACTCCTGGATTGGTATCCCCCAGAGTAGGTCGTGTTATACGCCGAACTGGGTTAACAAACTCCTGCGTACATTTAATTTCCAGTTGCTTATTATTCTGCATATTATTTATTTCGTTGTGAACATTGTAGTTGCAAAGGTAGGAACATCCAGTACCCCATTGCTACGCCAGAATTTCAACAACTATGATAATGTTTTTGACGGTCAATGAGGCATCCAAATACTATCAATAATTTATATAATAAATAATATTAATTGATTTCTTCTGGGTCATTGATGCATCCAATAATTCATCTCTTATATTATGAAAGAATCAAATTCAATTCATATCAATATCACATCGAAGTCATCAAGCAACTTTTACATTATGAGTAGAGTTCATAATGTTTTTTTACTATCAACAATTTATATAACAAATAATATTCATTGATTCCTTTTGGGTCATTGAGGCATCGAATAATTCATCGCTTATATTATGAACGAATCAAATTCAATTCATATCAATATCACATCGAAGGCATCAAACAACTTTTACATTATGAGTAAAGTGTTCATAATGTTTTTTTACGGTCAATGAATCATCCAAATACTAGCAACAATTTATATAACAAATAATATTATTTGATTCCTTTCGGGTCATCGAGGCATCTAATAATCCATCCCCATACATTATGAATGAATAAAATTCAATTCATATCGATATTGCATCGAAGGCATCAAGAAACTTTTACATTATGAGTAAAGAGTTCATAATGTTTTTTACGGTCAACGAGGCTTCCAAATACTAGCATCGAAGGCATCAAACAACAAAAGTACACATATATATGACAGAGAAAAAGCCCAACAAAATTGAAGAAGAAAAGTGTGGAATAGAAACCTTACCCAAAATCAAACGTAGAACTTAGAGAGGGGAGTGTTGATCTTATCCTCTAAAACACCTTTTACTGAGAAATCAAAACCTAATCAAAATAAAAACCATTAGCCGTGGATAGAAATCGAAAGAAGAGAATTAAAGAAAGGGATTCATGCGAGAGTTCGAGAGAGAAATTGAGAGATTGATGAGTCGCGATGTTATATCCTGCTTTTTTTTTTTTTTTTTGCTACTCATTCTGTTTTGAGTGTTCCTTTCTCTCTTTTTTTTTATATAAAGTATTTTTTGTTTTGTATAAAGTGAGTGTTGTTTTCTTTCTACATAAGTTCCTAAATTTTTGGTTATATATATATATTAAAAATTAAAAATTAGAAAAGGATAAGTTTATACTTTTATAGTTTATGCGATTCATATTTTTTTTAAATTGTGGGTATAGATGGGTATAGATTTGTTCCTACTTTTATGTATAGATTCAATTTTTTTTTTCTTTCTTTTTTTGTTCTTCTATTTTTATGTATAGATTCATTATATTCTTTTTATATTTTTTTTTTGGTTTTTATCTTATATTTTTTCAATATTTTTTTATTAATAAATTTTGTGGTAAATATATATATATATTTCCTAATTTACTCTACTACTTAAAAGAAATATATAATACTATACAATACAAGTAATATGATTGATTTACCACAAAAGCCACTAGATTTGATATAGTAGTGAGGGATATGCATGCGGTCCTCGGTTAAATCCTCATTGGCAACATTGTAAACAAAAAAAAAGATTACCACCGAATTTAATTATTAATAAAAAAATATTGAAAAAAATATAAGATAACAAACAAACAAAAATATAGAAAGAATATAATGAATCTATACATAAAAATAGAAGAAAAACAAAAAAAAAAAAACTTAATCTATACATAAAAGTAGGAACAAATCTATACCTACCATTAAAAAAAATATGAATCGTATAAACTTATCCTTTTCTAATTTTTAATTTTCAATTTTTTTTTAATGAAACATATTTATACCCACATTTAATAATTTTTTCCGTAGGTATAGGGCTGCTATACCTACGACATATGCGGCTGTCACTAACATCCGTTGGTAAATGACAATTTTCTTGTAGTGAACGCTCGCTGCGTGTTGCTGCAAGGCTCGCCCAGCAAGCACGTCCAGATTTGCATGCTCTATTTTCAGGTTCCAACGAAAACATAATCAAAATCACCAAAACATGTTCCAGTTACAAAAAGGTAATTCATTTAAGTTATAAACATACTCATACACAAAAGTACAATTTATAACACTTAAAAATACCTCAATCATCAATAATCAAAGATTTATCATGCTTTTTCAGAAAAACACATAAACCACATAAATCTTAACAAACATTTACACATAACCCATTTTCAACCCATAAATTCCATTTCACACATGAATAAGAGTTATCAAGCTCAACTAAAATCAAAGTTCTCATCTTTTCTCATAAAAACATCACAACCCCAAAAATAAAAGAGTGCTCCGTTTGGGTTTGGAGAATTAGACATTCTCCCCCCTCCATTAATCACTCTAGCTATGTAAATATAATCTCTTACCTGATTGATGAACTTCTCTAGCTTTCCTTCTTCAATATTCCCCTCTAACTTGGTTTTTCTTCTCTTTTTCCCTTTCTTTCTCTTCTTTCTCTTCTCTTCATTTCCCATGAGAGCTTCTCTCTCTACCTTCACCAATTTCTCATACAAATGAGTTTCTCTTTCTAAAGGCTCATATTTATATCTAGGTCAAACCTCACCTCTAATTACCAGACTACCCTTCACTTAATTATTCTAGGCCCAATATTCTATTTACTACTCAATCTCATGACACACCCCTAATAATCACTACTCTACTATTCACACCCTCTCATGCAACATAAGTCAATTAAATAAAACAAATATGACAAATAAATAAATACGGTCGTTACAACGTCAGAATTGTTAGTTCATGCTTTTAAGCAACTCGTGTGTACTTTCCATATTTTGATTGAGTTTTTGTATTCATATTCATATTATTATAAAATCTCTCCCACAAAAAATAGAATATTTTGCAAAAGTTGAATGAATATGATTTTTTTTTAAGAAAAATAGACACTTGTATTATAATATATGATTAGAAATATAGGTTCCTGTAAAAATTATAAAAATGTAACCACACATATTAATATATGAGTAGAATTATAGGTTCCGTAGAAATTATAAAAAAGTAGAGACATATATGGCGTATTTATATATTAGTAGAAATTTATGTCCGTGTAGAAATTATAAACAAGTAGCCACACATATTAATATAAAAGTAGAAATATAAGTCTGCGTAGAAAGTATTACCTCCGTCCGTAAATATAATACCCGCATATTAATATATGAGTAAAAATATAAATCCCCGTAGAAATTAGTACTATAAAAAATAATTGAAATTACTATTTTTTTTCATATTTATTGGATTCATTGCCATTTAAGAATCCACAAAGTATAAATGAATATATTTGATTTTTTTGTTTTTGATATAAATGTATTTGGTTATTTTAATAATTTTTTTAAGTGTCTTAAAATTTTCTAAATGGACAATTGTATCCCTTAATTTGTTTAAGCGTCAAAAAATGAAGAAAATAGAGTAGGGGTAGAATGGACATTAATTGGATTCATTCCCATTTAAGAATGCACAAAGTATAAATGAATGTATTTGGTTTTTTTTATTTTTGATATAAATGTATTTGATTATTTTAATAATTTTTTTAAGTGTCTTAAAATTTTCTAAATGGACAATTATATCCCTTAATTTATTTAAGTGTCAAAAAATGAAGAAAATAGAGTAGGGGTAGAATGGACATTAATTGGATTCATTCCCATTTAAGAATGCACAAAGTATAAACGAATGTATTTGGTTTTTTTATTTTTGATATAAATGTATTTGATTATTTTAATAAATTTTTTAAGTGTCTTAAAATTTTCTAAATTGACAATTATTTCCCATTTAAGAATGCACAAAGTATAAATGAATGTATTTGGTTTTTTTTATTTTTGATATAATTGTATTTGATTATTTTAATAATTTTTTTAAGTGTCAAAAAATGAAGAAAATAGAGTAGGGGTAGAATGGATATTAATTGGATTCATTCCCATTTAAGAATGCACAAAGTATAAATGAATGTATTTGGTTTTTTTATTTTTGATATAAATGTATTTGATTATTCTAATAATTTTTTTAAGTGTCTTAAAATTTTCTAGATGGACAATTATTTCCCATTTAAGAATGCACAAAGTATAAATGAATGTATTTGGTTTTTTTATTTTTGATATAAATGTATTTGATTATTTTAATACTCCCTTCGGTCCTTTTTATAAGAGGCAGTTGACTTTTTAGATTCATTCAATAATTAATGTATTTGAGCTATAATATAGACCAAATACATTAATTTTTAAATGAATCTAAAAAGTGGATTGTCTCTTATAAAAAAGATCAGAGGGAGTAATTTTTTTAAGTGTCTTAAAAATTTCTAAATGGACTATTATATCCCTTAATTTGTTTAAGTGTCAAAAAATGAAGAAAATATAGTAGGGGTAGAATGGACATTAATTGTAATTTTGGCTTTGAGAAGAACATAGTTTGAAGAAGATAATGATGTTGTTTTTTTAAAAAAAATAGATAAGCAATGATGTTGTTGTTTTTCATTTTATTTTTTAATTTCTTTGATTTTTATAATTTTTTTTAAAAAAAATTACACTTGTTAACTCATGTGGCATAAAAATTAAATAATTTTTTTTAAAAAATCCACGTATACATGACACGTCAAGATTCTATCATCGTCAGCTACCTTGTTGTATACTCAGGGGTCAAAAGCAAAGAATCTTGAGATTGCAAGGGGGTAATCCTAAAAAAAAATATTTGTAGGGGGTAAACCAAAACTAGCCTATTTTGCAGGGGGTAAAACCCTATTTACCCATAATTTTTTTAAGTGTCTTAAAATTTTCTAAATGGACAATTATATCCCTTAATTTGTTGAAGTGTCAAAAAATGAAGAAAATAGAGTAGCGGTAAGATGGACATTGCATATGTATCGCATATGTATTTCCTTTTCTTATAATATGAAAGCTAATTTTTTTTGGGATTACTATGAGACCTATGTTTTTACTCACGTATTAATAAATTTGTATATTTTTTGATAATTTCTACAAGACCTATATTTATACTTATATATTATTACGAAGACCTAATTTTTTTAGTGATTCTTACTGGACCTATCTTTTTACTTATATATTAATAAAGTTGTCTATTTTTTTATAATTAAATTTTTGTCAAAACTTTTGGTCCATGCTTTTAAATCAACTATGGAAAAGTCATTTTTGAAGGTGTGAAAAACATAAGAAGAAGGGTTGAATTGTATTTTGATGATTTAAATTTTTTTCTTAAATATCAAAATGATAGAAAAACGTGAAAACCATAATTATATTATGCGAATAATTCGGTACACATTTTATTTAATCAAATCATTATTTGATTTAAATTTGTAATTATTTCTAAGATTATCTTGTCAAAAAAAAAAGATAATCTTATATTTGTAAAAAAATAGATAATCTTGTAGGAATATATGTTGTAATTATTTCCAAGGATCATGTATTAGGTATATCTTTTTCTGATTATAATCTTTTAGGCATATCTATTGTAATTTGTAAAGATAAAAACATATCCTCTTATGAAAAAATAAAAAATAAAAAATAAAAATAAATCTGATGTACATATTGAGTTGATTACATAATAGAAATTTATTAACCTTGACAATTACATAATGCCATCTCCTTAACAAAAAAAAAAAAACATAATGCCATCTTGGTTGGCACTATTTTTAATCAAATGAACTCATTAATTGGAAAAACTTGCATAAAGTCATCATCCCAAACATGCCAACATCAGGAAAGGGAAATAATCAGCCAGCTTTCACAACATTCCCCTATAAAAGCATTTTTAAATCCGAAAAGAAGACTTAAGGCGTTAACTTAGTGGTAAAATTTTAGCCTTTAACTTCAAGGTGTTGAATTTGAATTCCGTTAAAGGATGGCCGTGAAATGACTATTAACGGGACTATCTCCTTCCTCAATTTTTAAAATAAACATCACGCGAAATTATATGTAATATTCCACTTACTACTAACGGGAGTTGGTTGCAACAGAAAATACTAATCTCTCACAACGTACAACGTAAAAAACTAAGGTTCAAATCTCAATCGGTTAGGAAATGTGGTGTGGTCGAGTGAACATGTCAAAAAAATAAAAATACACGCCAGTTGTCAAAGCTTTCACATTAATATGAAAAACTTGCATAAAATTTGGAAGAAAATAGTGGAAAATGAAGAACAAGAGAGAAAGATGAAGAGGAAGCTTGTGGAGGGGATAATCCTTGAAAAACTAGAGGTAAGAGAGTAGTTATATATGATCAATGAGTGATCAAGAGGGGGGAGAAATCTCATTTCTCTTTGCCCAAACCCTCTCACTCATTTTATGTTGAAAGATGATATTTTTATGAATGTGTATGAATCAAAATGCTTCCTTTCATGATAATTTCGTGTTATCTATGCTATATGATGCTAAAAGTACATGTTGATGGTTTTAATTTTGAGAATCAAAGTGTGTTCATATGAAATTATGTGTTTTTGAGTTTTTAGTGAAAATTATGAATAATCTTTGATTGATGATGTTTTGGGTGTTTGTAAGTGATGAAACTTGTACTTCTATGCTTGGTAATATGATTATTGCTTAAAGGAAACACCTTTTTAGAACTGGAACACGATTTGATGATTTTATGATGGAATATGAATGGACATGAAAACAGAGCACGCAGTCTGCGATGTTTTCGCCGGGTGACTATGGGCGAGGGTCAGCGAGGTTGCTCGCTGAGGCTCGCCGGACCTCGCTGGATTTGCAGAAAAGTTCTGCCATAATCTCCCTGGAACTCGCTGGGCTTCGCCGGGCGAGATTCAATGACTTGGTTTTATTTCTTTAATTGATTTGATGATGATGATGGCTTAATACATAAGTTATTATGTTCTTATGTAGATGTATGATTGATGATGATACTTATAACATGTTTGATAAGTACGAATAGATATGATGATATTGTTGAGTTGTATATATGTACATGTATGCTATATATGTACATGAATGTTGATTATTGATGATGATTAGTGATGATGTTGTCTATATGTACATGTGTATTATATATATATGATTGGTGAATATTATAAAGATTGATGATAATGATTGTTGATGATAATGACGAATGATGATAATGTTTGTTGATGATAATGATTGATGACGATGATAATAGATGATGATAATAATGATGGTGATGTTGTTGATTTATATATATGTATAAATCTACTATATATATGTATTGGTGAATTTAATGATGATGATGTTATGATTTACATATATGCTATGTAAAATTGATGTATAATGGATGATGAACTAAAAATGAATATATGTGATGTGTGTTTGTATATGTGCAAACAATGGATGGTGAATTGGTGAAGTCATGTAATATTACATGCAATGTTGGTGATGTTTTATATGTATAATTACATGTTGTTGATGACACTTCATTCATGCATATGTTGTGTCAAATGGATGGTGAAACGGATTCTTATATCCGATATAGAAGGTGAATTGGTACCACATGTAGATATGTCTAGGAACATACATTGAAAGGTGACATTAGTTGCATTAGGAAGGTGAAACACTTAATTGTGCTATGTGTTGGTGATTGGTAAATGGTTAAGTATGCATTATTTATGTGTTGATGAATGGTGATTAGATATATGTACATTAATTGTGAAATGTTCTTATATTGTTAATGATGTTGATTTATGATGGATGTGTAGAAAGTTGAGTAGGATATTATATATATAGATGTTGTTGATATATGTGGTTGTTGAGATAAATGATAGTACCTTACTTCATTTATTATGTGTTGGTTATATATATCTAACTCTCTATTTTGTGTGTTTGTGGATCGTTGGGCGATTCAAATCCTCAGGTGTTTGGTACGATTTGTCGGTGAAGCTCTGATCTGATTAGGACACGGGAAGGGTTCTTGTATATCGAGTCTTTTATGTATTTATGTTGTATTAAATGAGTACTTTCTTGTATAGACCGGTGAATACTATTTTTATTATCTAATATTATTTTTGGAGAATGTAATACTCAAACTAGTGTTTTGTGTCTTGGTCTTGATTTAAACAATGAAGTATTTTATCCGCTGCGAGTTTTTGAAAAGAATTTTTGTAAAGTTAGTATTTTCTATAAATTCGGGTTTGGGTGTTACAAATCACACTGACACCGGTAGCATATCATGGATTTTGCCAAACTAACCGTCATTTCAAGAATCATAAAATGTTACGAACCTCGAGTCACCTCTGATTCAGGTGATGTATTTCTTGACAAACGTTTCTGACACATCACTGTTCCTTGGAAATCTAGGAACGAGTAGTCTAAAACTGTGATCGCTCGAAGTTCGTCATCTGCTTAAAACGAAAAGAACTGGTCCAAGTTTCTAGCACACTAGGAACAACAGGTAGAATCAGTCTCTCCACTCCAAGTTGCTTTAGTTTATGACGAAAGTAAACAATTCAAGTGAGAAATTTAACAAGAAATTTTAGGACATTATTTTAATTAAAGATGAACTCTTGTACAAACATAGTACCTACTAAGTGCACCAAATTTATAGTTAGAAACTATATTAAGAGAAGTTGAACTTAAATTTTGAGATCTTTTCAATTATTTATTTGAATACATCTCGAGCTTTGGATTACTATAAAGCTTAGATAAGAATTGTTGGTCATAACTTCTTACTACTTTCAATTCTTAAAAAAATTAATACATCATAAATGAATTACAATTTGAATGCCACATGCCATATCAAGAACATTTTATATTATTAAAGTTCATAAAACAAGCTAAAATGCGTCATTCGAATGATTTTTATGTTACCTTTTCAAGCTCATCCATTAAAACACGACACATTCCAAGTCATCTATACTGAAATCTTGTACCGACAAAAGGCACTTATGCTATCTTATCTCCAAATATCCTACATAATGAAATGGCAAGTTATGGAACCGTGGGATATAAATAAAGAAAAGTTGCAACTTTAACAGGAAATTCAATCATAGAATCATGCAAAACCTACTACTTGATTTGATTCTTAGTAGTAGCAGATTCTACTCACCTAATAGTTGCCACACTAATCAACTCTTCGTTTCTCTCTAACAATACAGTATAGAAACCTTGGAAATTCAACCGGTTGAGTTCAGACTTGCACAGTTCCAAAGTACATATATAAGGCATTGTCGCAGAGCGAATATAACAACACTGTAGCACAATTTAGTACATCTAACACATATTTTTAATGAAACAAATACCTATTTTTGAGTTTGAGGTTCCAACAAAGTTGGGATCTCAAACTCTATAGATGTTTTTTCATGCCATATTGTTTGATAAAAAAAATAATTAAGCATATAAAGATTTAAAAGCTCTATGCTTAATCCATTAGAATCATCTTTGAATCTAATAACCAAAATAGGCATAGATTAGTTTACTCTTCATACACTGGCTCAATATTCATGATGCCATCCATAGGCATAGATTTTGCACAATAAGCTGGAAGAGGAGAAATGTTGTACAGAAAAATAAGGAAACATTTTTTTTTGGTCTTAGATGAAGTGGTAATCCACTGAAATTAAACACACAAATAATTGTGAGATCCCGGGTTCGAACCCGGGTTACGACGTTCGGCCTAACAATTTCGGCATTTTTCCAGTTACGCTAGGACTTATGGGACATTAAGGAAACTTTTTTATTAGTATCTTTAAATAAATATGTCTACAGTCGCATCAATTCAATCATGCATGATAAACGTAAAACTTACAAACTTCGCACTAACTAATGCAAGATAATTTTTTTTTCTAAATTCTGACATATCGGTATATTGTATATAAATAGTATAAGTTTTTTTTTTCCTTATGAGAAAAAGTTGGTAGATCATAGAATCCACTGAGTAATGGAAAAGTCTAAAAAATGAAGGTAAGCAATGCAATTTCAGGTTGAAGTCAAAATGCTTTATGCATGAATTGTTGTAGTATGCGACAACACAGTATGCAAAGAATCATCATAAAATGTTATGAACATGATTTGAAGGATACGAAGGTCGTACCTTAAGTTGAATATAACATCTTCCACGATATCCCTTCTAGAGAACGAGTTATGTAAGGGCTCAAAACATTTATGCATCACTGAAAGTGCAACACTGAGTTTAGTGTAAATCTCTGCTACTAATTCATTTTCAGCACAGCCATCACCACTGTTCTCAAAGTTGACATAATTCACCAATGTCCATGTTAGATTTTCCTCATTAAGTAAAACCGGCTATCCCAATAGATTTTGGAGCCCCATATAGACCTGCAAAAGTGTGTACATGTAAATGTAGTGTATAATCATTGTCCTAAAACATAATTCTAGCAGGATATATTGAAGACATAAAGCCATACATTTTTCCCAAGCATGGAACTTAAATCTATTATTCTTGTGATGTCTTAACATTTATCAATCACAAAAATCATGCATTGTGGACTAGTAGCTAATCAGCTATTAAATGAAATTCATTAATAAATGCAACCATGATATGAATAAAGAGATTATTGTTGCACTAGAAAGTATTAAGTCTATTGCATTGGATTTAGAATAGTTAATTTTGATTTGATAAAGAAAAAAAATGGTAAAGTAATGCTTCCAAAAGGAATGTAAAATCAGAACAAATAGAAGAATGAGATAAAAAATTTCTAGAATACAAGAAAAAAGGGAGGTGTACTTAACTTACCCTTACACACTCTTCTCCACAAAATCACTTTTCCTAATATCGTCTTGAATTATCTTTTTCACTATTTCTAAGGCATTCAACATGATCTACATAGAATTGAAAATTTTCATCGGTCAACATATGTAGTTATTACGCACACAAACAAAAGGACATTCACAGAGAAATTGATGAAATATTGAAGCAAATATATATATATATATCAGCTTACATTTATGTTCACACTAAATGCAAGTAAGATAATGTCCATCCTCAGTCTTTTCAATTTTGTTTTGGCCGCAAATCCCACAACGACATGGTGGACAAAACCAATCACCATCAGGGATGTCCTGCACATGCAGAATGAAATTAGTTAATATGGCATTAAATTACGGAATTGAAGGAGTTACATTGACACAAAATGGAAAGGAAACATAACAACAAGATAAAACTTAATATGGAATGATTGAAAAGGAAACTAGTTAATAATGTACCTCCAAATTAAAACACCTCTAATGAAACGCTAAGGGGCATTGGTCGCATACAATAAGTTCACCGCCGTAATTACAAACCGAACAAATGTTGTCATTTTCGCCTTCAAACATATAATTGCACGGTTTCTTCAAAGAAAAACACAAAGACAAACGAAACGACGAATCAACAACGTTAAACGATCGAAAACCCAGAAAAAAAATGTTCTGTTCTTATTTTTTTTCTTATGTGTCTTTCAGTTCATTTATGTTCTCTCTGAGTGTTGAATTGAAGTTTTGATCACTTCAACAAAAGAAATACGAATAAAAAGATTTAAGATTTTTTTTTGTGTTTTATTCTTATTGGTCCATGTGTACTAAGCATGCACGTTACTTATGTGTTTTGAAGGAACTGTTTAATAAGCGTGTTCCTTTCCTCATACAAGTTTTGTTTCTCTTTAAGAGATTATTTTAGAGTATGGTCCAATGTGAAACGGTGCATCGTGCGCGCGACGCTATTTTGTGTGTATCCAATTGTGTGTAAACTCTAATGTTACTTGTTCAGAATTTAATGGAAAAGATTTTCTTTTGGTTATTATTTTATTGGTACGAATATTCCATCACTATTTGTTTTGGTCAGATGGCCTAATGGCTAGAAATTCCACCCATAAGGTGGATAAATGGGGTGTCTGAAGTTCGAACCCCGACCCCAACATATAATATGCAATGTCCCCTACCAACTGAGCTAAGCTCATGAGACTTCCACCGCTAATTGTTAAAGGTAGTCAAATTTTTATTACTTTGACAAAATTTATTATTATTCGTGAAAAGATTTTGATTTTTTTTTGTTGGTGTAAAAAATATTTTGATTTTATTGTGTTGCTAGAATGTTACTCCGTACCTTTTAATTTGAATAGGTGATGTCTAATTTGATAGACTAATCTCTCACAACATACCTCCGACGCGCTACAACTGTGTGCTGTGAAATTAACACCATTTTCATCTTCTGTCTACGATATATATTGCTACCAAATAATTTTTTCAAAACGATGACGTTGTTGTGACAATATACATTATCACGAGCAAATAACACCATTATTGATGGAACAAATTAAAATTGAATCTTATCATCCAAAGGATTGTTTTAGTTGAACTTGTCTCCGAAGAAATTCGGAAAGCAAGGACTTTCCAAAACGCAATACCACAAACGATAATACGTATCACTTCCTTCTCAGTTGAAATGTCACACAAAATTGTAATTTTTTTTTTCCAATTTTCACCAATTTAGTAGATACCTCTTACGCAAAAGTTTGTGTGTGAACAATTGTGTGTTTCAAAATATAAATTTATAGAAGATGATCACGTGTTAAAAAAAAAACGAAACTTTGAATTTCAAATTTGATGCAACATTAATTTGGGAGGGGAAATTTGGCTCCCAATTAGGTCTTGCAATTATTTAACACAAATTCGTAATTAAAACCTAATTCTAAGAATCGACTAACTAAAAGTTGCTATCCAATTGACATTAAACCTACGATTCAACACATAAATGTTTAAAATGAATGCAATTTTTACAATAGAGTTTACATTTGTGAGTATGTATATACAACAACAGATACGTAGGAACAACTTTAAATATATGTTTCACATAACTTGTGAAGTATATGTTTTAATATGAAAAGACAAAAACATATATGGCTAACCAATTTTCCAAGTAAATAACTAACTCATTCTTGAAAGTCGCATCCTAAGCAATGTGTTTGTGTGGTTGTAAATGTGCGTAGTGTTGAAGATATTTTGGATTGAAGCTTTGTTTAAGATTTAATGACAAAAAAAACATATAGGACTAACAAATTTTCCTAGTAAATAACTAACTCATTCTTGAAAGTCGCATCCTGAGCAATGTGTTTGTGTGGTTGTAAATGTGAGTAGTGTTGAAGATATTTTGGATTAAAGCTTTGTTTAAGATTTAATGATAAACACATAAGTATAAACATAATTGACATCAACAAATAAACTTAAATATAACATCACCTCTAAACATTTTGACTTTGATAAAATGGACTACAATAATAGAAAGCACTTCGTGACATATCCCAATATTGTTGTTCAAATAACCAACATAGTCTTCAAAAAGAGCAAGATGTAATTTCCCACTATTTAACCAAATATATAACATACAAATGAGCCTTTGAAAACATATACATCATATAAAAATAGACAAAACTAAAAATTTATACCTTGAATTAGTAAGTTCAATGACAACCATTTTGTCTTATTTTATCATACCAAACATATTCTACATCAACACGAATCCGAGTTATTATACCAATTACACCTATAAAACTATATATGGAAGAATTATGTAAAATTAACGCATAAATAAATACATAATAAACTACTTTAGAGACCAATTATTACATACAATGAAATTCAATAGATCAAAAACACTCTGATGATTTACATGCAACATTTCACAATTATAATCAATAAACAGAGTCATCATATTAATATTTACCAAGAAATAAACAAAGAAATTAAAAAAACAAGGATCTCAAAATTCATAAATGTTTAAACATCGACAAACTTCATCTAAACTTTTTAGTGTCAAACCATAGAGACTAATCCCTGTACAATTGGAAGATTATCGTTTGTCTTCATTGGTAAATCCAACTTTTAGCGATTGTCAATAAATTTTACCTCCCTAGGAACAAAATTAAAACAATATATATAATCAGAGGTAAATAATATTATTATTGATAGAACAAATTAAAATTGAACTTTATCATCCAAAAGATCATTTCAGTTGAACTGGTCTCTGAAGACTTTAGGAAAGCTAGGACTTTCCACAAACGCAACACCCGAAACGATAATATGTATCCCTTCCCTCTCAATTGAAAGGTCACACAAACTTGTGATTTTTCGCTATTTTCACCGTTTTAGTAAATACCTTTTACGCAAAAAGGTTGGTGTATGAACAATTGTTTGTTTCAAATTCTAAATTAACAGAAGATATTAAAAATAAAAAAAACTTTGAATTCCAAGTTTGACCCAACATTAATTTGGGAGGAAAATTTGGCTTTTAAATAGGTGTTGCAATTATGTAAAACAAATCCGAAATTAAACTCAAATTCTACGAATCTCCTGACCAAAAGCTGCCATCCAATTTACCATTTACATCCAATCAAATTTTTAAGTAAAATTTTATGTGTCTCCAAAATCAATTTAATTGAATTAACTCTTCTATAATCAATTTTCATCATACTATTACGCTATTGATGTACAAAATATATTTATGCTATAATTAGTTTATTGCAAATTTAATAACAATGATATGACTGTAAAATTATCGATTGAAAATAGTTTTTGCAAATGGGTCGTCTTTTCAACACTACACCCAAAGACCTAAAGCTATTTTCAAGATGACCAAACAAACAATAATAATAACAATTGTAGAATGCAAAATCTGGTGGAGGGCGTGTTTTTTACCATTTAAAGTTTAATTTTATTATCTCACTTTAATTTAAATTTCTTTCCACAAATGTTGTCTATAAACAACACACAATTGTCAGAGAATTTTACAACTAAGATTGCCATATAGATTCCACACTTACTATAAAAATAAAAAAAAATTCCACACTTAAGGTGAATAAGTGGGATGATCGGCGTTCGAACTCGAGCCTCTTACATATAGGATGCAATGTTCCTACCAATTGAGTTATGCTCATGGGACAATGTTCCTACTTTCTTTAAGGTATAATCTGCATGTATCTTGAAGTGTACCTAAACACTGATTCTGCGGAGACTTGTACAATGTTGTTTTCCTTCATTCAGTTGGGTAGTCAAAGATCCATCCTTCTGCTAATAGATGTTTTTTCGCTTTCAACTTCCACTTTCTCTTATCAGCCAAGTTTCTCTCTAATGAGTGAAAGTAGTATTTCACGATGGCTAGAGGACACAATTCTGGCTCAACTTGAATATTAACTAGAGAAGGCTCCTTAGTTGGAGGACAAACATCCAAATCTTGGTTCATTTGTGGTGGATCACATAGCAGGTGTATCCTTCTCAACTCCCCATCCACCAAATGAATGGGGCTAGTGCTACCACAATTTTGATCAGCATCCAACATGTTCGAGGAGTCACCATTTTCCTTGGGCCTATCAGCTATTCCAATGTTAGAACCAATTGCATTACCATGACTAGCAGCATCACAATGAACATTATCAGATGGTTCAGATGACCCTCCTTTGAGTAAATTCTTGGAAAGGTTTAAGGCGAGGCGAACTTCGTTTAAAGTGAGGATATTGTAATCACCAATCACCTCAACAACCATCTCTCTCCACAACTCCTTCACATTACAAGTCCATTCTCTGATGGTTTTAGCAAAATCCTTTCTCGTCCTAACATCATACCAAATCAGTTTCATCGAGACTACAACATAGGATACCCTCTCACTCTCCTCAAACAACTCAAGAAAAGCTCATTTCTCTCTCGGTAACCAATTCTCAGTTGATTCATCCCATCCTGAGTGATTCTCAATTGTTTAACTCCATCCTTCATTTCATCACCCAAATCAGGGAAGAATATGCTCCTCTCGTTCGTTCCGTCACAGTGATCGAATATCACACCTCCCCACCGAAATTCTTGATAATTCATATCAACACAAAGTCCAAATAGAAGATCCTTTATCCGTAACTCGGTTGGAGGAGGCAATGGTCTAATTAGCCCACGTTCATAGACACAATCTGAACCAGATGAAGGATTAACACCATCAAAAACACTAAAAACATTGACCACTTCAACAAGATAATTTGATTCATCATCATTAAGGATATTGTCATATTTGACATATCGCGTATTCCTTCCACAACGGACAATTTTTCTCGGATGCCATGATCCTAGAAAACCATCTTCCAAACTCCTCAACTGTCACATATAAAAAAACAAATCAATCTCATTATTAAAAAAAAAAATCCTCTAAGTGGAAATTTCAGACGAAGGAAATCACAATTCACACAACATGCATGTTTTGTCAAAAACCGCAAAATTGTTAAGAAAGGAAATAACTTTGAGTCCTCATTATATAACCATAAACAATATTCCCATTCCCAATTCATCAGTTGCATTAAATGTAAAACATAGTTAAAAACCAGAAAATGCAAACAATTTAAGAAAAGATGAATACTAATTCAATTACGAAAACATGAATCAAAGAAGTTACATCAAAACCATAACTCAACAACATAAAATCAAAGAATCATAAACACAAACACGAACAGTAAAAAAATCCATGGAAAAAAAAACAGATTCTTGACATAACAGAATTACAACAATTGTGTAAAATTTTCCTCACATAAAAAACCCTAAAAACATCAAATCACAAAACCTAAAACAAAATCCACAATCTAGAAATTCATAAACAAAAATAAAAATCAAATCTTTATCAAGAAAAAGAAAAACAGAATCATATAGCATTACATTACCTCAAATTTTTCATCAATATGAAGCTTTTTTTTCAACGACCCTCTTTTCCGTTTTCGATTTCCATTACTCTTATCACCACCACCAACCTCCATTGATGAGTTACACAAGAAAATTCAGCAAAAAAACCGATAATTGCAGAAATTGCGGAACTTTACGTACCCTTTTGTTTCAAGAAACTAATTTCAAAGAAAAAACACAAAGCCAAACAAAACGACGAATCAACAACGTTAAACGATCGAAAACACAGAATTTTTTTTCTTCTGTGTCTTTTAGTTATGTTCTCTTTGAGTGTTGAATTGAAGTTTTGATCACTTCAACAAAAGAAATACGAATAAAAAGATTTAAGATTTTTTTTGTGTTTTATTCTTATTGGTCAACGTGTACTAACCATGCACGTTGTTACTTATGTGTTTTGAAGGAAATGTTTAATAAGCGTGTTCTTGAAGTTTTTTCGTCAATGTTTTTAGTCCCTATTTTTAATCAATTTATTGTATAATTGAACATTTTTAATTACTTTTTGTATTTATGTTTTAAAATATATTATAAGAACGTATTCGATTAAAAATTAGAATTTTTTTAACATAAGATGAATAATTAATGTAGGCATTTTCGAAATTAAGTGACATAACCCAAATTTTTTTTTTTATATCAAATATAGATTTGATTATTTTTTAAGTAGAAACCACCTTTTATAGTGGAATTATTTTCCTACTCAAATAGCTTTAGAATTATGTAGAAACAAATTAGGCTTTCTCATTTTCCAACTTATTTTCTTTGTCATCAATTAAAAAAGCATATACGCTCTTTCTTTTCCATCCTTCAAACCCTAGGCACTGCAAGATATTCACAACATACCTCCGGCGCGCTACAACTGTGTGCTGTGACATTAACACAATTTTCATCTTCTGTCTATGATATATATTACTACCTGATTATTTTTTCAAATAACACCATTATTGATGGAACAAATGAAAATTGAATCTTATCATCCAAAGGATCGTTTTAGTGAAGTTTATGTTTTAATGTGAAAAGACAAAAACATATATGGCTAACAAATTTTCCAAGTAAATAACTAACTCATTCTTGAAAGTCGCATCCTGAGCAATGTGTTTGTGTGGTTGTAAATGTGAGTAGTGTTGAAGATATTTTGGAATGAAGCTTTGTTTAAGATTTGGTGATAAACACGTATAAATATAATTGACATACATAAATAAACTTAAATATAACATCACCGCTAGACATTTTGACATTGATAAAATGGACAACTATAATAGAAAGCACTTCGTGAGATATCCCAATATTGTTGTTCAAATAACCAACATAGTCTCCAAAAAGAGCAAGATGTAATTTCCCAATATTTAACCAAATATATAACATACAAATGATCCTTTGAAAACATATACATCATATCAAAATAGACAAAACCAAAAATTTATACCTTGAATCAGTAAGTTCAATGACAACCATTTTGTCTTATTTTATCATACCAAACATATTCTACTTCAACACGAATTCGAGTTATTATACCAATTACACCTATAAAAATATATATGGAAGAATAATTATGTAATATTAACGCATAAATAAATACATAATAAGCTACTTTAGAGACCAATTATTACATACAATGAAATTCATTAGATCAAAAAGACTCTGATGATTTACATGCAACATTTCACAATTATAATCTATAAACAGAGTCATCATATTAATAGATACTAAGAAATAAACAAAGAAATTAAAAAATTAAGGATCTAAAAATTCATAAATGTTTAAACATCGACAAACTTAATCTAAACTTTTTAGTGCCAAACCATAGAGACTAATCTTTGTACAATTGGAAGATTATCATTTGTCTTCATTGGTAAATACAACTTTTAGCGATTGATGATAAATTTTACCTCCCTAGGAACAAAATTAAAACAATATACATTATCAGAGGTAAATAACATTATTATTGATGGAACAAATTAAAATTGAACTTTATCATCCAAAAGATCATTTCAGTTGAACTGGTCTCTGAAGGATTTGGGAAAGCTTGGACTTTCCACAAATTCAATACCCCGAACGATAATACGTATCCCTTCCCTCTCAATTGAAATTCACACAAACTTGTGATTTTTTTCCCTATTTTCACCGTTTTAGTAAATACCTTTTACGCAAAAAGGTTGGTGTGTGAACAATTGTTTGTTTCAAATTCTAAATTAACAGAACATGATCACCTATTAAAAAAACCAAATATTGAATTCCAAATTTGATCTAACATTAATTTGGGAGGAAACATTTGGCTTTCAAATAGATGTTGAAATTATGTAAAACAAATCCGAAATTAAAATCAAATTCTACGAATCTACTGACAATGTAAAATTATCGATTGAAAATAGTTTTTGCAAATGGATTGTCTTTTCAACACTGCACCCAAAGACTAAAGCTATTTTCAAGATGACCAGACAAACAATAATAATAACAATTGTAGAATATAAAATCTGGTGGTGGGCGTGTTTTTTACCATTTATAGTTTAATTTTATTATCTCACTTTAATTTAAATATCTTTCCACACAAATGTTGTCTATAAACACCACACAATTGTCAGAGAGTTTAACAACTAAGATTGCCATATAGATTCTACACATATTATAAAAATAAAAAAATTCTTCACTTAAGGTGAATAAGTGGGATGATCGGAGTTCGAACCCGAGCCTCTCACATATAGGATGCAATGTTCCTACCAATTGAGTTATGCTGATGGAACAATGTTCCTACTGGCTAATGACAGCAATGGGAAGTTTAATTTTAAAATAGAACTAATTAAAGCATATTGACCATAAATTAAAAAATAAAATAATTAAAGCATTGTACCAAAGTTTTATTAATTAATTATAGAATTAAAGAGTGAAACAATGTTACTGTAATGACTAAATTAATTAGAATAAAAAGTAAGTAAATTGATGATATGTTTGAATATATTTATTGATTTTTTTATTTCTTTGACTTAACATCATGATATTTGTTGTGATATGATTTAATATTCTTTTTCTTTTTTGACTAATGATTTAATATTTTTTTTTTTGGGTAAATTGATTTAATATAGGGTTAAATATGTTTTTTAGTCCCTATATTTTGCGGAATTGTTAAGAATGGTCCCTACATTTTAAAAATGGTAAAAAAAAATCCTATAAAATTTTGCACTATCAAGATTAGTCAAATCCGTAGAGAATAGTCCCTACATTTTGCAAAATTGTCAAGAATAGTCCCTACCTTTTAATATTTTTAGTCCCTACATTTTGGAAAATTGTCAAGAATAGTCCTTACCTTTTAATGTTTTTAGTCCCTACATTTTGCGAAATTGTCAAGAATGATCCCTAAAGGATAAACGCAGGGACTAATCTTGATAACGGAAAATTTTATAGGGTTTTTTTTTACCATTTTTAAAATGTAGGGACCATTCTTAACAATTTCACAAAATGTAGGGACTAAAAACATATTTAACCCTTTAATATATTCATGAAATAAGGAAACAATGCCACAGTAATTTATATTTTTTGACAATCAGAAGAATGTCACGCTAAAATTTAGTAAAAAAAATTTGACTAAAAAAATAATAAAGAGGTTGATGACTGATGTGCATTTTGGTGTTCTAATGTCCGGAGGTTTGGACTCATCGTTGGTTGCATCGATCAGTTCTCGCTACGTAGCAACCACAAAAGTTGCTGAACAATGGGCATCAAAATTACACTCTTCTGTGTTGGCTTTGAGGTGCATATATTCAATCAAATTTATGAATAACTTTTGCAAACTCAGTACTTTGTTTTTTTTTTTTTCTATTCAAAAAAGTATCTTGAATGTTGTCTTAATATTTGATCTTCTGATGTTGAGTAGGGTTCACCGGATCTTAAGGCTGGAAAAGAAGTTCAGTCTACCTAGGAACTGTCCACCATGAGTTTACCTTTACTGTCCAGGTAAATAACCGCTTGAAATCAATGTTCTAAAAAGTAGATCAAACATCGAACCGATAAAATCGTTGCTTCAAATATTAACGTTTTAGATTACGATTTTGTTTTGAAATCAATAATAATAATAATAATATATGGTGTTATGTTATGTAGGATGGTATATAGATGCAATTGAGGATGTTATATACCATGTTGAAACATATAATGTGACTTCAATTAGAGCAAGTACACCTATGTTTCTTATGTCAAGGGAAGATTAAATCACTTGGTGTCAAATGGGTTATCTCTGGTGAAGGATCTGATGAGATCTTTGGTGGATATCTGTACTTTCACAAGGCACCAAACAAGGAAGAGTTTCACCAAGAAACATGCCGCAAGGTCATTTAGAATATCGATGTTCAATGTTAGAACATAATATAAGGATTTGAATTCTAATGATTAATAAATATGTTTAAATTTTTTTATATGCATATTAAAGCACTTCACCAATATGATTGTCAGAGAGCCAATAAATCAACCTTTGCTTGGGGTCTAGAAGCTAGAGTTCCATTTTTGGACAAGGAGTTTATCAATGTTGCAATGAATATTAATCCCGAGAATAAAATGGTATGAGTAATTAATGAGATTCAGTGAATGTCAAGTCAATCGAGAGTACTCGAGTTCGAACTTTAATGGAAACAACCTTTTGTAAATAAAAGTGAAAACTGAAAATAACACGAAATATTTTCTCAAAGTAAACCAACCATACTAAGTTGGTTTCTTTAAAACGTTCAGATAAAAAAAGACGAAGGACGAATTGAGAAGTATATTCTGAGGAAGGCTTTTGATGATGAAGAGAATCCTTATCTGCCAAAGGTACTAAGTAGTTTCCTGCAATATCTATTGATCTCTACAAAATTAATTGACTAAGCTAACATAGAAACATTCAATTTCATGCAGCACATTTTATACAGACAGAAAGAACAATTCAGTGATGGAGTTGGTTATAGTTGGATTGATGGCCTTAAAGCTCATGCTGCAAAACATGTATGAAATCCAACTTTTTTCCCTCTAAATCTCGGTGATAAATTTGCTACTATCATAAAATTTATGTTCCTTATAATATCTGAAGGTGTGAAAAACACAAGAAGGGGTGTTGAATTGTGTTTTTGAAAGTTAAAACTTCTTCTAGCTTTTTAGAGTAGAATGCAGCGGATATATGAAAAACTAGATAAACACAAGAATCACAATCAGAGAGAGAGAGAGAGAGAGAGAGAGAGAGAGAGAGAGAGAGAGAGAGAGAGAGAGAGAGAGAGAGAGAGAGAGAGAGAGAGAGAGAGAGAGAGAGAGAGAGAGAGAGAGAGAGAGAGAGAGAGAGAGAGAGAGAGAGAGAGAGAGAGAGAGAGAGAGAGAGAGAGAGAGAGATTTATATTGGTTCCTCTCACAGTCCCCTTGCACTTCCAAGGGATTTCACTATAATCACAAAAGATTACAATTCCAAATGCTCAAGCACACAAGCAAGAGACTTCTTACAATCAAAGAACTGATAATCAAAACTAATACACTTGTAAAACAGAGGTGTTCTAAAAATCTAAGCTTTACACAAGACTCACTAACACTTAAATCAAATTTGAGTGAATGAAATAGTTTCAGAGTTCAAAGTATTTCAAATATCAAAAGATTTTGTAGCTTAGTGTATTGTTCAATTGAAAGTTCAGTTGTTCAGTAGACAAGTAGTATTTTCTCAATGGAGAAGTCCTCTATTTATACTTCAATGATTTGTAGACGTTGAGATAAGACCGTTGCAATTCTTGATGATAGACAGCTGTTGATTCTAGAAGATATGAAATTGATTCTCTTTTTCCAAAAGAAGTAAATCAATTCCACTACTCCAACGTTGTCAAAACGCTCCATCGTTTTGAGTAAAGATAGTACAGAAATGTACTATACGCTCCATTTGATAATAAGGTTGAGGATTAGAATGTTGTACTATTTGATTATTCCTTAACCATGAGATGTCATCCTTGAAAAGAACATCCTAGAAGTTTTTCTCAGAGATACGAGGTTTCTTGAAAAACAAAGTATTCTTCTTTTGGATATGATGAACTTTCATCTTCTGGTAGTGTCTTCAGATGCTCTGGAAGTCTTCAGAGTCCAACTGACTTCAGAGGCATTAGTAGTCTTCAGACTGAATACTTCAGAGGCTCCAAATAATCTCTATCAGAACTTAAGAAAATGATATTGTGTAATAATGTCATACTTTGTTCCTGCACACTAGAACAATAATTAGAAATTTCAATTGTCCATTTAATACTTTGTTATCATCAAAATCTTAGGGTGTTTTTCAAATAAAAACTCATTTTGTTCCAACAATATCTTCTTGACATTTTCCAACAGGTGACTGATAGAATGATGCTTAATGCTAATAATATCTATCCCCACAACACTCCAAACACCAAGGAAGCATACTACTACAGAATGATCTTTGAGAGGTTCTTCCCTTAGATAAGATAATCAATCAATCTTCTTAATTTGTTGTAACCATAACCTATTGAGTACTGACACATTAGATTGAAGGTGTGTCAGGTGTTCGACACTATCTGATGCTGACACATATGATTACATTCAATTCAATCAATTATTTCTATTTTTTAAAATTATTACCACTATCACTAGTAAAAATATGACATATTACTAAGGAGTTTTACATCAGTGGAAGAGATGTCAGATGTGAAAAAGAATATAGAGTAGTTTTAACATCTGGTTTCAATATCCACTGAAGTAAAAAATTGATAGACACAACATTTTACATCTGATCATAATATCCCCAGATACAAAACTAAACGCGGTGGCAATCCTGTAATTATGGTGAAAATTGTCTAAAAGATTATCACATCTGGCCAGATGTAAAACGTCTTCATGAAATTTTTTCATCTTTTTGTTTAATAGAAATTATAAGTCTGGAAGTAACTAAAAAAAACGCGATATCTCTCACGAACGAACAAACCAACCATAGCCTCTCACTCAAGATCTCGATCTCTCTCACTCACTATCGTCATCTCTCTCTCTCACTCAAGATCTCGATCTCTCTCACTCACTATCGTAATCTCTCTCTCTCTCAATGGAGTGGATCTTTGCTCCATTTTTACAAGCTCCATTTGTTCCTTTTCATTGCACCGATTGATGACATGTGGCAAAAAAATAATGAATGGCTCAGATTAAAAAGGTGTATATTTAATTGGTATTTGCAAAAATAAAAAATGAATTTTGATAAGAGAATGGCGATCTTCTTCTTCATTGCGCAGCCGTTCCATCTTCACCTCACAACCTCTTTCACTCTCTCCGCTGCCCTCTGACTGTCAGCGGCAAATTCCTACCTTTGTTTTTCTTTCCTGACTGTCACACAACACCTCGCGGTTTTGCCGTCATGATCGAACTTCGCCGTTTCACAGCTGCCTTCACAAAGCAACTCATGGCATAAACTATAACAACACAGTTCTATCACAACACAACACCGTACTACAGCTTTGCTCCATTTCTACATCGCATTGAATTGGTAGACAATCAACACTAATAAACTGTTATAATATGTGGATCCATCTAATCCCTTCTCACGTTTTCTATAAAATTTGTTTGAAATCTTGTTGGTTTAAGAAATTTTGCTAGAGAAAAACAGAACAATTTTAGTTTTGGTAGCCTTGGTCTCATAATTTTTAACTATTATTCAAGCATCTTCAATTATTCAAGAATGAGACACCATAGGTGAAGAAGATGAAAAGATGTATCAGAGAAACTAAAGAGAAGAAGCGGAAATACGGCGAGAACGCTGCCGTTACAATGGACGGAGAAAATGTCGCTGGAACTAGAGAACTGTTGTTGCGATGGACGGTGAGGGCCGGGCGGAGGCCAGAGGGAAAGGAAGAGATGGAACAAATGAAACAAGAAGAAGGAGCCTGTGTTGCTTTGTTATTTTGTTTTTAATTTTTTATTAAACAAATAATTAATCTCAACCTTTGGTTTTGTTTTTGCCACATGTCCCTTATCAGTGCAATTAAAAGGAATAAAAGGAGCTTATAGAAATGGAGCAAAGCTACACTCCTCTCAATGGGGTCGCGAATTCGAACTCTATATCCTCATTTTGTCATTTCATTTGACTATCTTGAATTATTGTATGATATCTTGAATTATGTCAATGATATGTTGTTGACAGTGGAGATCAAGATGCAGTTGTTCCTTTCATGTCTATAGACGCAAGTTTTCAGCACACAGCAGGCGTGACAGGTTTCCGTTGCTCCCTTAAACGCAGAGATGGAACCTTCGTGCAAGCACTCACGAAGGTGAGGCTTTAGCTCTATTGAATTCCATGGAATGGGTGCAACATTGGGTCTGCATAGTATCATATTTGCTAGTGACTCTACATTACTGGTGGATGCTATTAAGTTAAAGAATGTAGGCTATTTTGAGTTTAATGTGATAGCCACTAGTATTAGAAGTATTCTAGAGTCAAGTTATGTAAATAAAGTTTGTCCGGTAGAAAGCAAATTTGGTTGCTCATAAACTAGTTAGAATGACATTTTCTTATGTTACTCTTTGTATTCTTCCTTTATTGAATAATAATAATGGTAGATAGCTTAATTGAACTCCGGAAATGCCTAACATGTATTTGCATTATGAGAAAGTTGTCCTTTTTGGGCAAAACCCCACTCATTGCCTTTTTGAGCAAACCCCCTTAACTAACGGTTGAATTATAATGACATTTGATATTGTAATGACATTTGATGTGTTTGTTGAATGTTGAAACATTTTATTATATGTTGTAATGGTTTTAGTTGAATGTTAAATTGTAGTGGTATTTTGAGATTTTTAAAATTAAAAAAAATGGATTTAAAATAATAAAAAATACCGCAGGATTTAATAAAAAAAAATTAAATAAAGTAAATATTTC
This sequence comes from Trifolium subterraneum, assembly GCA_951799995.1. Lineage (NCBI taxonomy): Eukaryota > Viridiplantae > Streptophyta > Magnoliopsida > Fabales > Fabaceae > Trifolium > Trifolium subterraneum. Next base: position 38,694,689 of record OX637462.1, on the reverse strand, counting down.
ACATCTGGTGGACTTTGGTCAGATGTAAAATGTCCAATTTAATTAAAAAAATAATTTGAAATGTGTATACTTACTACATCAGGTGGACTTAAGTCAGAGGTAAAAAGTGTTGTTTTTACATCTGACATGAGAACAGATGTAAAAGGTGTATTCTTTCTACCTCTCATGCGTCTACATCTGAGAACAGTCAGATGTAAAAAGTGTTTTTGGGCAGATGTAAAAAATGTTTTTTCTACTAGTGTATGTGTGTCAGTATCATTGTCCTATTTGGTGACCATAAGGTAACATAATTTAGAAAGGGTTGAGTCGAATATTGGCGTTTTTTTTATTTTGTTTTGCAGAACTCAGCAAGGCTAACTGTTCTCTGAGGGCCAACTGTTGCATGTAGCACAACAAAAGCTGTTGAGTGGGATGCTTCTTGGTCCAAGAACTTTGATCCTTCTGGTAGAGCAGCACTTGGAGTTCATGATTTAGCTTATGAGAATCAGAACAACATAGTGAACAAACCTGTAGAATTTGAGAAGATTATATACCCTTGGAAGCTGCTTCTGTCGAGGTTTCCATCCAGGGTTAGTGGCGATAAGTGACTATGCTAGAATGAAGATAATAATTAACATGAATGAAGAATTAGCCCGCTGTATTATTTTATCTGGGACAATTAAATGATGCTATATAATATAATTAAGGCTTTCAATAATTATTGCATCTTGTATCATTTTGAATTCTGTAATTTCAACTGTTATCATAATCTATTTGGTTTGGAAGCTATGTGTTGCCTTGTAGTAATTTCATAAAGTTTTATTTGTCAGATCAGTTGCAACTTTATCGTCACATTGATCCGAATTAAAGATGTTTATTTTACATAAACATTAGTATAAGTCAATATATATATATATATATATATATATATATATATATAGGGGACATATCTTATGAGAATGATATTGTTATATGAGAATGATGAGAATGAATATAGGCCATTAGATGAAAATAAAGGGTTCAGATTAAAAGCCTAACACATGTGCCTCTCCTTATTGCATCTATTCTCATAAACCTATTGAACTGTTCATCTTCTCCAGAAAGTGAGGGGAGCGGGGATCAAACTCTAGACCACTTAGTCATAAAGGCTCTGATACCATATCAAATAACCAATTATCCCAAAAGCTTAAGCTGTTAGGAAAGGCTATATCAATAGTTTTATATTATTTCTAACATAAACAACTAAGAAATTTGATGAATTATTTTGTCAAACTCACTTTTTCAAATGATCAATTTTATTATTTCTCATTATTCAGAGAATTTCCAATATTCAGTTTTATGCCCTCTTTCTATTAAAATGTGTCATTAAAATTTTGAATGATAATATTCTTTCTCTTTAATTTACTTGTTACTACTTTCAAACTTTCCTTTTCAAGCTACATGAAAGAGATTCCCAAAAGTCCACAAAAAAATTATTATTAATTGAACCAATTGAACCATCATCTTAATTTGTAGTTCTTGTTAGTCCGTTCTTCCGTTCAATTTTTAAAATATTTTTTCTAGGACAATAATATAAAAGAGAAAAACTATAAAATAATTCACAATTGCTAAAAAAAATAGAGACAAAGAAAAGTCCTTACTTGTACTGAAATAAAATTGGATGATCTGGTTGGGTCTCTACAAACCTATGAACTTTCTACTAATGAACGATCTGGAAGCAAAAACAAAAACATAGCCTTTGTCTCAAATACTGATACAGATGATGCGCAAGATGAGGCAGATACTGATGAAAGCTTATCTGAAGCTATGGCTCTCCTAGGGAGACAATTCAATAAAGTACTAAGAAGAATGGATAGGAGAGGTAAACAGAATGTGAAGCAGAATGTGTCCCCCATTTCACTCGACATCAACAAGAATTCTGGTTTCCAAAAGAAACCTAAAGTTGAAGAAAAAGTGAGTCAAGTGAGAGGAGTACAGTGTCATGAATGCAGTGGATATGGACACATCAGGTATGAATGTCCTAATTACTTGAAGAAGCAACAAAAGGGAATGACTGCAACATGGTCTGAGGATGAAGATTCAGATGATGACACATCTGGTGAAACTGCAAAGCACATTACTGCCTTAACTGGACTGTGCAGCTCTGACACTGAATCAAATCATGGGGACGTATCTTATGAAGAATTGGCTGAATCCTATAGAGCTCTATGCAAAAGAAGTGAAGAGGTTTGTAGAAGCCAAGAAAATCAAAAAAAGACTTATCTTGGAACTACAGTCTGAAAAGAACAAGCACTTGGCTCAGATTTCTGAACTAAATAATGAGGTAACGCAACTAAACTCCACACTTGAAAAGCTTAAAAAGGAAGTTTCTATGAACAATAGCACTGTCATTCTAGAAAAACTAATTAAATCGCAGGAAGAAGGAAACTGGGTAAAAGGTATTGGGTATGAATATGAGGATCTGAATAAACCTAAGGAGTATGATCCCGAGCTGAAGTTTTTGCCCTCTGGTAGAAACAAAAAATCTCCAATGCCGAAACCAAGGCTGCCCCATGTTCAACCCCATCTGGGATTCAGAAATATGAGACCACAACCCTGGATTTGTCATTATTGTGGAAGAAGAGGACATATAAGACCTTTTTGTTATAGATTATATGGGTTCCCAAAGAGAAGTCAGAAGGAAGTACCAGGGAAAGTAGAGATTAACCAAGCAAAAGAATGGAAGCCTAAAGGTAATGTTGCTGGCCTAATTGCTCACACATCTCTTCGAGCTACTTCTAGAGAAGACTGGTACTTTGACAGTGGTTGCTCCAGACATATGACTAGAATAGAAAAGTTTCTGGTGGATCTTAAGTCTTACTCCACTAGTTATGTTACATTCGGTGATGGTGCTAAAGGTGAGATTAAAGGTATTGGAAGACTAGCTAATGTTGGTCAACCTGATCTTGATGATGTTCTTCTTGTGAAAGGGTTAACAGCTAATCTAATCAGCATAAGCCAACTCTGTGATCAAGGAATGAAGGTTAACTTTACCAAAGGTGAATGTCTAGTAACAAATGAAGAAGGTAAAGTGACAATGAAAGGAATAAGGTCAAAGGATAACTGTTATTTGTGGGTAGCTCCAGATGAAACTAACTTATCTTCTTGTCTGATAACTAAAGAAGATGAGGTTAATGTATGGCACAGGAAACTTGGTCATCTCAATCTTAAGAGCATGAAGATGATTATCACTGAAGAAGCTGTCAGAGGAATGCCCAAATTAAAGATAGAAGAAGGGAAGATATGTGGTGAGTGTCAGGTTGGAAAGCAAATTAAGATGTCGCACCCTACAGTGCCCCATTTAACCACATCCAGAGTTCTTGAACTACTACACATGGACTTGATGGGTCCTATGCAAGTGGAAAGTCTAGGAGGAAAGAAATATGCTTTTGTTTTAGTGGACGATTACTCAAGATATACGTGGATTAGCTTTCTTAGAGAAAAATCTGATACTTTCTTTGTGTTCAAAGACTTGTGTGTACAACTACAAAGAGTAAAGGATGAAGGTATTATTAGAATCAGAAGTGATCACGGAAGGGAGTTCGAAAATTCCAGCTTTGCTGATTTCTGTGCTTCAGAAGGTATTGGACATGAGTTCTCATCCCCCATTACACCCCAACAGAACGGTGTTGTGGAAAGGAAAAACAGGACTTTGCAGGAATGTGCCAAAGTAATGCTGCATGCTAAGAAACTACCTTATCATTTTTGGGCTGAAGCTATGAGTACTGCATGTTATATTCACAACAGAGTCACATTGAGAACTGGAACGTCAAATACTTTATATGAGCTCTGGAAAGGGAGGAAGCCTACTGTAAAATACTTTCATATCTTTGGAAGTAAATGTTACATTCTTGCAGATAGAGAACCTAGAAGAAAATTGGATCCTAAAAGTGAAGAAGGAATTTTTCTAGGATATTCTACAAACAGTAGAGCGTTTAGAGTGTTTAACTCCAGAACTAGCACGGTGATGGAATCTATTAATGTCGTAATTGAAGACACCTATTCTGTCAGTGAAACAGATGCTGATCCTCATGCTGACTCTACTTCTGCCCCATCTGATGTTCTGGAAGAAGAAATTTACATAGATAAAGTTGAAAAATCAGGAAGAGAGACTGATTTGTACAATGCTCCATTGAACAAAGGTCCTTCAGTTAGAGTTCAAAAGAATCACCCCACAGATTTGATAGTTGGTAATCCTGATCAAGGAATTACTACTAGAAGATCACAGGATGGTGTGTCAAATGCATGCTTTGTGTCTAAGATTGAGCCAAAGAATGTTAAAGAAGCTTTGACTGATGAATTTTGGATTGAAGCTATGCAAAAGGAATTGAATCAATTCAAGAGATGTGAAGTATGGGATCTAGTACCAAAACCTACAGACACTAATATCATTGGTACCAAATGGGTGTATAAAAATAAATCTGATTCACAAGGAGTGGTTACAAGAAATAAAGCCAGGCTGGTGGCTCAGGGTTATACTCAGATAGAAGGTGTTGACTTTGAAGAGACATTTGCACCAGTAGCTCGCTTAGAATCTATAAGGCTACTTCTTGGTGTGGCATGCTTCTTAAAATTCAAGCTTTACTAAATGGATGTGAAGAGTGCTTTTCTAAATGGATACTTGAATGAAGATGTATATGTTGAGCAGCCAAAAGGATTTGTTGATCCAAATCACCCTGATCATGTGTACAAGTTAAAGAAGGCATTGTATGGTCTCAAGCAAGCACCCAGAGCTTGGTATGAGAGACTTACAGAATACTTAATAAAACAAGGCTACAGGAAGGGAGGTAATGATAAAACCTTGTTTGTTAAGGCAGAAGAAATGGAGCTGTTGATCGGTTAGATCTATGTAGATGATATCGTATTTGGAGGAATGTCTGACAGAATGGTGCAACATTTCGTACAACAAATGCAATCTGAGTTTGAAATGAGTATGGTAGGTGAGTTGACATTCTTTCTTGGGCTACAAGTGAAACAGATGGAAGACACTATTTTCATCTCTCAAAGCAAGTATGCTAAGAACATTGTGAAGAAGTTGGTATGGAAAGTGCAAGCCACAAGAGAACTCCTGCTCCTACGCATTTAAAACTATCTAAAGATGAGAAGGGAGTAAAGGTTGATCAAAGTCTCTATAGGAGCATGATTGGAAGCCTGCTATATCTCACTGCAAGTAGACCAGATATCACATTTGCAGTTGGAGTATGTGCAAGATACCAGGCTGAACCTAAGGTAAGTCACCTTACTCAAGTTAAAAGAATTTTGAAATATGTGAGTGGTACTAGTGATTATGGAATGTTATATACACATAGTGATAATGCAATGTTGATTGGCTATTGTGATGCTGACTGGGCTGGGAGTGCAGATGACAGAAAAAAGTACATCTGGTGGATGTTTCTTCTTAGGAAACAACTTAATATCCTGGTTTAGTAAGAAACAAAATTGTGTCTCACTATCTACAGCTGAAGCTGAGTATATTGCAGCCGGTAGTAGTTGCTCTCAGTTAGTCTGGATGAAACAAATGCTCAGTGAATATAATATTCATCAGGAAACTATGAAATTATTCTATGACAATATGAGTGCTATTAATATCTCCAAGAATCCAATCCAGCACAGCAGAACCAAGCATATTGATATCAGACACCATTTTATCAGAGAACTAGTTGAAGAAAAAATAGTGATGTTGGAACATGTTATCACAGGTGAGCAACTGGCTGATATTTTTACGAAGGCGCTAGATCATAATCAGTTTGAAAAACTTAGGGGCAAGTTGGGAATTTGTCTGTTTGAAAATCTGTAGCAATCAGTATATTGTGCGCGTGCAAAGAAACTAAACTCTTCATATTTTGTGCACGCTGATCAAGAAAAGGGAAGATAAAAGACTCCACTATCTATTCACATTCCACACGTTAAACCATTCCACTTCTGTTGCTCTGTTATTACTCAGTATCTTCTCTCATTATACAGATACACTGTTCTTGCATTGTTACATTTTCTACCTTCTCTCCAAAATTTTCACAATCCTGTTTCAATCATGTCTGCCAATACTGAAATTTCTCCAGATGAACGTGAATCTGATCGTTCCATGACTCCAGAGACAATTGCATGTAACGAGTCTGCTCTGATTCATCAACAACAAAATGATGAAGCAAGCACAGTGAAGAAGGTCAAATCCTCTAAACGTAGCAAGTCCTCTGCTTCTTCTAGTCAACCAAAGTCCAAGAAACACAAAAAGAAGAAGTCTTCGCATTCGTCTGGGTTGATTAAAGAGAAGAAAAGCAAGAAGAAGAAATCAGGAAAGAAACACGAGACAAATCGCTCATTTTCGATGACTGATCTGTACCTCACACCAAATCCATTCAATCCCGATGATTCCTCTAATGTTGATAAGTCTGGTGAGTCTCTCTGGTTGTCGCTGATGTTAATGCTAGTTCTAATTTGAATGAAGAAAGGTTGAAGAATCCCCAATCTACTGTTGTCTCTGCTTCCGAAAACCCTAACTCGGATAAGGAAGAAGAAACACTGCCTGTGAATGATCGTGTGGAGACAGGTACTGTAGCTGTTGACGTGAGTCAAGAAAAAGTAATCTTGGAAACTGATGTTGAAGAATTAGAAAAATCCCCATCAAGGGATAATGCGGCTGAAGATGTTGATACCTTAGCAGGCCCATCTGGTGTTTTACCAAACAACACCACTGTTACTGTTGATGAAGAATCCTGGACAGATGATGATCATGATGTTAATGAAGATCCCATTACTCCTGTGGAAAAAGATGGATCTGATGATAGAGTTGAAGAAATTCAAGATGTTAATGTTGAAGAAGACTTGATTATCACAAATGAGAAAATTGTGCATTCTACCCCTGATCAAGGTGTTGCTGGAAGAACTAGGCTGAGATCTGGTCGTACACCTGTTCTTCTTGATCCTCCAAGGACCAGAAGCAAAGGTTCTCATCCTACTGAAAAGAAAAAGCTGATTCAGAAAAGGAAGGAGATTAGTGCTAGTGAATCTGACTACGAGGTGGAAGAGATTGCTGCCACATCTGTTGGCACATCAAGAAAGAAGGCAAGGAGAGGAAGAATTCAGGATTCTGATCTAGATGCTCCCCTTGACAACATTTCATTCCACAACATCAGAAATGTCTCTCAGTGGAACTATGTGTATAATAGGAGGTTGGCCTTAGAAAGGAGTTTAAACCAGGACATGCTGGATTGTGCTGAACAGATGGATCTCATCAGGTTTGCTGGGTTGGAAAAGACTGTGTGTGATCTTGGTAAGTGCTATGAGCTTTTGGTCAAGGAATTTTTGGTCAACATAGGACTAGATTGTGATGATCCCTTCAGTGCTGAATATCAAAAAGTGTTTGTTCGAGGTCTGTGTATTGATTTTTCCCCTTCCATCATCAACCAATTTCTGGGAAGAAGTGACGATGCTGTGCCTAATTTAGAGGTGACTGAGAATGAGGTCTGTAGAACCATCACAGGGAATAGAGTTTTACAGTGGCCAAGAAAGGTAAAGCTTTCTACCACCAATCTTACTGTCAAGTATGCATTACTGAATAAGATTGCTTCTGCTAATTGGGTTCCTACTTCTCACAACTACTTCGTGGCTACTGGACTAGGTAAGATTATTTATGCTGTGGGCACTAAAACTCCTTTTAATTTTGGTTCCTATATTTTTGAGCAAACCCTGCTGCATGCAAAGTCTACTGCTACTAGGTTACCAATAGCTTTTCCTACTGTTCTATGTGGAATTATGCTCGATCAACATCCAAATATCATTAGGAGCTCTGATATCCTCTGTAAAAGAGAGGCCCCTTTGACATTTGATTGTAGGCTGCTTGAAGGTCCCCATGAGGTGGACATAGCTGTCCCATCTGCCACCCCTTCTGGTGTGCCCATGTCAAGGAAGCAAATGATTGCAGATTTGCAGGACGTCAGTAAAGTCCTGGGTGACAAAAAGCTGAAGGTGGATGATCAGTGCATTTTAATGCACTTTTTAATCACTCTGTGCTATGGAAATTTTATGACTTCTCCTGCTAATTTGGTATTTTTATCATGTTTTGTGTTTAGAGTCTAGTTTTGCTATTATTTATGTTTTGCTATTTATTTTCGTAATAAACAGTAATTTGACACCTTCTGATTGTGCAGACCATAACTTGAGCTACGAATATCGGATTGAGGCGCGGGAAGATGCGTTGGAAAGCTAAGAGAAAGAGCTACAACTTTCATGTTGAAGCCAAAAGCCAATTTGGAGCGCAAATAAGTCAAATAATTACGTTTATGTCCCAGACGTGATTTTAAATTACCAATTTCCAGCATAACTATATTTTTCGGCCCAATTGTTTTGTGGCCCGTTTTGCTTGCTTATAAAACCCAAAATTCTGACCTAGGGCAGCTCTTACACTCTATTCACGAATTTTAAAAAAACCCTAGCAGCCACCACTTGAATGGAGAACTAATTCCTTTTATCAATCTGTTGGTTTGAGAAACTTTGATTCATTATCTTGAGGTTTGATTCTAATGCAATTTCAATTCATGTTTCTATTTCTTTCTCTGTAAATTTCTACTTATTAACTTGCAATTCGTTTATCATATTTGATGCTTAATTACATATAATTCGGTTTGCAAGTTTACGAGATTATTCGAATTAAGTTACCGCTTGTTTAATTTAATTCGGTTAGGAATTTACAGAGTCTACACACGCTTGTTGTTATAGGATTGATTTGAATTCACGTTTTTTTAATTTATATTATTGATCGTGATTCTGTGACGCTTGTTTGCTTTATCATAATCAATTGAACGTTCTGTTATAAGCTTTTCAAACAGTTCGAATTCATATAAAACTAATTGACGCTTGATTAGTTAGTTTTATGATCAATCAAGGATAGAAACTGAAACGAATTTATTCTTTTGCCATGAACCTATGATAGATGATGAACGAAGTTAGATGAAACCAACGGATTGATTGCTTGCTACTTATTAATTTTCACGAATTATTATTTTCTGTTTCAACTATCGAAAACCCCCATAATTTACAGTTTTTGAATTGTTTCTAATATAGTTAAACTGATTGTGAGTCTTTGGGAAACGACCAAGGTTAACTACCTTGTACTACTTTTCTTAAAACATTATTTGATCACGAAACGACCGTAATCAGTGGACAAGGTTATTGAGGCCTTGATGCTAGAAGAAAAGAGCACTGCTGCTCATACCTCACAAGCCCCCATTGTGGATGCGGTTGTACAAGACTCTGACGAAAGTCTTGGTTTCTGATTGTGATACTACTGCTGTGTTACTAGCTGATGTTTTGTTCCAATGTTTTTTTTTTCTTTTGCTTTATGGGCTATGCCCTGGATTTCTGATGCACCTATGTGTGCTTTTGGCCTGTAATATCTACACTCTACTACTCTGATGATTCTCTCCTGCTTATTTTGCCAAATTTCATGACTAAAAAGGGGGAGTAAGTTCTGATAATTTTGATGACTTTTGTTGTGTGTTTATGCATGTGGTAGAACTGTTAGTTATCTTGGCTGAAGTTACATATGTGTGTGTGAGTTTATATGTGCATGAAGTGAGGGGGAGAAAAATATTCCTTATAATCTTGGCTGAAGTTACATCTGTGTGTGTGAGTTTATATGTGCATGAAGTGAGGGGGAGAAAAATATTCCTTATTATGCATAACTTCAGGGGGAGATTCTGTCTGTTGAATCTGATGAGGCAAGGAATGTGCTCTCATCCTGGATACCATCCAGAAGAGTCTGAATGGGAATTTATTTTTCTCTATTAGACTGAATTTCTGTTTGTTAGTCTTCTGTTGTGATAAATATGTGTTGTTGAAGACTTTGACATGAGATTTTTTTATGATCAAGTTTATGAATCCACATTGAAGAAGTGTTTATATCTTGATGCTGTTGTGTTGTGAATAAACTCATTCCGCTGTGCCAAAATCTGATGTTTGTTATAGAGTTTAATTCACTTGAAGCGTAGAAGGTATAGTATTCCTATTGTGTTCTATCTACATCTTGTGAAAATCTGCCTAATATTGTTTTTAGTCAAAATTTGCCAAAGGGGGAGTTTGTTAGGTTTTTGAAATTGGCAGTGTAACACCCCGTATTCCCAACAAGATAATTCATGCTTATAAATCAGAGTATTTCAACGTATACGGAATGCTACACTTCGTAAAATACATAAGTAATAGAGTAAATTTTTCTATTAATGAATCAAACATCAACTGATAACATTTTTAATAATTTCGCAACGGAAATAGTATTCATAATTCTGTTCAACCAAAATATGGCTCTAAGGCCTCAACGTGTTCAACAATAATACAAAAATCCAACTAAATTATTTCAACATGAAATCTCAAGGAAAAATACGTAACAAGGACAATCCAACAATAAAACCCGCCCCGTTACGTATCAGAGCATCCTAAGACCATGAGAGAGTCAACTCACAACTGCAGCTAGTCCTGAATATCTGCACTTGCCCACAAGGCGGCAATTCCAACAGAAGGGTGAGATACATATACAATAATAATAAGGATATCGTTCATCAACATAAAATTAATAACTTAAAACATCATAAACGTCAACATATTATTTCATTATTTAACTACAAGACTTTTCGATGTAACTCATTAATTCTATCACAACTCGACAACACGACAAAGCTTCGACGACTTAGATAACAAGACTCCAACTTAGACAACCTAGACGACTTGACTATGCAGCATGCATGTGGTACCAATCAGGGCATCAAGCCCCCAACAAATTTTGAGCGTAGGCTCACAGGGCATCAAGCTCCCAACGGGTTTTGAGCGTAGGCTCACAGGGCATCAAGACCCCAACGGGTTTTGAGCGTAGGCTCACAGGGCATCAAGCCCCCAACGGGTTTGAGCATAAGCTCACAGGGCATCAAGCCCCCAACTTTAGTGCATATGTGGACTCTGTAAAATGCCACGACAACCAGCAACTTAATCCACTTAGACAACTTCTTACAACTCATATGACCTTGACACGACGACAAGGACTCTACTTCACAACATCCTAATACATCAACCAACTTCATAAATTCATATAAAATTATTCACAAGGAGTTTTTGTGTCAAACCAAAGCCATTCGATAACTAACATCTGTATCTACATCTTTCGTGTTTACACATAAGACCAATTATATACCGATTAATACCAGTTTTAATCGCAAAGTCAGGTACATAAGCAGAAGTTTCACTGTGACCTACGTGTAGTAATTTGACGATAACTTAAGTTCCAAACATAATCTGGAAGTCACACCAAAGCCATTAGAAAGCTAACATCTTTATCTACAACTTTCATGTTTACATATAAGACCAATTATGTACCGATTAATACCAGTTTTTATTTTAAATTCGGGTACAGATATGAAATTTCACTAAAATTCACTGTTCATAATAATCTAATCACTTTCTAATAACAACCATTTTTCATATAATCTCCTTAGACTCTCTTAGTTTTTAGAAATCAAACACCCAATATTACTAATCATCTAACAACAGTTATTCTAACATGATTCAGGGCTTCTTATTCCATTATTAATCAAATTCATAGTTAACATAGTTTTCCCAATTTTCATCAATTATCATGTTAAATCAATTTTCTGAACTACATGCTTAGAATTAAAGTAGAAGTTCCCACCCTTACCTTAGTTTTGATGAGCGAATAACTCTACAGCTGCTCTTGATTCTCTAAGCCTCTTCTCTCTTGGTGCTTCTCCCTTTTTCTCCAAAACCCTTCTTTTCTTTGTTTTACGTGAAAAGTGTTTTCTTTTCTCTAACTTCTATTTCTTAACCTCCCACTTCCTTATTTAATTCCTACTAATTCCACTTAATACTATTATTTCCATTTAATTCTAATTTCAACCCCTTAACTCTACTTATTCCCTTCACTACTCATCTCCTTACAATTAATTAAAATAAAGCCATTCAAATAAAAATACATCACATACATATAATAAATTAAGTAAATAGACTCTATATTTAATAAAATAAATAAAAGCAACTAGGGCGTTACAACTCTCCCCAACTTAAAGAATTTTCGTCCTCGAAAATATACCTCAAGCAAACAACTATTGATACGACTCCAACATCTTACTCTCCAACAAAACACTCAAAACTTTATACACTACCTGAGCCTGACAAAATTAGTCTTATCCAGTCAACACGATTTCGTCTACCATCGACAAGAGATCAAGGACGGCCAATTCCTCAATTTGTCAATAAATAGCCAATGATCATGATGGTGGCATCAACCATCTTTACCAAACCACAATAGTGCTTCCTAGGCACAATACATCTGAAAAGTAACATTTCACATCATTATTACCCATTCCATTATTCTCCGAAAGAAGACCTTACCTCCGTAAAGAACTTCATCGTACCACAAGTTTCCATAAACTCTTTTTTTTTTTTTTCCTTTTAATCTGTACACATTTTCATCCAAATCATAAGTTCTTTTCAAATCACTATTATTGAACTGTCAACGATTACCATATTTAAAACTTTTAGTCTCTCATCAAGTACTTTATTTTACACTTCACTTCGTTACATCAAGTATCCTGAATTTAATCTTACCAATCCACACATACTTGTCCACACATATTTCTTCCGATGGACAATTACTTAACCCTCTTACCTCTGAATCCAACAACAACATTCTCTGATACTCATTCAAGTAGCGACTTCAATCCTTCAAACATGTGCACAATCACAATTTTTATACCACGTGCGAGATAACCCTTTTTCCAAATATTCACTTGACATAAGTCGCGTTTCTCTGTACACTTCCATTACTCATTATTAACACGTCCTCCTAGTGACTAATCTTTCTTATTCTATTAATAGCACTTTGCGATTGACTTCACCTTAACTTCCAAAAGTCTCATGTGAAATTCTCTAACATATTTTTCCACTTAATGATCTTACTATCTTGATTTTCAACCTTCTTTGATCTCTTCGAGAACATGATTCGTCATACTTAACTTCACACTGTTAAGCGTTATCTTAAACACCAATCTCACATTTCTCAACCGCTTAATCAAATTCAATTCTCTCTTCATAATTACCGACATCCGTAAAACATTCTTACTCCAAACGTCTACTACCATATCGACTTTATCCGGATGGTAACTCAATCCAATTTCCTAACTCTTAAAAATTCTAATCACTTTCCTCTACCGCTCATTCCTCCCCCTTTAATAGATACTCCAAATCTTAAGCACACACACTTGATAATCATTAATTCCAAATCATATGTCAGATACTCCTTCTCATGAATCTTCCACTTCCTCGACGTATAGATCACAAGTTGACCTTTTTGTAGAAGCACACCATTAACATTCTCCTAGAAAAACTCTTAATAAACCTCCTACGGTAACCAACCAATTCACGAAAACATCTAATCTCGATGTCCGACTTAGGATTTCTATAGTATTACGACATTCAACATTCACCTTCAACGGATTCACAACTATTTCCAACACTAGATAGCACACAAATACAAAAACTCACTTTACGCAACCAAAACTCGCACTCAAACAATGCCGCATAGAACATCCTTCTCTTGCAAGGTTTGCAACATACTTCTCAGATGTCCCCACATACTCTTCATCTAACTTTGAATACACCGAGGTATCATTCATAAACATTCCCGATATATTAGTTATGCCAATGACATCACAAATTACTCTTACTTGACTGTGCCATATCCTAAAAGTACTTTTTTTCTTTTTTGAATATATCCTCTGACTTCACCCGTGAATCCATTTTACTTAACTTGTGAGCACTGATTAACTAATCATAAAAATATCTAAGGGTAATCTCATCTAGTTGTCGATAATCAATACACCACCTTATGTCGTCAACCTTCTTCTTACTTAACAACGTTGGCGCTCCTCATGACAAAACCTTAAATCTAACAAACGTTTTCTTCTGACAGATCTTCCAATTGTCTTTCCAGTTTGTTCAACTCCGAAACATACATTATTAACATCTGAACAACTCCTTCGGGCATTTCTATCTACCTTATTCTCCTACACTTAAACATTTCCGAGGAATAAAATCCTTCTCCCCCACTTATCTCAACCTTACTTGTAACTTTCTACTGAAACCCCTGATTTCTCACACCTAACTATAAGCTTCTACTGCTTTAAACTTATTCTTCCTAAGAAGAAACTAGTACCGACAGTGTTTATACACATGTCACATACATGGGTAAACTATAAAATACAAAACATGAAATACAACACACGAGCATCTACGCAAGATTTCATAAAACTAAAACACAAACACCAAATCTACACATAATCATTTATTAACATATATAAATAAACATAATTATTAAAGAAGCATAAATGAATAAACTTATAAAACATTTATGCATGATTATACAAAAGCATAACATGACATCCCATATAAGTATTAAAGTAACATGTATTTTCTAGAAATCAAGAGTCAAATCAATACAAGAAAGGATGAATTTTATAACCACAAATTCTAATATCTCAACAATTCATATTCCATAAAGCATTTAAATATTATATATTTTCTAAGAATTAAGGATCACATCAAAAGCAAGAAAAAAAATGCATATACCATGATAACAAATTTCAATTAGTTCAACAATTCACATTTAAATAAGCATATCATGCGAGAAAATAATTAACTTAAATGGTAATTAGCATGGTACAATAAGACAATAAAAAAAAGCATAGGCATCATATACAACAATTCTATTCCTAGAAAGATAGCATAATCATTATGTATAACTCATAGATAATAAAAGAACAAGTCAAGTTTTCATGGAAATGATCTAGTGCACGTTATATAAAACAAGCATATATCAAGCGTATCCTAGAATTCACTTATCATTGTTAGAATTCATACTCTTCTTACTTTCATGCAAAATTCTACAACCAAGAACAACAGATAAACAACAAAACAAACGACAAAATAGTCGTCACTCGACACAACTGACTCCACTACTTGGCCGGACAGACCGACCTGCTCTGATACCAATTGTAACACCCCGTATTCCCAACAAGATAATTCATGCTTATAAATCAGAGTATTTCAACGTATACGGAATGCTACACTTCGTAAAATACATAAGTAATAGAGTAAATTTTTCTATTAATGAATCAAACATCAACCGATAACATTTTTAATAATTTCGCAACGGAAATAGTATTCATAATTCTGTTCAACCAAAATATGGCTCTAAGGCCTCAACGTGTTCAACATTAATACAAAAATCCAACTAAATTATTTCAACATGAAATCTCAAGGAAAAATACGTAACAAGGACAATCCAACAATAAAACCCGCCCCGTTACGTATCAGAGCATCCTAAGACCATGAGAGAGTCAACTCACAACTGCAGCTAGTCCTGAATATCTGCACTTGCCCACAAGGCGGCAATTCCAACAGAAGGGTGAGATACATATACAATAATAATAAGGATATCGTTCATCAACATAAAATTAATAACTTAAAACATCATAAACGTCAACATATTATTTCATTATTTAACTACAAGACTTTTCGATGTAACTCATTAATTCTATCACAACTCGACAACACGACAAAGCTTCGACGACTTAGATAACAAGACTCCAACTTAGACAACCTAGACGACTTGACTATGCAGCATGCATGTGGTACCAATCAGGGCATCAAGCCCCCAACAAATTTTGAGCGTAGGCTCACAGGGCATCAAGCTCCCAACGGGTTTTGAGCGTAGGCTCACAGGGCATCAAGACCCCAACGGGTTTTGAGCGTAGGCTCACAGGGCATCAAGCCCCCAACGGGTTTGAGCATAAGCTCACAGGGCATCAAGCCCCCAACTTTAGTGCATATGTGGACTCTGTAAAATGCCACGACAACCAGCAACTTAATCCACTTAGACAACTTCTTACAACTCATATGACCTTGACACGACGACAAGGACTCTACTTCACAACATCCTAATACATCAACCAACTTCATAAATTCATATAAAATTATTCACAAGGAGTTTTTGTGTCAAACCAAAGCCATTCGATAACTAACATCTGTATCTACATCTTTCGTGTTTACACATAAGACCAATTATATACCGATTAATACCAGTTTTAATCGCAAAGTCAGGTACATAAGCAGAAGTTTCACTGTGACCTACGTGTAGTAATTTGACGATAACTTAAGTTCCAAACATAATCTGGAAGTCACACCAAAGCCATTAGAAAGCTAACATCTTTATATACAACTTTCATGTTTACATATAAGACCAATTATGTACCGATTAATACCAGTTTTTATTTTAAATTCGGGTACAGATATGAAATTTCACTAAAATTCACTGTTCATAATAATCTAATCACTTTCTAATAACAACCATTTTTCATATAATCTCCTTAGACTCTCTTAGTTTTTAGAAATCAAACACCCAATATTACTAATCATCTAACAACAGTTATTCTAACATGATTCAGGGCTTCTTATTCCATTATTAATCAAATTCATAGTTAACATAGTTTTCCCAATTTTCATCAATTATCATGCTAAATCAATTTTCTGAACTACATGCTTAGAATTAAAGTAGAAGTTCCCACCCTTACCTTAGTTTTGATGAGCGAATAACTCTACAGCTGCTCTTGATTCTCTAAGCCTCTTCTCTCTTGGTGCTTCTCCCTTTTTCTCCAAAACCCTTCTTTTCTTTGTTTTACGTGAAAAGTGTTTTCTTTTCTCTAACTTCTATTTCTTAACCTCCCACTTCCTTATTTAATTCCTACTAATTCCACTTAATACTATTATTTCCATTTAATTCTAATTTCAACCCCTTAACTCTACTTATTCCCTTCACTACTCATCTCCTTACAATTAATTAAAATAAAGCCATTCAAATAAAAATACATCACATACATATAATAAATTAAGTAAATAGACTCTATATTTAATAAAATAAATAAAAGCAACTAGGGCGTTACAGGCAGCATTTTACAAAAACAACATTTAGTCAGATGTAGTGTTAGATGTGTCTACATGTGGAACAACATTCGGAAGTACGAATTAACGAAGAGTTTGTTACAAGGCTATCTGCGCGCGCTTTCCTTCAAGCCTATCCGTTTGTTATATGTTAGCGTGTTAGTTGTTCCTCAAGACATGGAACTCGCCCTACTTTTGTATATATCCGATAGTGCATCTCACCTAAAATATATTCCTATATTTTAGGATTTTGTTGGATTTGCTTAATTCACAAGCTGGTATCGGATATACTATACCAAAAATCAAGGAACGATTAATTTTCCACGAGCTATATATATTGAAGACAAAAGACGTTTGAAGGTTACGAAAACTCTTGTGAAGAAATATATATTTGTGTCTAGGGTTTTTAAGTTTCTCGTGTGTATTTTTGTGAGCCTATCTTGTATCTCTTTGATACTTGCTTAGGACTGGGATATTGTGTTGTAAGGGTTTTAGTCTACTCCTAAGCTTTTAAGCACGGGGATAGGTTATTGTTTTGAAGTGTGACTTCATTGTTTTCAAGGTTAGATCAATCACACTGGCTGTGTGGTTAAGAGGAGGAGAGATAGGTGTCTCTAATCTAGGTGGTCCTAGGTTGAAGAAAGCACGGGTAGAAACTAGGTGACGAAGTGTAAACGGGTCGTTTGCTGAAGACTTCTAACTAGTTTTATCATAGTGGATTCACTCCTGGATTGGTATCCCCAGAGTAGGTCGTGTTATACGCCGAACTGGGTTAACAAACTCCTGTGTTCATTTAAATTCCAGTTACTTATTATTCTGCGTATTATTTACTTCGTTGTGCAAATTGTAGTTGCAAAGGTAGGCACATCCTGTACCCCATTGCTACGCCAGAATTTCAGAATCTATCAGAGTCTTTTAGCAGCTGAATAAATAACAAAATTAAACGATGACAAGGCAGAAAATCAAATGCGAGAGAGATAGAGAGAGACACAACAAGTTTATACTGGTTCCCCTCACAAATCGAGAGTACTCTAGTCCCCTTGCACTTCCAAGGGATTTCACTATAATCACTAAAGATTACAATCCTAGTGCTCAAGCCCACAACCAAGAGACTTCTCTATTGCTCAAGTCACACAAGACAAGAGACTTCTCAAAATTCTCCAGAACACACATCAGGAGACTTTTACAATTACTCAAGTTACAACTAAGAAGAGACTTTTCCAAATTACTCACACAAGAGTAAATCCTAAACTTCTAAGCTTAAAAACTATTACACAAAATAACTTCCAGAGGCTCAGACAGTTTTTGCTTCTCACTTGATTTGAGAGATGATATTTTTATAGCATATGTGTGTGTGTCTAAATTCTTCTAACTCTACATATATATATATATGAGAGAAGGGAGAATTTGAGACGTTGTAGGATTCCGTTGAGATGGACAGCTGTTAATCTCCAATTGCTTGAAACGTGGGTTTTGAATTTCTTCCTAGAAGAAGTAATTCTGCTCCACAACTTCGTCCATGCTTTTCTGCTTGTCTAAATGCAGAAATAAAGGTACATCACGCTCCTTGAAGATAAGATCAAATTCCATTTGAGCGTTGCAGTAGTGTTGTCCTTTATACAGTCATCCGGTTTGGTATATTCCAGAGTAGAGTGACATAGCCTTCTGATAGACTTTGACTTCTTGGAGTCTGGTGGTCTTTGAATCTTTTGGCTTCTGATAGTCCTTTGTAATTCAGCTTCTGAACGTCTTCGTCTTCTGAATGACACTTGACTTCGTAGCTTCTGAGATTCAATACCAAGTAGCTTCTGATCCATGTAGCTTCTGAACGCCTTTTGCTTCTGATCGCCTTATAAATAAAACTCATTTTGTTCCAACAGCAAGAAGAGCTTATCAGAAGCAACACAGTACGCTCTCAGAAGCTACAATGATCTTAAGGATAACAACTCTGATAAGGCCACGTCTTCAGATATTCCCGTTACGCTTAAAGATACGACGAGATGACCAATGCAAAGGCAAATCAATGTCATCTAGTTCACTCAAAAAGGGAGTTGAAGACAACGGTACAATATTACCTCTTCTATGCAAACATCTACCTTCGAGGAAAAAGAAGCAGAAGTTGTTTGCCTATTTTGGCAAAAAGACAAAGATGAATTTCCAGACAAACTGATGTACTTTCAACGGTCACATTTCAAACGTCTCTATTCAAACTGCCTATATATTGAAGACCTCTTTGAATGGACAAAGTTGTCGTTACAGAAAACAAACCAGTGCAAAACACGAAGAAAAGATAGAAGAATTCGTTCAACACAAAAGCTTCTATCAACTGCACAAAGAAGTGTTCTCATCAAGAGCTTAATAGAAGATATCTGCACAAGACTACAACTCTGAATTGTTTGAATTCCAAAATCTAAGACTCAGAAGTTCTGATTACATTTGTAATAGTGTTTAGTCTATAGGTGTAAATTAAGCTAGTCTCTTGCTTTATTTGCTTGAACAAATTGGAAGTCTCTTGCATGCGTGCTTGTGCATTTGGAAGTCTCTTGCTTGTGTGCTTGAGCATTTAGAAGTCTCTTGCTTGTGTGCTTGAGCATTGTGAAGTCTCCTGCTGTGTGATCTGGAGCATTGGAAGTCTCTTGCTTGTGTGCTTGAGCAATTGTGTAATCTTGTGTGATTATAGTGAACTCTCTTGTAAGTACAAGGGGACTGGAGTACTCTCGTTTTGTGATGGGAACCAGTATAAATTCTGTGTGTTCATCTCTTCCTTACTCTATCTATTTTACTGATTGTTGTTTTGACAATCTGCTGCAAAATAGACTCTGATAGATTTGTAAATCTAGAAGAAAGTTTTAACTTGTCAAAACACAATTCAACCCCCCTTCTTGTGTTTTTCACACCTTCAATTGGTATCAGAGCTCTGGTTCTGTTACTAATCACTTCACAGTGAGACAGTAGATCCTGAAAAACACTATGTCTAAGTTACCACATCCTTCAAATGAAGTTATTACCAATCCCAGTTGGTGGAAGCAAAATCTCTATGGTAACAATGAACAAGAGAGAGAAGATAATAGTTCAAACAGAAGGGAAGAAGAACTTAATGAAGAAAGGTCATCCAAAGCCAACAACGAAGAAAGCATTATCAATGGAATGATAAATCAAGTCAAAGGGATGTGCAACCTCTGTTGGACAAATGAAGAAAGCTCCGAGTATGAAGAACAAATCAAGGCAGAAACATTGGTTCAACAATATGAGCTATTCATCATGGAAGAAGATGAAAACATTGAAGAAATGTTCAAAAGGTTTCAAAACCTTATAATTGGTCTAAGAGAAGTAAAAAGACACTACAGTAAGACTGATCAGATTTTGAAAATCCTACGAAGCTTTCTGTATGAATGGGAACATGTGTCTACAAGAATTGAAGAAAAAGGAAACATTGACAAAATGTGTCTTGCATCATTGATAAGTTATCTTAAAAATCATGAAATGATTTTAAAAGATAGAAGTGACAAGAAAGACAATTCTGTCAAAGAAGGAGCATCAGAAGAGCAAAGCTGTGAATCTTGAAATGAAGAAGATCTTAGTCAACTGATAGAATGGGTGGAATGCAACCTCACACAAGAGGAAAGTCTCAAAGAGTCAAAGCAAGAAGGAGAAAGATTTCTACCAGAACCTGTCCTAGAAGATCAGGATGATGACTACCTTGAAAGATTCACAAGAAAATTTCAAAGGTGGAAGCTCTCAGAAGAAAAAGGAAAGTCAGTAGATGGTCAAAGCTCAACCTGAGAAGAAATCAGCAGATTCTCCAGTGATGAATCAGAAGATGAAGGCAATTTGGTGCTGATGGCAAATGATGACCTCTCAGACTCAGAAGATAATTCAGAACTGGAATCAGAAGAATTTGAACAGGTAATCAACTTTCTATCTGCTAATCAGCTTCGTGGAGTATGTTTTAAAATGTTATCTAAGCTTTCTACTGTTGGAACAAAATAAGTTTTATTTATAAAACACCCTAAGTTTTGATGATAACAAAGTATTAAATGGACAATTGGAATTACTAATTATTGATCTAGTGTGCAGGAACAAAGTAAAAATTTAAACACTAAGATCATCATTTTGAGCTTCTGAAGACCACATCCTGAACGTTAATACTCTGAACGTTGAAACTCTCAGAGTCTCTGAACGAAGTCCTTCAGAGGTGTAGTGTCTTTAGAAGCTCAACGAACTACTTGAATTGACTCTCGGTTTTAGACTTCGCAAGTCTTTGAGGGTATGGGATTGGAGGCTTGTAAGGAGGAGGGGGTACGTAAGGTTTTTCTTTTTCTTGGTCACCTATCTCCTTAGTCTTGGACGTCTGTCCTTGGTTAACTATCATTGAATCCTTGTCCAGGTCTTTCTCAACACTCTTTCCTACATCTTGGTCTCTAGCTCTCTTTTCAACCGGGTCTTCTAACTCTTTTCTGCTTCGTAGCGTAACAACGTTAGCATGACCCTTGGGATTAGGTTGTGGCTGGCCCAGAAAAGTTCCGGTCGGAGCAGTTGTAGCTGCCTGTTGTTGAGCCACTTGAGAAATTTGAGTTTCCAACATCTTATTGTGGGTGGCCATAACATCAACTTTGTTTGCCAACTGCTTAATCAACTCATTTGTATGAATATTTTGATTTATAAATACTTTATTTTGCTGAGTTTGGCATAAAATAAAGTTCTCCATCATTAGCTCAAGGTTTGAGTTTTGAGGGACAGTGGGAGCAACAGGGGCTGCTTTTTGGTTATATCCTGGTGGAGTGCTAGGCGCAAATAAAGCATTGTTATTCTTATAGGAGAGGTTGGGATGATTTTTCCACCCAGGGTTGTATGTCTTGGAATAGGGGTTTCCTTGCGCATAGTTTGCCTGGTTAGGGGTTGGTTCAACTAATAACTGACAATTAGCAGCAACATGTCCAGTGACACCACATATCTCACAACTTGGAGTTACAGCAGCTACGGTAGCTGCAGGATTAACAGTTAGATTGTCTAGCTTTTGTGAGAGAGCGTCAACTTTAGCATTCACATGATCAAAGCTGCTAACTTCGTACATACCTCCTTTGGGTTGCGACTTTTCCATTGGAGTGCGTTCACTCACCCACTGATAATGGTTTTGAGCCATGTTTTCAATTAATTGGTAGGCTTCAGCAAAGGGTTTGTCCATTAGAGCCCCGCCAGCTGCGGCATCAATGGTCATTCTTGTTGTCGCGGTGAGTTTTGGATATCGAGTTATTAATTAACTTCGAATCGCAAATTAATATTCCACCACCGATCTTTAATTTATCCGAGGGAAAGGGAAAAAGTTCGGAAAAACCCTATTTTTTAGAGAACAAGGTTCGGGGGTTGGTTATACGAAGGGAAGGTATTAGCACCCTAAGTATCTATAGTACTCTATAGGAACCTCTTGTTTTTATTTCTAACTTTGCGCTTTATTTTATTTGCTTGTAAAAATGTATAAGTGGGAAATTAAAGTGATGATAAAAAAGAAGTTTAAAGTGATGGAAAAGGAAAAATGTTTTTGTTGATTTTATTGATTGGAGAGACAAGTCTCATGCCTACGTACCCGAGGGATCAAACCACCTTAGTTCGGGGTAAAAGGCCGAGTAAAGTCGTTTGTTTGATTTTAAAGTTTTGAAAATGGTTTTAAAGACCAAACGCCAAAAGTGGCAAAATGTGAGTTTGATTGATGTTAATTTGTGAAGAAAGTCTATATGGTTAAATTGATTGAAGTTTGATTGTGAAATAAGACGCGGACACTTGGTTTAAAATCCAAGGTTTGTTGAGAAAATGTTTTGAGTGATAAAAGACACTTGGTTTAAAATCCAAGGTTTATGCATGATTAAAAAATGTATGAATGACGAAAATGCACTTGGTTTAAAATCCAAGGTTTTTAGGCGAGAAAAAGGGACACTTAGGTTAAAGTCCAAGGTTTTAGCGATAAAAGAAGCCATTGGTTTAAAGTCCAAGGCACTTGGTTTAAAGTCCAAGTTTGGTGATAAAAAGCACTTGGGTTAAAATCCAAGGTTTTCACGATAAAAGACGCCGTTGGTTTAAAGTCCAAGGCACTTGGTTTAAAATCCAAGTTTGCGATAAAAAGACTCTTGGGTTAAAATCCAAGGTTTTCGCGATAAAAAGAAACGTTTGGTTTAAAGTCCAACGTTTTGAAAATGTATGATGACAAAATATTTTTGATGCTTTTCGATGTTTGAAAATGAATTGTGTTGATACTTTTTGAAAGAGGTTTTGACCTCATTTTTGAGAATAAAATGACTAATTATTTTTGAAGAGGTGTTGACCTCATTTTTTTGATACAAAAGAAACGGATAATGGCTAACGCGTGAAAAGAACGATATTAACATTAAACTAAATAAGCGCGAAGACGAACCGTAATGATATTTTGATCAAAACGGTGTCTTTTCCCTCGGAATTAAATATGCTAACGATTTTTGTGGAAAGCGATAAATAAATATGCATGAGATGCAATTTTTTAATTTATAGTGTACATTTGTTCCTAATTACATTCTAAGGTATTTGCAAGAAAAATAAATATGAGATGAATGCAAGATACATATGCAATGCAAATTTTATTTATAATTACAAATTACCTAATCACATTCTAATTTCCTTGCAAATAAAATAAATAAGTAAAAGTTTAAACATAACCACAAGATATAATAATATTACAATGCACAAATTGACAACAAATAAATATAATAATATGGTACATAAAATAAATAAACAAATAAATGGCATAATTTAAATGTTAATATGAATTTAATTTTAATGTCTTATTTTGTTCAAAATGACTTAAAAAAGTCACTGAAATGAAAAGCCATTTTCAAATAAGCTAAAAAAAAAAAGTTATAAACAGAAGTGCAAATAGCAGGATTTGGGGTGCAAAAACAAACAGAAATAAATAAGGCCCAGTCCAAAGTTTTTTTCTGCCAAACAAAAAAACCAAAACGCAGGACCAATCATGGCCGTCTGATGGATTAGACGGCCCTAATCTAAAATTGAAAAGATAAGATCTAGGCTAAGTGATCAAAATCAGAAGGTTATAGGCGCGCAGGTGCACGATAAGGTTGTGCACCTGCGCACACAAGATCGCAAAAAGGTATAAATACAAAAAACCCTAAAAAAACAAAACAGAAATCTCTTCTTTCTCTTATCTCTCGCCGCCGTGTTGTTCTCTCATCTCTCTTCTCCGTTTATCTTTCTTTCTCAACCCCATTTTTTTCAAAACAAAACCACATCAAGTATACATACAAACATCTCATAAACTCAAATCACAACTCAAAAATAAACAAACCAAAACCCCATAAGCTAGATCGTACTAAAACAGAAAGGAAAATGGGAAACAAAAATCGACCTCTGCTGTGTCTTTGGATTCGGTTTCTTCTTCTACGCTTTGCTTCGTTTTCGTTTTGTTCTGATTCGTTGTTGTTTCGATTTCGGTTTGTTCTCTGATTTGGTTTCTGGGTTGTTGATGATTCGGTTATGATGGTTTATGATGATTTTGGTTTTGGATTTGATGAACGAAAGTGATGATGATTTGGGTTTTCTGGGTATTGGTTCGTTCTTGATTCGGTGATGATGTTGATTCTGGTTTTGTGTTTGTTCTGTTCGTGATTGATGATGATGATTTTCTGATTTTTTTTTATTCTGGGTTTGTGAGGTTTTGATTCAATGATTTGTTTTGATTTGGTTTATGTTGATAATGAAGGTTGATGATGAACCGATGATGGGTTTGTTGTGATTTTTGTTCTATTTCTTTTGGTTTTTGATTTGAAAAAAAATGAAGAAAGATGAGAATTGGTGTTTCTATTTCTGCGGCTGGAGAAAGTTCTCTGACCTAGGGTATTGTGCATTAATGATCTATTTATATTGTGTTGTGTCAGGAATTAGGGTTCTGTGCAGATGAAATTTTCCTCATTTGGACAAAAATGCCCTTTTGGGCTTGGATCAGGACAAAATCAGATATTTGGACTCTTTAAAAAAAACTGATAAAAAACACCAATGACAAAACCGAAAATTGCAAATAAAAATTAAAAAAAATATACACATATATATAAAAAGCAATTTAAATAAATAATAAATAAAAAAAGAAATAAAGATAATAATAATAAAAATAAAATATAAACGAAACTAAATAAATGAGGTATTTTAAAATACCTCTCTGCCGAAATTTCGTCAGAAATGACAAAGAGGTAAAAAGTGTTTTAAACGCCGAACAAAATCGATTGGTCAAAAAATGGGGGTATGACACTTGTGTTATATAAGAGACCATTATAAAAGGTATGAATAATCAACCACTTCTATAACCCGTGGTTTGGACAAGTTCTCATAAGTTCCTTGTATCTATCCCATGCTTCAAAAAGCGATTCACCGTCCATCTGCCTAAAGCAGGTATTCTGGTTCCTTAGTTGAGCAGTTTTGCTAGGTGGAAAGTAACTAGAAAGGAGCGCCTTCTTTAACTCATTCCATGTCGTTATGGAATTTGACGGGAGAGACTGTAGCCAAGCTTGGGCTCTATCTCTAAGGGAGAAGGGGAAAAGACGCAAGCGAATTGCTTCAGGGTCGACGCCATTACTTTTGAGAGTATCAGCAAATTGCACAAACACAGAAAGGTGCAAGTTTGGGTCTTCCGTTGGGCTTCCGGAAAACTGGTTCTGCTGCACAATTTGCAGCAGAGAGGGTTTTAGCTCGAAGTTTTTAGCCTGGATTGCAGGGTTGACAATGCTCGAGTGTGGCTCGTCCTCGGATGGGACAACAAAGTCCTTAAGAGGACGGTTGTCATTGTTCAAAGCCATTTGTTCTTTAAGTTTGTTAATTTGGCGTCTTATGCGAAGAAAACGCTCGATTTCGTCGATCGGTTGTTCTAACTCGTCCTCGGATGTGCGAGTATTTGGCATACAACCGACAAAAAGGGAAAAGGTAGAAAAAGGGATTGCCTTAGTCTATACGATGCGACGACAAAATTACGATATTGCCTATATTGCTCCCGGCAACGGCGCCGAAAACTTGATAGGCCGCAAGTATACGGCTATGTCGGTTTTAATATAAAAAGTTATCGTTCCCACAGAGACCAATGTCAAGTACCATATTTTGTTGTCATGTTGTTTATCTAAGGCGCGCGAAATATATTTTTTGTGAAAAAACAGAAAATAAACTCTTTTAATTACTTTTTTTTAATTTGAAGAGAGGCCGGAATGAAACTCTCATCGACCGTTGGTATCACTGAGTCGTATTTTATATTTATACTGAGAAAATATTTTCATGTAAATAAAAGATTAAGTTTTAAAATAGATTCTACTACGTAATCAAACTTCCCGCTTTCGCGTGTCCAACATGTTACGGCGCGAAAATCTTTTTAATGAAAATAATTACTTTTAATTACTCAAAAAGTTGCTTAAGGTAGAAAAATTAATTTAAATGTACCGTCAGACGTCGCGTGTCCGGTACCAAATTTTAAGCGTATAAACGCCCGCTCTCGCGTGTCCGCTTATACTCTTAAAATTACCTTTTTGAAAACTGAATTTTTCCTAATTGATGAAAAGTTGCTTTCGCAGTGTTTTAAATCAAAAACTGAATTTTTCTACGGTCAGATAAAGTTTTCATTCTTTCAAATTGAAATCGATATCACTGTATTTCTACTTTCGCTGTAAACTATGAGTTTTAAAAACAAGATTTATTCAGGCCTTAAACAATTCTCATTATAAACATTTATTTTCGACTCAGCAGAATACCATTTGTACGACGATCATTGCATTCCGGTCTCTATAAAAATCTACTCAGACATATTAAATATAATAATAATAATAATAATAATTAAACATGTATGCATCTTCATCTCGAATCATAAAGTACTAATAAAAAAACGTGGTAGACTTGTTACTTGAATGGAATTGGAAAACTGAGTAAATTGAACCAAGTAACAATGCAGTACCAAATTGAATTTATCACTTTCTGTAACGTGAATATAGCGTAAATAATAAACAATTGCATGAATTAAATGAAACAAAAACAAGTAGAACCTGAAAACTGCAAAAAGCATAGACTTGAATAGACACATGATTGCTCTCCTAACAGAGGCACACGATTCTGGTTCGGTTTGAAACCAAATTGCAGAACTTGAAATTAAAGGCTAATAGTGCAAGTACAGATGTTGTGATCGTATGAAAACTCCAAACTTTAGAAAATTCTTGCAATAACCATTCGATGTGAACAATTACTACTTTTTACAATCAGTGAATTCTATAGCTCAATTCACAAGAATAAGCTTGGGTCCTCATTTTTGATAACTGAATATCTATTTGTAGCCTTCAAAGTCGTTCTTGAAATTGTTGAGAACATGTTCCTGGTTGTGGAGGAAAACTAGGAGTGAAACAAACTGCTTCTTGATCGTGTTCCTATTTTGCAGATTTTTATGGGTTGACCTTTTTTTATTTCCTTGTTTACTCCTTTGTGATGGGCTGGGTTGAAACTCATGCTTTTTTACCGTTGTGACACACAAGGACCTTTAATCAACATATACCTGAAATAGACATAAAATACCAGCATAATATTGCAAAATCTATGAAATCGAGTTCAAAACATGTGTAAATTGAGCTAAAATAATAGTGTATTTTACGTGTTATCATTGAGCAGTGTGAAGTCTCCTGTTGTGTGTTCTGGAGCAAGTGTATAATCTTGTGTAATTATAGTGAAATTCCTTGGAAGTGCAAGGGGACTGGACTACTCTCGATTTGTGGGAGGAACCAGTATAAATCTTTGTGTGCACTCTCTTCTCTCTCTCTCTGTTTATTTGTACATTCTGTTTATCTAGCTTTCTCTTATCCGCTGCATTTACTCTTACAAAGCTAGAAAAAGTTTTAACTTCTAAAAACACAATTCAACCCCTCCTTCTTGTGTTTTTCACACCTTCAATTGGTATCTAGAGCTCCGGTTTTGTTGCTATTCACCTAACAGTGAGACAGTAAAAGATCTGAAAAACACTTCATGT
Source organism: Trifolium subterraneum (assembly GCA_951799995.1). Taxonomy (NCBI): domain Eukaryota; kingdom Viridiplantae; phylum Streptophyta; class Magnoliopsida; order Fabales; family Fabaceae; genus Trifolium; species Trifolium subterraneum. The sequence goes on along the minus strand of OX637462.1, from coordinate 38,666,653 downwards.
CTACAGAGTCTACACCTTCTACAAACACCAACACTGATCCGTCTCAAGTTGCTTTTGACTACGACAACATGAACTCTGCATCCAAACATGATTCAAGCAACAAGAAAGTACCAGTATTCAGTGGAGATGCTTTGAGGTTTGAATGGTGGAAAGACAACATTTATCACTACATCAATGGGATTGATGATGAGCTATGGGATCTAATAGAAGAAGGAGTTTCTATTGATGGAATAGGTCCTGATGGTAAAATCACTCTATCTCAGAAGAGGGCTTTATCTACAGCAAATAAGAAGATCTTTTCCAAGCACAACAAAGTGAAGAACATCATGATGTCTTTTATCTCACATGATGAGTATACCAAAATAATGGATAGATCTACGGTTAAGGCAATGTATAACTCTCTGTGCGCAACATATGATGGGAATAGACAAGTTCAGAATGCAAAAGCAAGACTCTTGGTTCAGCAGTATGAACTCTTTTCTATGAAGCCTGATGAAGACATTGAGACTATGTTTTCAAGGTTTCAGACTCTGGTGTCTAACCTCAGGGTTCTGAAGAAGAGTTATACTACCTCTGATCATGTATGGAAGATTCTCAATAGCCTAACTGATAAGTGGAGACCTAAGGTCACAGCTATTGAGGAAGCTAAAGATCTAGAGAGCATAAGTCTTGAGTCACTCATCAGCAATCTCAAGAGCCATGAGTTGGTTGGTATTGAATGCTGATGTGGCTAAGAAGAAAGAAAGGTCAGTGGATTTGTCATCAACCAGAAAATCTTCTAAAGCACTCAAGGCTAAAGCTATCGAGACTGATGAAGAATCTACCCCAGATGACCAAGAGGAAGAACAAGATGATGATGAGTTTGCAATGTTTACAAGAGACTTTCAAAAATGGGCAAAGATGAACAACTAGAACTTCAAAGGTAACAACTCAAGGAATAGCTCCAATAAAGAGGAAAAGAGTTGCTTCAATTGCAAGAAACCAGGACATTTTATTGCTGAATGTCCTTGAGCGTCATCAAAGGATAGAAATAAAAACTCAAGTAGCAAGAAGGAAAGCTACAAAAGAAGATTCAAGAAGAGTTTAATGGCAACATTTGAAAACTTGGAAACGTCCTCTGATGATGATGAAGAAGAAGCGAATGTGGCTCTAATGGCAAATGCTGATTCTGATGGTGACTCTGAACAAGACTCAGACTCTAAAGGATCAGATGCTGAAGAGTCAGAAAAGGTATTTCTAAACTATTCCAAAGAACAACTTGTGACTTATCTTGGCATGTCTTTGAGAAAATTTGCTAAATCATCTTCTGAAATAAAACTTTTAAAAACACAGAAAAATGACTTAGCAAAGAAAGCTGATCATCTTCAATTTCTTTATAAAAATTCTTTGATTAAAATTCAAGAGCTTGAAAATGGTTGCGCCAAATGTAACAAACCTAGTGATAAGCATGAAGTTGCTCTTCAAGAGTTTGTTCATCAAAATGTCAATAAAAGGAAAGTTGCTTCTATGATTTATAGAGTTTGTAAAAATAGAGGTGAAGGAATTGGTTATTCATATGGCAGAACATATGGAAAACCAAATTCTTCTGTTTGTTTAAAGAAAACCCCTGACAATCTTTATTCTACTTTTGTACCAACGAAAAGCAAAGGCAAAGCTGTGGTTGTATCAGATTCTGAAGGAACCTCTGGGGTCTGTAAAACAAACTCTGAAGTCAATTCAGAGGTTGTCTCTCAGAACCTCAAGGCGAGTGACTAAGAACCTAAGGATTTAGAATCTCAGACTATCAAGTCTAAGACTCTCAAGTCTAAGACTCTAGAGACTTTGGGACTTAGAAGCTCAACCAATCAGAGTCTGAAACAAACTAAGCTGGTGATTAATAATCAAAATAAAACTCTAGTATGCAAAGCTAATCCTAGATTAGAAGAGCACTCTAAGTCTTATAATGATCATAAATCAAAGCCCAAGATTCAAAAACAATGGACTAAGAAAACTGTTTTTCAAAGACCAAATTTTCAAAGAAAATTCTTTACTAGTCCAAAAAGCTTTTCAAAGGTACAAGATTGAAACAAGGACTATGGAACTAACCCACCTGGACCCATAAAGCAATGGGTACCAAAGTGCAAAATTGTCTACCATTCAGATCTTCCTTGTAGGAAAAATTATTTCACATTAGATGAATGGAAGCTTGTGATCAGCAATGGAAGAAAAACTTATGTTCCTAAACATTACTTTACTTCCAAAACTGCTGACTTGAAGAAAACAAATGAGTATTGGAAAGAGCTACACAATGAGTGTGGAGAGTATTACTACAATGATTGACCTTGTTTATTCTACAGCTATCCAGTCTAAAAGAAAATTGTAATCATTCATGGTATCTGGATAGTGGATGTTCAAGGCACATGACTGGTAATAAGAATATGTTTACATCTCTAAAACTTGAAGATGGTGGAACAGTGGGCTTTGGAGGTAATCATAAAGGGAAAATCAAAGGTACATGTAATGTAGGTAATTCATCCCTTTTAATTAAAAATGTCTGGTATGTTGATGGACTTAAACACAACCTATTTAACATAAGTCAATTTTGTGACAATGGGTTTGTGGTAACTTTTAATAAGGATTCATGTATTGTAATCAAAGATTCTGACCAATCCATAGTATTCAAAGGAAATAGGATAGGCAATCTTTATAAAATCAATCTATTTGATTTGGCAGAACAAGAGGTTAAATGTTTATTAACTCTGAGTGAAGAGAAGTGGGTGTGACATAAGAGATTAGGTCATGCTAACTGGAGGTTAATCTCTAAGCTTAGCAAACTTGATCTTGTTAGAGGCCTGCCTAAACTAAACTATCACTCAGATGCATTATGCGATTCTTGCCCAAAAGGAAAGATTGTGAAAACATCTTTTAAACCAAAACATGTTGTCTCTACCTCTAAACCTTTAGAATTGCTTCACATTGATCTATTTGGCCCTGTTAGCACAGCCTCTATCAATGGAAAGAAATATGGATTAGTTATTGTTGATGATTACATTAGATGGACTTAGGTTAAATTTCTTAGAAATAAGGATGATGCATATGGTGTGTTTAGCAGTTTCTGCACTCAGATACAAAAAGAAAGGAACTTACATATTTTAAAAGTTAGAAGTGATCATGATGGTGAATTTGAAAATGAACTTTTTGAAGATTTTTGTGAAAAATATGGCATCTTACATGAGTTCTCTTCTCCTAGAACTCCACAACAAAATGGAGTTGTAGAGAGAAAGAATAGAACTCTGCAAGGAATGGCCAGAACCATGATGCATGAGACTAACATAGCAAAATATTTGTGGGCAGAGGCTATAAACACAGAATGTTATGTTCAAAATAGAATCTATATAAGACCTGTAACATCCCGTTTTATTTATTTATTTATTTATTTATTTAATTAAACTCATTTATTTAATCGTCATGTTTGTGTGATTTAATTAAATATGTGGCATTTGGTGTGGAGGTGCATTTATTATAGTAGTGTTTTTAGGAGGTGTAGTTAGAAAATAGAGTTGGACTTTTATGTGGAAGGGCAGTTTAGTAAATTAAGAGGGAGGATTTGACCTAGGTATAAGTTTGAAGTTTAGAGAGAGAATTTCATTTGTCATGAAATTTTGTGAAGAATAGAGAGAGAAGCTTAGAGAGGAGAAAAGAGAAGAACATAGAAGAGAAGAGCAAGAGGGGAAGATTGAAGGGGCTAATTCTTGAAGAATTAGAGATAAGAGAGTAGTTATATATGATTAGTGGGTGATTAAGAGGGGGGAGAAATCTCATTTCTCATTGCCCAAACCCTCTCACCCATTTATGCTATAAAAGTTGGTATTTTTATGTATGTGCATGAATCAAAATGCTTCCTTTTATGATAATTTCATGTTGTCTATGTTATATGATGCTAAAAGTACATATTGATGGTTTCAATTTTGAGAATCAAAGGATGTTCATATGAAATTATGTGTTTTTGAGTTTTTAGTGAAAAATATGAATATTTGATTGATGATGTTTTTGATGCTTGTAAGTGATGAAACTTGTACTTCTATGTATGATAACATGATTATAACCTAAAGGAAACATCTTTTTAGAACTAGAACACGTTTTGGATGATTTGTGTGTAGAATCCGAACGGTCGCAAAAACAGAGCAGGGATTTTGGGTGTTTCTCGCTAGGCGAGGACTAGCGAGAACTAGCGAGGGGCTCGCTGGGGCTCGCCAGTGCTCGCCAGCCAAATCATGTTCTCTCTGTTTTGCCTCGCTATGGCGAGAGCTAGAGAGAGATGGTGAAGGCTCGCCAGATATTCGCTAGAGCTCGCCAGATGGCGAGCAAGCTTCTGACTTGTCTCGCTAGGGCTCGCTATGGCGAGAGATGGCGAGAACAGTCAGACTTGGTTGGTTTATTTGATGATTATGATGTTGATGATGATAGATTGATGCATAGGTTGTTAGCCTTGTAGAGATACATAATTATTAATAGTATTTCTATATGATGGTTGATTGATTGTTGATGATGAATTGAATTGATTTCAATATATATATTGTCATACCCCATTTTTTGACTGGTCGCTTTTATACGTCTTTTTAAGACGGATTTTTTGTGTTCGTTTCTGACGAAATTTCGGCAGAGAGGTATTTTAAAATACCTCATTTTTGTGTTCATTTATTATTTATATTATTATCATTATTATTATTATTATTTTGTTTTTCCAATTTTTATTATTTTTATTTACTTATTTATTTTATTTCCATTTTTTATTTTCTGTTTTTTAATTTATTTTCGTTTTTATATTTAATTAATTCAATTATTTTATTTTTATTATTTTATTTTGTCTTTTTTTTTTTCTGATTAAAAAATCAGAAAATTGTCCCAAAGTCAACTTCTTCTCTGCAGAAAGCAAAAGTTTTGTCCTTGTTTGTCCAAAATCCAGTATTTGTCCCCTTTTTTGAGTTTTTGCAAACCCTAACTTTGGGTATATATCAGAGCCAAAAGAAATCAGAACTGAGGAGAAAAAAATCCAACCAGCCGCAGACAAAAAAGAAGTTTCATCTTCTTCGTAAAAAAAATCAAATACAGTAAACAAAATACCAGAAAACAGAAACCCAGTTCATCATCATCTTCATCGCAAACCATCAACCGCGAAAATCAAACATTATCCATCTTCAAACAAAAACCCAGAACGAAAAACAAACCCAGAAACCACACAAATATTAAAACCGAATCAACGAAACAACATTCATCATCACCATCAACACCCAAACAGAATCGAAAAAATCATAATCATTCATCCAAAACCAAGAACACAGAAAACGAAATCACATCACAAGGTGGTTTTCTTTTTCCATTCTTTTTTCTTCGAAGGTTTTTTAGAACAAAAGAGAGATTGAAACAGAGAGATCGAGGGAAGAGGTTGAGAGATTAGACCGAGAGAGAATCTCGTTTTATTTTCAAGAAGAGAAACGAGAGAGAACAGAGATCACGAGAGAGAAGAGAAAGATGAAAGAATGAATTTTTGAGGGTGGAGAAGAAGAAGCCGCCGCGGCGGCCATGGTTGGAGAGGAAGAAGGAGCCGCGGCGGGTGAGAGAGAGAAGAAGAGTGAATTTGTGATTTTTTTAGGGTTTGGGGTATATATACCCCAACCCGATCCGGTGTGCGCGTGTCTATCGCAGCACACCGTGAACCCTCTCTTCGCTGCCATTGATTTTAATCAAGTGGCTCATGTCTTTTCTTTTTAAATTTAGATCAGGGCCGTCTGATCCATCAGACGGCCAGAGTTGATCCTGGGTTTTTTTGTTTGTTTTTTTACAGATGGGCCTATGTGGGCTTGGGCCTTACAGTTTTGCTGCTATTCACACCCCCCTGCTATTTCGTTTTCATGATTCACACCCCCCTATTTTAATTATATTTTTATTTTTTTAGCTTATGAGATAAGTGCTTTTGGCATAAGCTATTTTAGCTTTTATTTTAGCCAATCAAGCACGATGTCGAGGCTTATTTTATTTTCCGATTTAGTTGATATTTAAAAGTTGTTAATATTACTTCATGTCTTTATTTATTTTTAGCTAATTTTATTTTTTAAGCTTATGAGATAAGTGCTTTTGGCATAAGCTATTTTAGCTTTGTTTAGCCTTGTAAAGCATGATGTCGAGGTTTATTTTCATTGTCTTGGTTTCGTATTTATTTAGTTATGCTATTTACCCATTACATATCATATTTATTATTACATCGATTTATTCATCATTTTTTTTACCGTTATTTTATTATCGTAACATTGAGTATTTATCGCTTATTAATTGCTATTTACTTCTGCTTTTGAATTTAGGATGTAAATAGGCCAAATGTAAACTCTAAATAAAAGTGCATAGCATACCCCGTCTCTTGCATCATTTCATATTTATTTTCTTGCAAATATTTTAGAGTGTGATTAGGCCAATGTACTCTAAATGAAAAAATGCATCTCATGCATATTTATTTTTTATCGCTTTCCGCCAATATGCGTAATTTTAAATTCCGAGGGAAAAGACACCGTTTTGATCAAAATATCATTACGGATTGTCTTCGCGCTTAATTGGCTTATTGCGACGTTATTATTCTTTTAGCGCTACCTTTTAATTTTAACCCAACATTCCACTTTAAATAATTAGTCAGTTTATTCTCAAAAAATGAGGTCAAAACCTCTTTCAAAAAATATCAACACAATCTCTTTTCAACATCATCAAACATCAAAATATTTTGTCATCATACACTTTTCAAAACTTTGGACTTTAAACCAAACGTTTCTTTTTACCGCAAACTTGGATTTTAAACCAAGTGCCTTGGAAATTAAACCAACGGCGTCCTTTATCGTGAAAACCTTGGATTTTAACCCAAGAGTCTTTTTACCGCAAACTTGGATTTTAAACCAAGTGCCTTGGAATTTAAACCAACGGCGTCCTTTATCGTGAAAACCTTGGATTTTAACCCAAGAGTCTTTTTTTACCGCAAACTTGGATTTTAAACCAAGTGCCTTGGACTTTAAACCAATGGCTTCTTTTATCGCTAAAACCTTGGATTTTAACCCAAGTGTCCCTTTTTCTCGCCTAAAACCTTGGATTTTAAACCAAGTGCATTTTCCTCATTCATACATTTTTAATCATGCATAAACCTTGGATTTTAAACCAAGTGTCTATTTATCATTCAAACATTTTCTCAACAAACCTTGGATTTTAAACCAAGTGTCCGCGTCTTATTTTCGTAATCAATCTTTAATCAATTTAATCATATAGACTTTCTTCACAAATTAACATCAATTAAACTCACATTTTGCCATTTTTGGCTTTTGGTATTTTAAAACCATTTTCAAAACCTTAAAATTAAACAAACAAATTTACTCGTCTTTTTACCCCGAACTACGGTGGTTTGATCCTTCGGGTACGTAGGCATGAGACTTGTCTCTCCAATCAATAAAATCAACAAAAACATTTTTCTTCTTTTTCATCACTTTAAGCATTTTTTTTATCACTACTTTAATTTCCCACTTATACTTTTTTTATAAGCAATTAAAATTAAGCGCAAAGTTAGAATAAAAACAAGAGGTTCCTATAGAGTACTATAGATATTTAGGGTGCTAGTACCTTCCCTTCGTATAACCAACCCCCGGACCTTGTTCTCTAAAAAATAGGGTTTTTTCGAACTTTTTCCCTTTCCCTCGGATAAATTAAAGATCGGTGGTGGAATATTAAATTGCGATTCGAAGTTAATTAATAACTCGATATCCAAAAATCACCGCGACAGAAATGGCGACTTCACTGGGGACAACCAAGCGGGTTGAACCTAACTTGTTTTAAATTACTATCTTCGCGCTTTTATTCTTTTAATTGTAAATATTTGTATATATATACTTGGGTTTTCTCTGAGTGGTGAGATAAGTCCTAACCCGGGCTTGAGTGACACAATAAGATAGGATGGGGTGAAATCATAGTGACATGTCCAGAGTAGTCTGGATTATGAAGCACATGTGATATGATCCCGCTCGGTGGAGGCCTCACGACGGTAGTACTCGTTGTCATGAAGAGTCATGATGGTGGTATTATTTTCAATGTGAGTGTCCGGCGAAGCCGAGAACCTTTAGAATCACTTTTAACCCATCTTGGCCTTTCTTAGGGCGTAGTGCGGTGGCTAAATCAAGAGTAGTCTTGAGATTAGTCGTCACGCGAAACTACACTCAAACGAGATTATCCCGTGGATGTTATCGGAACGAGAGTAGTCCCGTAACCCAATGATATCCATGAGATGGTCAATGACTTTGGGAACTTTGTAGAACCCGTCATGCAGGTACAAATAAACCCTAGTACATACCATATGGGAGGGTTTCACCTTTGACTCCAACATCATACTTTAACCCCACCATGTTTTCCGCATCATGCATGCATGCACTCATTCATAAATTCTTTTTCCTCCTCCGATATCGAAGAACTTAAACAAATTTTTTGTAAACATTCATTTCAAATGACACATAATAAATTTTTCTTTTTTACCTCCTTACAAAATCCATATCTAAATATTTACAACTAATTTGAGGTAAGTCCTTCGATAACAAAAAAAAAAAAAAAAAAAAAAAAAAAAAAACGTTGTATATTTTAGCATAAACACATCATGCATCATATAACATTCATGAGTTTCAAACAAATCGAGTCTCATATTCTTTCTCTCCTCTGTGTCCCAGTCAAAGTGGCCCGACGACCACGCCCACAACCATCTCGCACGTACAACACTCGAGCAAACAGAAAAAAGAGAATGGACCAAGTTGAACAAGAGAATGTTGAGCTCCATGGGGAAGTAACAACTCTCCGGGCTGAAGTAGAAAAGCTAACCGCCATGGTGACATCGTTGATGGCTGCGCAGAATCAGCCACCAACCCCTCCTCCTCAAGCTACGGTCATTTCTGAAATCGTCTCTGTCCCAGTTCCAGTGGTACCTGTCAACACACATCAGCATGTCATGCCCGAAGGTTATCCTTGGGGCATGCCTATGAATTTTAATGAAGGGCTTCGACCCCAAATTCCCGAGGTCCCTACTCCTACTTTGCCACATGCTACTGTTGTTTCCCAACCTGGGATGACTCTTCCTCAAGTTACTATGCGTGTCCCTCAGTCAACAATGTCCATTCCAGCTTTCGTAGCTCACACCGTTCCTTATGTCAGTGAACAAGTCTATCATGCGAAGGATCCAGAGACTTATGGCCATATGGATAATCTTCAGGATCAGTTTGATAAGATGCAGCTCGAGATTAAGGCCCTTCGTGGGAAGGATTTGTTCGGCAAAAACGCCCATGACCTTTGCTTGGTACCAAACGTTAGGATCCCACCTAAGTTTAAGGTCCCCGAGTTTGAGAAGTACAAAGGAAATTCCTGCCCTCAAAGCCATTTGGTAATGTACGCCCGAAAGATGTCCACTCAAACAGACAACCATCAGTTACTAATCCACTACTTTCAGGATAGCTTGACAGGTGCCGCTTTAAAGTGGTACATGGGCTTAGATGGTGCCAAGATCTAAACATTCAATGATTTGGGCGAAGCTTTTGTCCGTCAATACAAATACAATCTAGACATGGCTCCAGATAGAGATCAACTTCGAGGTATGTCTCAAAAAGACAAAGAGAGTTTCAAAGAATACGCTCAACGATGGAGAGAGATTGCCGCTCAGATTTGTCCACCACTAGAAGAAAAAGAAATGACCAAGATTTTCCTAAATACTCTTGATTCATTTTACTATGAACGAATGATTGCTAGTGCACCCAGTGATTTCACTGAGATGGTAAACATGGGGATGCGACTTGAAGAAGGGGTCCGACAAGGACGATTGATAAGAGAGAAAGTTCCGACTAATACTGCCAAGAGATATGGAAACGACTTTTCAGAGAAGAAAGAATTTGAAGTTGGCATGGTGGCCCAAGGAGGACATCATTCAAGAAACTCAGCTTATCAACATGTTGCAGCCATAACACTACCACCACAATACCCACAACCTCATCACCTACCATTTCCCCAACAATCATTCAATCATAACCGCACTCAGAAATATCAAACATTTGACCCTATACCAATGAAATATGCTGATTTACTCCCTACTTTACTTGCTAAAAATTTTGTCCAGACAAGGCCACCTCCCCCTGTGCCCGCAGTACTACCTCCCTGGTACCGCAGTGATTTAACTTGTGCCTTCCATCAAGGGGCCCCTGGTCATGATGAAGAGCGTTGCTATCCTCTCAAGAAAGCTGTCTAGGATTTAGTCCGTAACAAGGTGCTATCTTTCAAGGATGAGAACCTTAATGTTCAAAGTTCATCCTCTGCTTAATCATGAGTCCTCTGTCATTTTCAAGAGAATCAAGAAGTTTGTCCCTAGGATCACTAGGCCTTTTATGTTCAATTGCAATTTCTTTCTTGCCAAGCATTTATTTACATTTTAAAGTTGTATCTTTTAAATTTAAATGTCTAAACAATGAGCATGCATATTTTGGAATCCATCCATTCGTATTCACTCTTTTCTTGTGCCATCATAAATGACAATGTTTTTCTATTTCACTTTTCTTGTTTACAAACTTGAGGGGAGGATGATGTAAACTAAATGTTTAAAATTGCTAATATGTGCTGATATATGCTTTCATTAGTAAATACCCGGTTGATGATGTAAGGCATTGTTTCACTTCCCAAACACCGGAGAAATAAGGAGATAATCCGTAGTCAACCCCTTTGAGCCAGAAGTTGGTGTTCTTTCTATAGAAAAAAACAACCCTTAATCTTAACCCGGGGCAGGGTAGTTTTTCAATTAATTCAATGATACATCCCAATACAAGAGGATAAACCTGTTGAGATAGAGGAAGTCATGAGTAGACAAAACTCACAATAACATGTGGTAGTCACAAACATCCTACACCAAAAAAAACACAAACAAAACAACAACAAAAAGCCCACTAGGTAAAAAGACTTAGGCAAAATTCAGGGCATCCCGATGGACCGCGAAATCCAAAAGAATTGGTCCATGCAATAATAAGGGATTAAGAGCTAAATTATGCAAACAAGCTTGTGAATGAAAAGTGACTGCCCCTGCAAGAATCTCATCAAAGCTTCGACCAAAGCGTCAACCTCAAACATCATTGTCAAAAGAAATCCTCTTGTCAACCAAAGCATGTCTGATGAATTAATTGAATATAGGAATGAAAGACATCAAAGAAGAGTGGGTGGGTTAAAACAGAACTTTGAGCCTAAACATCTTTCTTTTCAAAACCATGAACCAGACCACGCTATAACCCTCAAAAGACCTAATTGAAGCTAGGTTTACTTTGAAAGCATAATCAGCAAAATTATTGTTGAGACTGACTCCACCTGTTTGTTAAGTAACAATCTTTTACACACACCACATGTGTTTTATATAAAGTTTTGCGATTCCAAAATTTACATGTACATTACATCAGAAACATATTTCAAAAGAAACAATTTTGTTTGCAAATTTATATTTGGCATCAAGGAAATTCAATCAAATGGTCTAATCAAGGACGAATCAATTCAAAGCGCTCCTAACTTGGGGCAAACTACCTCAGGAACCTGCCAATCAGGGGTTAGTCTTTACATACAGTGGCATACACTTCAAAGATTCAGAGTCAAGGTTTCACTCACTTGGGGCACCTGAAGTGGTTTCCAGGGGCAATCCAGACCTGCCAAGACGGTTGTTATGTTTCTTCCTCTTTGAGCCAATAATCATCAAGTTGATATTTTGGGTTCTTACGGATACGTGTGTTACTATAATATGCTGAGCATGTGATCCAATATTCTTCAAATTGAATACTGAACTTGACTGTTCTCTGGTAATCTCCAACAAGTGGTTACCATCAAGAAGCCTGTATGATTTTCTTTTCCCCAGTGAAAGAAGAAGCTGAGACCCGTTTGGGAAGGCTCATTCAACAACAAATGGCATCTCTTTGAGAAGTTTACATATCATCAGCAAATGACATCTCTTTGAGAAGTTTGCATATCATCAGCAAATGGCATCTCTTTGAGAAGTTTACATATCATCAGTATTCATCAGCAAATGGCATCTCTTTGAGAAGTTTGCATATTCAACAACAAATGGCATCTCTTGGAGAAGTTTGCATATCATATCAGTCTTGTTTCTTTCTAAAAAAAAAAACAAAAAGAGAGAAAAAATAGCAAAAAAAGAACAGCTCGCTAAGTCGAAAACCCGAAAGGGCGGCTTAGGCAAAGATGAGCGTCCCGGTGGATTGAAAACCCGAAAGGGCGGTCCAGGCAAAAATTAGGGGCAAAACAAAAAAAGAGAGATATATATTCCCGATGGATTGAAAACCCGAAAGGGCGATTCAGGCAAAAGTTAGGGATTTCAAAAAAAAAAACAAAAACTTGACTGTTGAAACAAGACCATGAGAAAATATTCGGTTTCAGTGTACAAAATGGCGACTTCTGCCAGACATCTGACCGTTGGGCCTTACCCTAAGAAGCAATCATTCTTACCATGAATCAACATACTATGCCGGGTTTTACCCCGAGGATCTGATTTATTTCACATGTAGGGGTGCTGTCCCCAGTGGAGAACTATCGAGTGGTTGCACGGATACGTCGGCCCAATGCTCATCTTTTCTGATCAAGCTTTTGTCTCATCCAGTCGTGTACAAATATCATTCAATCATACAAATGCAAGCTTCATAGCAATCATTCATACATACATACATACATACATATAATCATTCACATATGTACACATACATTCATATTTACATGCAACATGCACACAAGATCATTCATATATACTGCATTGACCATCATGTGTCTTGCTTCATACATCACAAAAAAAAAGGGGTCATCCCCAGTGTATCTGGTCCAGAGATGTCTCCATCAATCATAAATCACAAAAAAAGAGTCATCCCCAGTGTATCTGGTCCAGAGATGTCTCCATCAATCATAAATCACAAAAAAGAGTCATCCCCAGTGTATCTGGTCCAGAGATGTCTCCATCAATCATACATTACAAAAAAGAGTCATCGCCAGTGAGTCTGGTCCAGAGATGTTTCCATCAAACATATTTCAAGTGCCAGGTTTTGCAAACAATCAACTGCAAACTTATAGTTAATCTCCCCAAAAGAAGTCATCTCCAGTGTGTCTGGTCCAGACAAATACATATTCTTGTCATGTCTCGCTTTCCCACAATGTCAGCAGACAATTTATTTCCTCGTTGTGTCCTTACCATCCCACAATGTTGGTAGACACTGCCTTTACTTGTCCTTACCATCCCACAATGTTGGTGGACACTGTCTTTACTTCTGTCCGTACACAGGACTTTATCGCTTTTAGTCTTTACTTCTGTCCGTACACATGACTTTATCACTTTCTGTCTTCATTACCCTTGTCAAATAATCTTCATTACATTCAAACACTCATAAGCATAACATTCATAACATCATATCATAGCATTTTATGGTTTGGTCCGGTCAAAAATGGTGTACTCTGTATTTAAGTCTCTTCCATCGTCGAATCAAAACAAAAACAACATCAAAAAAATCGTCTATTTCTTTTTATCTCCGATGGAAGAAACTTAAATAGGGGCATCTGTCATACCCCATTTTTTGACTGGTCGCTTTTATACGTCTTTTTAAGACGGATTTTTTGTGTTCGTTTCTGACGAAATTTCGGCAGAGAGGTATTTTAAAATACCTCATTTTTGTGTTCATTTATTATTTATATTATTATCATTATTATTATTATTATTTTGTTTTTCCAATTTTTATTATTTTTATTTACTTATTTATTTTATTTCCATTTTTTATTTTCTGTTTTTTAATTTATTTTCGTTTTTATATTTAATTAATTCAATTATTTTATTTTTATTATTTTATTTTGTCTTTTTTTTTTTCTGATTAAAAAATCAGAAAATTGTCCCAAAGTCAACTTCTTCTCTGCAGAAAGCAAAAGTTTTGTCCTTGTTTGTCCAAAATCCAGTATTTGTCCCTTTTTTTGAGTTTTTGCAAACCCTAACTTTGGGTATATATCAGAGCCAAAAGAAATCAGAACTGAGGAGAAAAAAATCCAACCAGCCGCAGACAAAAAAGAAGTTTCATCTTCTTCGTAAAAAAAATCAAATACAGTAAACAAAATACCAGAAAACAGAAACCCAGTTCATCATCATCTTCATCGCAAACCATCAACCGCGAAAATCAAACATTATCCATCTTCAAACAAAAACCCAGAACGAAAAACAAACCCAGAAACCACACAAATATTAAAACCGAATCAACGAAACAACATTCATCATCACCATCAACACCCAAACAGAATCGAAAAAATCATAATCATTCATCCAAAACCAAGAACACAGAAAACGAAATCACATCACAAGGTGGTTTTCTTTTTCCATTCTTTTTTCTTCGAAGGTTTTTTAGAACAAAAGAGAGATTGAAACAGAGAGATCGAGGGAAGAGGTTGAGAGATTAGACCGAGAGAGAATCTCGTTTTATTTTCAAGAAGAGAAACGAGAGAGAACAGAGATCACGAGAGAGAAGAGAAAGATGAAAGAATGAATTTTTGAGGGTGGAGAAGAAGAAGCCGCCGCGGCGGCCATGGTTGGAGAGGAAGAAGGAGCCGCGGCGGGTGAGAGAGAGAAGAAGAGTGAATTTGTGATTTTTTTAGGGTTTGGGGTATATATACCCCAACCCGATCCGGTGTGCGCGTGTCTATCGCAGCACACCGTGAACCCTCTCTTCGCAGCCATTGATTTTAATCAAGTGGCTCATGTCTTTTCTTTTTAAATTTAGATCAGGGCCGTCTGATCCATCAGACGGCCAGAGTTGATCCTGGGTTTTTTTGTTTGTTTTTTTACAGATGGGCCTATGTGGGCTTGGGCCTTACAGTTTTGCTGCTATTCACACCCCCCTGCTATTTCGTTTTCATGATTCACACCCCCCTATTTTAATTATATTTTTATTTTTTTAGCTTATGAGATAAGTGCTTTTGGCATAAGCTATTTTAGCTTTTATTTTAGCCAATCAAGCACGATGTCGAGGCTTATTTTATTTTCCGATTTAGTTGATATTTAAAAGTTGTTAATATTACTTCATGTCTTTATTTATTTTTAGCTAATTTTATTTTTTAAGCTTATGAGATAAGTGCTTTTGGCATAAGCTATTTTAGCTTTGTTTAGCCTTGTAAAGCATGATGTCGAGGTTTATTTTCATTGTCTTGGTTTCGTATTTATTTAGTTATGCTATTTACCCATTACATATCATATTTATTATTACATCGATTTATTCATCATTTTTTTTACCGTTATTTTATTATCGTAACATTGAGTATTTATCGCTTATTAATTGCTATTTACTTCTGCTTTTGAATTTAGGATGTAAATAGGCCAAATGTAAACTCTAAATAAAAGTGCATAGCATACCCCGTCTCTTGCATCATTTCATATTTATTTTCTTGCAAATATTTTAGAGTGTGATTAGGCCAATGTACTCTAAATGAAAAAATGCATCTCATGCATATTTATTTTTTATCGCTTTCCGCCAATATGCGTAATTTTAAATTCCGAGGGAAAAGACACCGTTTTGATCAAAATATCATTACGGATTGTCTTCGCGCTTAATTGGCTTATTGCGACGTTATTATTCTTTTAGCGCTACCTTTTAATTTTAACCCAACATTCCACTTTAAATAATTAGTCAGTTTATTCTCAAAAAATGAGGTCAAAACCTCTTTCAAAAAATATCAACACAATCTCTTTTCAACATCATCAAACATCAAAATATTTTGTCATCATACACTTTTCAAAACTTTGGACTTTAAACCAAACGTTTCTTTTTACCGCAAACTTGGATTTTAAACCAAGTGCCTTGGAAATTAAACCAACGGCGTCCTTTATCGTGAAAACCTTGGATTTTAACCCAAGAGTCTTTTTACCGCAAACTTGGATTTTAAACCAAGTGCCTTGGAATTTAAACCAACGGCGTCCTTTATCGTGAAAACCTTGGATTTTAACCCAAGAGTCTTTTTTTACCGCAAACTTGGATTTTAAACCAAGTGCCTTGGACTTTAAACCAATGGCTTCTTTTATCGCTAAAACCTTGGATTTTAACCCAAGTGTCCCTTTTTCTCGCCTAAAACCTTGGATTTTAAACCAAGTGCATTTTCCTCATTCATACATTTTTAATCATGCATAAACCTTGGATTTTAAACCAAGTGTCTATTTATCATTCAAACATTTTCTCAACAAACCTTGGATTTTAAACCAAGTGTCCGCGTCTTATTTTCGTAATCAATCTTTAATCAATTTAATCATATAGACTTTCTTCACAAATTAACATCAATTAAACTCACATTTTGCCATTTTTGGCTTTTGGTATTTTAAAACCATTTTCAAAACCTTAAAATTAAACAAACAAATTTACTCGTCTTTTTACCCCGAACTACGGTG
This sequence comes from Trifolium subterraneum, assembly GCA_951799995.1. NCBI lineage: Eukaryota > Viridiplantae > Streptophyta > Magnoliopsida > Fabales > Fabaceae > Trifolium > Trifolium subterraneum. The sequence goes on along the minus strand of OX637462.1, from coordinate 38,650,185 downwards.
GTTTGATCCTTCGGGTACGTAGGCATGAGACTTGTCTCTCCAATCAATAAAATCAACAAAAACATTTTTCTTCTTTTTCATCACTTTAAGCATTTTTTTTATCACTACTTTAATTTCCCACTTATACTTTTTTTATAAGCAATTAAAATTAAGCGCAAAGTTAGAATAAAAACAAGAGGTTCCTATAGAGTACTATAGATATTTAGGGTGCTAGTACCTTCCCTTCGTATAACCAACCCCCGGACCTTGTTCTCTAAAAAATAGGGTTTTTTCGAACTTTTTCCCTTTCCCTCGGATAAATTAAAGATCGGTGGTGGAATATTAAATTGCGATTCGAAGTTAATTAATAACTCGATATCCAAAAATCACCGCGACATATATATATATATATATATATATATATATATATATATATATATATATATATATGAATGTGTTTATATGTATATAAGATGATAGATGGTGAGTTGGTGATATCATGTGTTGATACATAAAATGTTGGTGAATATATAAATGAATTTATATCGATGAAATGTTGTGACACATCATTCATGCATAAGTTGTGTCTAATAGATGGTGACAATGGATGGTGAAAGGATTCTTGTATCCGATATAGATGGTGATTTGGTACCACATGTAGATATGTCTAGGAGCATACATTGAAGGTGACATTAATTGCATTAGGAAGGTGAATCTTGATTTGTGCTATGTGTTGATGATGTGTGTCATGGATGTATATCTATTCTTGTTGATCATTGATGCTGCGAATAAGATTATGTATATTGAATTGTTGAATGTACGCATCTTGTTGTTAATGTTGACTTACTATGTATATGATAGAGAGATGAATAGTAGATGAATATATGAATAATATACGATGAATTGGATTAAATGTTAGTATCTTACTTTCATTTGTTGATATGTTGATTATATATAACTAACTCTCTGTTTTTGTGTTGTGTGGATCGTTGGGCGATTAAGATTCTCAGGCTTGAGGATTTGCTTTGCTTTAGGAGGAGTACCCGGCAGTTGTTGCTAGTATTCAGGGTGAGGAGATTAGCTACTACTCCTAGTGTCGTACCTTGTCCATTTGCTCTGATGGTTGTAACACCATGTTGGGTTTTAGTTTATTTTGGGGTTATGCCTATTGTCGTTTAGACTTGCTTGTTTATGTTGATGTAAGGCTTATGCCAAGTACTTGTTTATCTTAATACCTTGATGATAAGATATTTGTTGGTGATTATGTGGATGGTGACTAGTTATGATTATTAAACTTTAATTATGACTTTATGGATGGTGATGTTTTGCTATTCCGCTGCAATATATGTGATAAGCATGATTTATAAATAAATTTTATGCTACTGTTGGATGTTTCAAATTGACATGTAACGCTCTACTTGTTTCTACTTGCATTTACTTGTTTATTTTTGCCGAAATTTTGGGTAGATTTAAGTAGGGTGTTACAAGACCTATATTGAATAAAACTGCATATGAATTATTTAAAGGAAAGAAATCCAATGTATCTTATTTTCATCAATTTGGTTGTACATGTTACATTCTGAATACTAAAGTTCATATAAATAAATTTGATGCTAAATCTTATAAGGGTATCTTTATTGGATACTTTGAACGCTCAAAAGCATACAGAGTGTATAAATCTGAAACTCGCACAGTTGAAGAAACTATGCACTTCAAATTTGATGACAAACAGCCTGACAAAGTGTCAGAGCTAGTTGAGAACTTTTCAGACTTACAGCTATCAGAAGATGATGACTCAGAACCTGAAGAAACATTCGAACCTCCTCAACCAATCTCAGAAGAAATTAATTCAACTCCTGAAACTCTCGACTCTGAAGACCATTCAGCACCTGAGCTCATCAATACTAGTCCAAGCAGAGTTGAACAACAAAAACATACTTTCAAATACAAATCCTCACATCCTGAAGAGCTAATCTTGGGAAACAAAGACAGTCCAAGAAAGACAAGATCAAGCTTCAGAAATGAAGACTCGATATTTGGATTGATATCTATGGTGGAACCAAGTACTATAGATGAAGCACTAGCTGATGATGCATGGATTGTTGCTATGCAAGAAGAACTCAATCAATTTGAAAGAAATGAAGTATGGAGTTTAGTACCCAAACCTTCCCACAAGAACATTATTGGAACAAAATGGGTGTACAGAAACAAGCTCAATGAACAAGGGGAAGTTGTTCGTAACAAGGCAAGATTAGTAGCTCAAAGGTTAAGTCAACAAGAAGGGATTGACTACACAGAAACCTTTGCCCCAGTTGCTAGAATTGAAGCAATTAGGTTACTTCTTTCTTACGCTACTCATCACAATATTATTTTATATCAAATGGATGTTAAAAGTGCATTTTTAAATGGTTATATTACTGAAGAAGTATATGTCAAACAACCTCCTGGTTTTGAGGATTTTTCAAATCCTGAACATGTTTTTAAATTAAAGAAATCACTTTATGGTCTGAAACAAGCTCCCAGAGCTTCGTAAGAAAGACCAAGTAATTTTTTATTAGAAAAAGGTTTTCAAAAAGGTCAAGTAGACAATACTCTTTTCAGAAAATCCTTTAAAAATGACATTTTAATTATTCAAATTTATGTTGATGATATTATTTTTGGTTCTGCTAATCCATCCTTGTGCAAGGAATTCTCTCAAGTTATGCAGGATGAATTTGAAATGAGCATGATGGGAGAGCTGAAATTCTTTCTGGGAATTCAAATCAATCAGAACAAGAATGGAACATATATTCATCAAACAAAATAAACAAAGGAGCTTCTGAAGAAATTCAACATGAAAGACAGCAAGTCAATGTCTACTCCAATGCATCCAACTAGCAGCCTATGCAAGGATGAATTAGAAGGCAAAGTGGATCAGAAAATATATAGAGGTATGATAGGTTCTCTTCTTTACCTAACTGCATCAAGGCCTGATATTTTATTTATTGTATGCTTGTGTGCAAGATTCCAATCAGATCCTAGAGAATCTCATTTTGCTGCTGTAAAGAGAATCTTTAGATATTTGAAAGGAACTGCAAATCTTGGATTATTTTATAAGAAATCAAATGATTATAAGTTGATAGGATTCTGTGATGCTGACTATGATGGAGACAAGATTGAGAGGAAATCCACAAGTGGTAATTGCCAATTTGTTGGAGAGAATCTCATATCTTGGGCTAGCAAGAGACAAACTACTATAGCTTTGTCTACAGCAGAAGCAGAATACATATCAGCAGCCAAGTGTTGTACACAACTACTCTGGATGAAATACCAGTTAGAGGATTACAAAGTTAATAATCACAATATTCCATTATTTTGTGATAACACTGCAGCTATACAACTTTCTAAAAACCCCATTTTGCATTCCAGAGCTAAGCACATTGAAATTAAACATCATTTTATAAGAGACCTTGTTCAGAAGGGTAGTGTAAATATTCAATTCATTGAAACTGAAATACAATGGGCTGATATATTTACAAAACCCTTGGCAGTTGAAAGATTTGATTTTATTAAAAAGCATCTGAACATGTCTTTGGTCTCTGAAGAAAACTAGCTCTGAAATCAAATTGTGGATTCCGCATCTGAACATCTTGTCCTCTGAACGGATGTCAGAAGCTAAATTTTTTTTTGTTATAGCTTCTGAACGTTGCTTGAATTGGTAACGGTCAGACTCTAAGTGTTACTGACAAGTGTTTTACACGCGTCAACTACTTTGTTACTCTTTAAAGCTTTTGACTGGTTTTGGTAAAGGCAGTTAATGACGAATTTCTCTTAATACAACGGTTGTACTCCCTCGTTTTGTTTAATTCAAAGTTTTCAAAATCACTTTATTCACTTTCACACAAATCACTCTCACAACCAACACTTTTCATTTCTTCTAAGCCTCAGAACAATTTCTTTCTCTCCAAATTCCTAGCAAACCCTGTTCTAAACCCTAGAAAATGGCAAGTTCTTCCACACAATCTTGGTTTCCAGAAGACATTCCAATCAATATCTACTCTGAGGATTCTTATCTGAAGGATGCTACTATGGATCTTCGTTACGAAGAAATTCATTTGGTTATGGAAAAACCAGTGGATTTTGAGGCACTGAAAGTCAATGGGTATGACTATAAACATTTGTTTGTTGAACAAGGTTGGGAAAACTACTTCAATATGTTAAATGGTCCTATTTACCCGGATTTAGTTTTTGATTTTTAGAGAAAATGTGATGTAATCACAAGGGCAGATGCTAATGAAGAGCTTCAAAGAATAATTGATCAGAACCCCCATTGTGAACAAGGAAAAAACTCGCATTGAATTGGGTCTAAGAGAATTCAAGGAAACAGAAATAAGGTCAAGTATTGGAGGATTTCCAGTTATTCTTACAAGAAGTAATCTTGCTAAGATGCTAAACCTTCCCAATACTGGGATTGTCAAACACTACAATCCTTCATCTGGGAAGAAGTTAGTTTACATTGCTAGAATGGCCAGTCAATGTTTCAAGGATCAGAAAACGGTTTCAAGCAAAGTCAGTCAAATGAACACTCAAGAGAAAATATTGGTTAAGATTCTATTCTCTTCTATTCTACCAAGGGAAACAGGAACTGATAAATTGTCTTGGGATCATAGAGATTTTATCTATTTCTTATCTACTAGAAGACATATGAATCTCTCAGCTTATTTATTCCAACATCTTTGTGAAACTATCTGTGAATCTCAAAGATATTCTAACCCTTCCAAGCTGATCTCTCATCCAAGACTACTCAGCTACATTTTTGAGCAGCTTGCAATTCCTGATAGATTCAGAGTTGCTGGTGTATTTGATGATGTTGAGCAAGTCAGAGCACCTATCTTGGACGCCAAGATTATGGTTAATATGCGTCTCAAGAGATCAGATAAACTCATTTACCCTCAGCAACCTCTATTGGAGAATAGAGAGAAGTGCAGACCAAGGGAAGAAGCTTTTATTTTTTATAATGAACCTCCTGAAGTTATTTTGGAATACATGGGGCTCATGAAGGAAAGGGGTGTTAAGGTTACAATGAAAGATATTGGAAGAGGAATTGGTCCAACTTTTGAACAGAAAATGAAAATGGTTAAAGAGGAAGTGGTCAGTGATTATGAAGAAGATGATGTGGTTGAAGAGCCAGTTGTTGAAGAGAAAGTGCAAGAGAAGACATTCAAGGATATTCCAACCACTAAGGGCAACAAGAGAAAGAGATCCGATGAAGGTAATCTCAATTCTTTTGATTATTGTATTCCTATGTCTAGAGCATCATCTACCCTTTCAACTTCTCTTATACCTAGCCCATTAATCCTTGAATTTTCCAACCATTGAATACTATCTTTCCCTCACCACCTGCCTCACCTAGTGTTTCTACCTCATCCTCATCTGATTCAGATTCTGAACCAGATTTTGCTGAATTTATTGCAAGATTTTCAAAGAAACCAAACAATGAAGCCAAGCATATTCCTGAGGAGGAAATAGCTCAACCTTCAGCTGTTGTATCCCCTCATCCATCACCTAAAATTCTTACACCAGAAGAGATCCTGAACGATACATCATTCAGAGTCTCTCCTATCCACATAGACTAACACCTCTGACCAACCCAAAGTTACATCACCTGAACAACACCAACCAATTCCATCAGAACACAACACTCCAACTACATCTAAACCTTGTTGCAACAAAATGAGTTTCAATTATAAAACACCCTAAGTTTTGATGATAACAAGGTATTAAATGGACAATTGGTATTACTAATGAATGATCTAGTGTGTAGGAACAGAGTAAAAATATCATCCTCATAGATCATCATTTGGGCATTTGAAAGACACAGTTTGAAGTGTTAAGGCTTTGAATGTGCTGAAAGCATCAGAGCCTCTGAAGAAGTCCTCAGAGGCCAAAGAAAGAAACACTGTCTGAAGCGTGTGTACATCTTCAGAAGATCAAATAAACGATATCATCAGATCCTGAAGAACTCTCTTCGAAGAAAGACAGCTAATAACCAGTGCAATAGTACAACGGTCCTGTCAAAGAGTACAACCGTCTTGTCAACAAAAAGAGAGTGTACAACCAACGGTTCTTTTCTCAACGTCTTTATACCTAGAGTATAAATAGAAGACATCCTGATAGAGAGAAGATTACTGGAAGATCATCTGAACTCAGAAAGATTCAAATCATATTCAAAGTTGTGTACTATGTTATTCTTTCTAGTGTTATACTCTAAGTTAAATATCTTTTGATATTACAGACTCTGAGCTTAGTGTTTAGAGAGTCTTGCTTAGAACTTTCAGTCCTACTTAATCTGTGTATTAAGTTAGTTTGTGAAGTCTCTTTGTCTTGTGTGACTTAGAGCAGGAAGTCTTAAGTCTTGTGTGACTTGAGCAAGGAAGTCTTAAGCTTTTGTGCTTAAGCAAGGAAGTCTCTTTGTCTTGTGTGACTTAGAGCAGGAAGTCTTGAGCTTGTGTGCTTGAGCAAGGAAGTCTCTGATCTTGTGTGATCAGAGCAAGGAAGTCTCTTTTTCTTGTGTGACTCAGAGCAAGGAAGTCTCTTGCTTGTGTGCTTGAGCATTAGTTGTGTAATCTTTGTGATTATAGTAAAATACCTTAGAAGTGCAAGGGGACTGGAGTACTCTCGTTTTGTGAGAGGAACCAGTATAAAATTTCTGTGTGTTCTTTCTCTCTCTCTCACTGTTTTATTTGTGTTTAGTCTAGTTTATCATATCCGCTGCATTTCTATATTTCTTAAAGCAAAAGAATCAATTTTTCAAAACACAATTCAACCCCCCTTCTTGTGTTTTTCACCTTCAATTGGTATCAAGAGCTCTGGTTCTGTCTTTTAATCACTTCACAGTGAGACAATAAAAGATCTTTGAAAAACACTGTATGTCTGGGGAAGAAACATCTACACATGCACCTATTCCTACATCTTCTAATTCAGATCTATCCAACGTTCACTACAACTACGACAACATGACCTCTACCTCTTCAGCGTCTAATCATGATTCTAGCAACAAAAAGGTTCCAATCTTTAGTGGTGATGCTCTAAGATTTGAATGGTGGAAAGATAGCATCTACCACTATGTCAATGGAATTGATGATGAGCTTTGGGACCTGATAGAAGAAGGAGTACCTATTGATGGAATAGGCTCTGATGATAAGATTACCATAGCTCAGAAAAGAGCTTTATCTGCTGAAAACAAGAAAAAATTTTCTAAACACAACAAGGTCAAACAAATCATGATGTCAGCAATATCTCATGATGAATATACCAAAATCATGGATAGATCTACAGCTAAAGCTATGTATGACTCTCTATGCTCAAACTATGATGGTAATAGGCAAGTTCAGAATGCCAAAGCAAGACTACTGGTTCAGCAGTATGAGCTTTTTACCATGAAACCTGATGAGGATATTGATACCATGTTTTCTAGATTTCAGACTCTGGTGTCTAGCCTCATGATTCTGAAGAAAAGCTATACAACCTCTGATCATGTGTGGAAGATCCTAAATAGCTTGACTGACAAATGGAGACCTAAGGTCACAGCTATTGAGGAAGCTAAGGATCTTGAGAAAATCTCTCTTGAATCACTTATCAGCAATCTCAAGAGCCATGAGATGGTATTGAATGCTGATGCAGTGAAGAAGAAGGAAAGATCAGTAGCTTTAACTTCAATCAAGAAATCTTCAAAAGCTGTCAAAGCTAAAACTCTGGAGGTTGAAGAGGATTCTTCCTCAGATGATCAAGAAGAAGAAGAAGATGAAGAACTTGCCATGTTCACCAGAAACTTTCAAAAATGGGCAAGGATAAGCAAGAGTCGTAAAGGAAATAGTTCAAGGAGCACTTCCAGCAGAGAAGAGAAGAATTGCTTCAAGTGCAACAAACCAGGACACTTCATTGCTGAATGTCCTGAAGCTTCATCAAAGGACAAGAACAAGAAGTTCAGTAGCTACAAGAGGAGATTTCAGAAGAGCTTAATGGCAACGTTTGAAGACCTGGAAGCATCCTCAGATAGTGATGATGAAGAAGCAAATGTGGCTCTGATGGCTACAGCTGATGAAGACTCTGATGAATCAGACTTTGATGAATCTGAACAGGTATTGTTAAATTATTCTAAAGAACAACTCTTAACCTACCTTGGTATGTCTTTAAGTAAGTTTGCTAAATCATCCTCTAAACTAAGACTTTTAAAAACACAAAAGGATGAGTTAGCAAAGAAAGCTGAACATTTTCAAGCTCTATATAAAAATTCTTTAATCAAAATTGAAGAACTTGAAAATGGGTGCACAAGATGTAACAAACCTACTGATGAGCATGAGGTTGCTCTTCAGGAATTTGTTCATCAGAACGTCAACAAAAGTAAAATGGCGTCTATGATTTATAATGTTTGTAAAAATGTAGATGAAGGAATTGGTTACTCATATGGTAAATCATATGGGAAACAAAATCCTTACATTATTTTAAATAATATCCCTGATAATCTTTATTCAACCTTTGTGCCTGAGAAAAACAAAGGCAAAGCTATGATTGTTTCAGACTCTGAAGGTATCTCTGGGGTCTGCAAGACAAGCTCTGAAGCTACTTCAGAGGCTGTCTTTCAGAACCTCAAAGAGAGCAACTCAGGACCTGAGTGTTCAGAATCTGAGACTATCAAGTCTAAGACTCTGAAAACTTTGGGACTCAGAAGCTCATCCAATCAGACTCTAAAACAAACTAAGCTGATGATAAATAATCAACATAAGACTCTGGTAAGCAAAACTAATCCTAGATTAGAAAAACAATCCAAGTCCTATAGTGATTATCAATCAAAGCCTAGATTTCAAAATCAATGGACTAAGGATCAATTTTCAAAGACCAAATTTTCAAAGGAAATTCTTTAACAGTCCACAAAGTTTTTCACAGAGGCAAAGAAGAACTAAAGGTTATAGAACTAACCAAACTGGACCCAGAAAACAATGGGTACCAAGATGTAAAATTGTCTTCTATTCAGATTTTCATTGTAGGAAAAATCATTTCAAATCAGATGAATGGAAGCAAGTGATCAGATGTGGAAGAAAAGCTTATGTTCCAAAACATTACTTTACTTCCAGAGCTGCTGAAGTGGACAAAGCAAATGATTATTGGAGAAAACTTCACAATGAATGTAAAGGATATTATTACAATGATTGACCTTGTTTATTCTACAGCTATCCAGACTGAAAGAAAATAGTAATCAATCATGGTATCTGGATAGTGGATGTTCAAGGCACATGACTGGTAATAAGAAATTGTTCACATCATTGAAACTTGAAGATGGTGGAACAGTCGGCTTTGGAGGAAATCAGAAAGGCAAAATCAAAGGTACAGGTATTGTAGGTAACTCCTCCCTTTCGATTAATAATGTTTGGTTTGTAGATGGACTTAAACACAACCTATTTAGCATCAGTCAATTTTGTGACAATGGGTTTGTGGTTAACTTTGATAAAGGGTTATGTACTGTAATTAGAGAATCGGACAAGTCCATAGTGTTCAAAGGTAAGAGAATAGGCAATGTTTTTAAAGTAAACCTTTCTGATTTGGCAGACCAAGAGGTAAAATGCTTGTTAACTCTGAGTGAAGAAAAGTGGGTTTGGCATAAGAGGTTAGGTCATGCTAACTGGAGGTTAATCTCTAAGCTTAGCAAACTTGACCTTGTCAGAGGCCTACCTAAGCTACATTATCACTCAGATGCTCTGTGTGGGTCCTGCCAAATAGGAAAAAGTGTGAAAACTTCTTTTAAACCAAAACATGTTGTCTCTATCTCCAATCCCTTAGAGCTTCTCCACATTGATTTGTTTGGTCCTGTGAGTACAGCCTCAATCAATGGGAAGAAATATGGACTAGTCATTGTTGATGATTACAGTAGATGGACTTGGGTTAAATTCCTTAGAAATAAGGACGATGCATATGATGTCTTTAGTGGTTTCTGCACACAGATACAAAAAGAAAAAGGTTTACACATTTTGAAAGTTAGAAGTGATCATGGTGGTGAATTTGAAAATGAAATGTTTGAAAAATTTTGTGAAAAAATATGGCATCTTACATGAGTTCTCTTCTCCAAGAACTCCACAGCAAAATGGAGTTGTAGAAAGAAAGAATAGAACTCTGCAAGAAATGGCCAGAACCATGATGCTTGAGACTAACATTGCTAAGTATCTGTGGGCAGAGGCTGTAAACACAGCGTGTTATGTTCAAAATAGAATCTATATTAGACCTATTTTGAATAAGACAGCATATGAACTATTTAAGGGAAAGAAACCCAGTGTATCCTACTTTCATCAATTCGGATGTACATGTTACATTCTGAATACAAAAGTTCATCTGAAGAAATTTGATGCTAAAGCTTACAAGGGTATCTTTATTGGATACTCTGAACGCTCAAAAGCATACAGAGTGTATAATTTTGAAACTCATACAGTGGAAGAAAGTATGCACATAAAATTTGATGACAAGCAGCCTGACAAAGTGTCAGAGCTAGTTGAGAACTTTGCAGATATTCAACTATCAGATGATGAAGAATCAGAACCTGAAGAGACATCAGGACCAACTCAAACAACCTCTGAAGAAACAAGTTCAGCTTCTGAAACCTTGGACTCTGAAGATCAACCAGCATCAGAACTTATCAAAAGCAGTCCAAGCAGAATTGAGCAATCAAAACAATCTTTTAAATACAAATCCTCTCATCCAGAAGAGCTAATCTTGGGAAACAAGGACAGTCCAAGAAAAACCAGATCAAGCTTCAGAAATGAAGACTCATTAATTGGATTAATCTCCCTAGTGGAACCAAGTTCAACTGATGAAACACTAGCTGATGATGCATGGATTGTTGCAATGCAAGAAGAACTCAACCAGTTTGAAAGAAATGAAGTCTGGAGCTTAGTACCCAAACCTTTCAAGAAAAATATCATTGGAACAAAATGGGTCTACAGAAACAAGTTAAATGAACAAGGAGAAGTTGTTCGTAATAAGGCAAGACTGGTAGCTCAAGGGTATAGTCAACAAGAGGGGATTGACTACGTACACTGAAACATTTGCTCCTGTTGCTAGACTTGAGGCTATCAGACTACTTCTTTCTTATGCTACTTATCATAGTATTATTTTGTATCAAATGGATGTTAAAAGTGCATTCTTAAATGGCTACATCTCTGAAGAAGTATATGTCAAACAACCTCCTGGTTTTGAGGATACTTCACATCCTGACCATGTTTTTAAGTTAAAGAAATCTCTTTATGGTCTGAAACAAGCTCCCAGAGCTTGGTGTGAAAGACTAAGCAATTTTTTAGTTGAAAAATGTTTTCAAAAAGGTCAAGTTGACAATACTCTCTTCAGCAAAACATTTAAGAATGACATTCTAATTATTCAAATTTATGTTGATGATATCATTTTTGGATCTGCTAATTCATCTTTGTGCAAGGAGTTTTCTAAGATTATGCAGGAGGAATTTGAAATGAGCATGATGGGAGAGCTAAAATTCTTTCTGGGAATACAAATCAACCAAGACAAAGATGGCACCTACATTCATCAAACCAAGTATACAAAGGAGCTGCTGAAGAAATTCAACATGGATGACTGCAAACCAATGACGACACCAATGCATCCAACAAGCAGTCTCAGCAAGGAGGATTCAGAAGGCAAAGTTGATCAAAAGCTCTACAGAGGTATGATAGGTTATTTACTTTACCTAACTGCATCAAGGCCTGATATTTTGTTTAGTGTATGTTTGTGTGCTAGATTCCAATCAGATCCTAGAGAATCTCATCTTACTGTTGTAAAGAGAATCTTTAGATATCTGAAGGGAACCACAAATCTTGGATTATTTTATAAGAAAACAAATGATTATAAGCTGATAGGATTCTGTGATGCTGACTTTGCTGGAGATAAGGTAGAGAGAAAATCCACAAGTGGCAATTGTCAATTTGTGGGTGAAAATCTTATATCTTGGGCTAGCAAAAGACAAACTACAATAGCTTTGTCCACAACAGAAGCAGAATACATATCAGCAGCCAAGTGTTGTACACAACTACTCTGGATGAGATATCAGTTAGAGGATTACAAAGTTAATAGTCACAATATTCCGTTGTTCTATGATAACACTGCAGCTATTCAACTTTCTAAAAACCCAATTTTGCATTCAAGAGCTAAACATATTGAAATTAAACACCATTTTATAACAGACCTTGTTCAGAAGGGTAGTGTAAATATTCAATACATTGAAACTGAAAAACAATGGGCTGATATATTTACAAAACCCTTAGCAGTTGAAAGACTAGATTTTATCAAAAAGCATCTGAACATGACTTTGGTCTCTGAAGATATCAAGCTCTGACTTACAAAATTGTGGATTCAGCCTCTGAACTCTGGAAGGTCTTCAGACGCTGAAATTTTTTAAACTCTGAAGTGCTTACCCATGTGGAGTACACGTGTCAATTAATTTGTCTTTACTCTTTACTCTTAACTCTGAAATTCTTGTTTTTCACCTTTTTGTTTTTCGCCTATTGTTTTTCACTATTTGTTTAAAACTTTTTTTTGCTGATGACAAAAGGGGGAGTATTATTTAGTTGTACAATTGTCAGTAGTTTTTATTTCTACCCACATAATAATCTGAAACTGTCTGAAATAAGAATCTCATTTTTTTTCTTGCTAAATGTTTATGAACTTAAGTAATAAGGGGAACAAATTAATAAACATAATTGTGTTTGCATAGATGAAGATAGTTAAGATTGTGCTCTTAATTATTTTTATCAGACTCAGGAGTTGAGCTTGCAAACCTCACACTCTGAGAGTCAAGTATGTAGATACAATCAAGTTTATCAAATTGTTCTTATACTGATTCAACTTAATTATGGATAAAACTTAGGGGGAGCTTGCAAACCTAACCCTAATGGTTTATCAGACTCAGGGGGAGCTTACAAACCTCAACAACCTGATGTTGACATAATTAAATTAATCAACAAACAATTGTATTTAATACCTATGTTTGTCATCATCAAAAAGGGGAAGATTGTTGGAAGAAGAGCAATTGTGCATAGAAGGCACATTCTTGAAGAATCAGATGGAGAAGAAGATGAGATGGAGTACATAAGGAGCAGGAGGGAGTATGAAGACTTTGAAGCATGTATTGAAGATGACAACAACTCAGTATGGTGGAGTAACTGTTCAGGCTATGACACTGACTTCACCTAATCAAGAAAGCTTCAATACAAGGTAAGTATGCTTAACTCCTGAATGACATTTCAGAGGAATAACTCTCAAAGGTTTGAAAATGTCTTCTTAGGATACACAATGTTCAGTACTAAAAACCTTGAAAAATCCTGTCTGAACATTTTTTTTTTTTGTGTCCTGAAAGGCTTGTTTTTCAGCCTCTGAAGTTATTCAGGTTTCAGCACCTGAAGAATCTCATATTCTGAAAAACGTTTCAACCTCTGACGGTTAAGCCTCTGAATAGGAAATGAATTGGAAACGTTTAAGTATTTTATACTGAAACGTTTTGGCGCCAAAGAGACAACACGCATACACGTTCTGATTGGTTTGAACACAGTTAATGATTAGTTTGTTTTATTTTCTTTAATGTATTGTGTTTTTTTAATTTGTTTTATGTTTTCTAAAAACTCTTAAACACTCACACCTTACACTATTAAACTATTGCTCTTCAAAGCTAGAACAAACTCTATCTCTTACTTTAGCATCTTCCACACCCTAACCTTCTGAAATGGCATCTACTTCACCACCAATTCCAAACTCTTTGTTTATTTTTCCTGATAACTTTCCGATCAACACCATTGCTTGCGAGGAGATGTTTTCTACAGATTTATCTCTCAAGATGGAGGGAAAATCTCTGAACCTGGTTATGGAACAACCAGTGGACTTTGATAGTTTGGAAAAGAACCATCTTGATGTCCTAAAGTTCTTTTCTAATCACAAAGGGAGCTTTAGGTACATGAATTTATTAAATGGTCCAATCTATCCTACTCTGGTGAAAGATTTCTGGATTAGAAGCAAGGTGAGGACTGTTGAAGACTATCACAAGGAGCTAGCTGCAAGGAGAGAAGAAAAGATTGAAAATAAAGACAAAACTCCTGAAGAGTTAGGTTTAAGAGTCATTGAAGAAACGGAGGTGCATTCTGTTGTGTGCGGATTTGAAGTAATTCTCACTGCTTCAAACTTGGCTAAGGTGTTATCCATCCCAAATGAAGGCATCTACTACACCTTTAGTCGCAATGAAGCACAGAATTATATGTTTCTGAAAAATATGACAAGACAATGCTACGTCAAGGGAACAAGCTGTGAGAGCAACAAGATAGGTGATCTGAAGCCCACTCAGCAGATGATAGCCAAAATTATGTCAAGTTCTATATTTCCAGGAAGTGAAAATCCTGATCATTTGTCATGGGATCATAGACACTTTGTCTATTTTCTCACAAGGAAATATGATTTGAATTGGGCTAAATACATCTTTGATCACCTATGCAAATCTGTGCTCTTATCTCAAAATCAGGCCAAGTCTGATATACATGTAGTCTATCCAAGGGTCCTCAGTGAGATTTTCTATCAGTATGGAGTAATAGATATAATCAAAGCTGTTGGTCATGACTACTTGTTAAGAGAATGCAGAGCCTCCACATTATCTGCTCATTCACTAGCTTACATGAACCTGATGTCAGAACATGAAGTACAACCTTCAGAATCTCTGGTATATCAGTCTCACTCAGAACCTTCCTTGGTTAAGTAATGGAACATTGGCATGCCTACAATCTCTTGTGACATTGTCAATAAGTATATTCAACTGTTGGATAACCTAGGAGAAGGATTTGAGACTGAAAAGGTAGAGTTGAAGAAGAAGAGAAGAAGGTTAGTGAAAGCATATAAAGTTGAAGGCTCAGAAAGTGATGATGAACCTCTCAGCATCAGACAAAAGAAACTTGCTAAAGAGTCTGAATAAAAGATTGCTGAAAGCTCAGATCATAACAAATCAGGTGATGTATCTAAACCTGTTGTTGGCACTACTCAAGACATTCAATTAACCTCATCATCAACCCAACTCCTCTCAAACTATAACCAGACAAGTTCTGAAGATAACCTTACCATAAAACAACTTATATCAGAACCTGTCAAAACAACTCACCCTGAACCAGTCTTTATCAACATTTCTTCATCATCATCTTCGTCTGATTACAACCCTAATGAGTTAGATGAAATCCTAGCTAGCTTTGAACATCTAAATGCTAAAACCAAGCCATCCATAACTCAAACATCCTCAGACCCTCACATACTCAGACACCAAACCCCATCAGAACCACACTTCTCTGAACATGTTGTTTCAGAAGAAAACTTAAACCACCCTTCATCAAACCCTGTTGAGGCTATGATCAATGAACTTCTTTTAGAAGATTTTCATCTCAAGGGCTTTTTCCAAACCAATCCCAATACTCAACTCATCAACACACCATTATCCAATGAACCTTACCCAACCAAATCAAACATTTCTGATGTCTTAAGCAAATGCAATGACTTGTTTAAACAGATACATGGTCTTTATGATCTAAGGCAAACAGATATGCCTTCATCTGAGTATGCTTCTCAATGGATAAGTCTAACAGAGGAACTGGTGAAAGAAGTGCACAATCTTCAGAAGGCAGCTATGGAAGAACAGAAGATGTTTGACAAAGGGAAAGCTATCAATGCTGAGAAGGACATTCAGAATCAAATGGACACAGAGAGGAATCATCCTGATTCCTCTGCTGCAAGAGAAAAGGTGGACGATCTGAATGTTCCTCCTCAATACAGTCTGAGGGGTGATCAAGCAAATCAATAGTATCTAAGGAACCCTTTCTATGAAGATGACATCAGAAGGATTAAAGCAAAAGTAGACAAGTTTGTGGGATTGATGGAAGAAGTAAATGTCAATCAGAAAAACATCATGACAACCCTAGCATCTTTCTGTAGTCAACCCTAACCTTAGGACTTGTTTGATTGCTTATATGACTTTATGATTGATAATTTGCAAAGCATCCTGATTAGGTTAAACTTTTGTTTAGGTTAAAATTCTAATTGTTAATCGGACATACCTATTCAATATATTTATCTGAATATGCAAGTTGTTAATTCTGTTTGGTATGTCGTTTGTTTGTTTGTTTTAACTCTTTAATTGATTTCTATCTTGCAAAATGATCTTTCAAACTCTTAAGTTTCATTCACTTTTCAATAAGTACAATATGTGGATATTCTTAAAAGTATCAAATTACATAACAAGAGAAGGCATAAAAGTAAGAAATCAAATTAAACAAGTCAAAGTAATGAATTTTATTTCATTAAGAACATAAATTCTGTATTACAGACTAAAATTTCTAAGAACTATCTTCTGGATGCTCTAAAAGGTCATGTTTGTGGTTACAAGCCTACATGACCTTTGCAGAGGGGAAAGGTTGAGGTTTTGGCTTAAGCCATCCAACCAGTAGTCTTTCTTGAAGAAACCATCTCTGCTGCATCAGTTTGGCTTTCCTCAGGAAAAGACTCAAGCCCCTCTAGAGCCTTGGATATCAGTTTGATTTTCTTTAGGAATAAATGTCTTCAGAACTTAAAACAGTCAGAGTCCAAAGATTTATCTTCAGACTCTGAACTGAGTTCTTCTGTGACAGACACTGGCCCTGTTTCCATTGATTTCTTCTTATGTTTTCTCCTATCTTGACTGACTCTCACTGAAACTACCTTCTTCTTCTCTGAGCGTTTCATTTTTTTCTCTCAAGAGATCTATCAATAACCTAAGATTATTCTGTGTGAGTAAAATGACTAGGTATCTCTCTCCTTTTATAAGCATAATTCAATGGCCGAGTATTAAATGTGTTCAACCACTCCTGATTTGACGGCATTGAAAGTTGAATTTCTATTAATTGCTTATATTATCTTTTTGATAATGACAAAAGGGGGAGAAAGAATATTGGTAAATCAATTGTTGGAAGAAGCGAAATTACTTGGCTTTTTAGGGCCTTGTAGTGCTTCAGAGAGAGAACGTAGGAGAGTGGTCAAAATAGTAGCATGAGGTACATGTTGTGTTATGACAATCTGATCTTTGAGGATTTCAAAATATTGTACTGAAGAGCTCTGAACTGTTTTCAAATTTTTGTTCAGACTCTCAGCTATTTTCTTTGAAAAGATTTTTTTAAGCTCTGAACTGTTTGAAAATATTTTGAACTCTGAAGCTGTTAATGATAACCATCAGAACCAAGTGTGTATGTAGAAGTCCCTAAGCGCCTCTGATCCTATTTTGTCATTCAATTTAAATATTGTTTCAATTTAAATATTGCTTCATCTTGCATCTGCATTAAGGGCTTAATTTTCAAGGAGAATGCATTTATTAATTGAAGTTTATTATTCATAATTAGTTCTTGAGTAAGGGTGCAACCTTATTCAAAGATTATCACACTATGGAAAGAAGAAGCTTGCAAACCTTGTTCTTTACATAGTGAAATATGAATAATTTAAGTCATATAATAAAGTATTTCTGAAACTGATTAAAATTAACTATGGATACAAAATAGGGGGAGCTTACAAACCTAACCCTATGGGTTATCAGACTTAGGGGGAGCTTGCAAAACTCAGAAGCCTAATGTCAACATAGCTGATTTTTATCAACAACAATTGTATTTAATACTTGTGTTTGTGATCATCAAAAAGGGGGAGATTGTTGGAACAAAATATGTCTTAATACACACCCTTAAGTTTTGATGATAACAAAGTATTAAATGGACAATTGATGGTACTAATGTTTAAATTAAGTGCAGGAGAATTCAATGTTTAATCAAGAGCACACTTAATTTAAACTCTGATGAAACCAATGGAAGTCTGAATAATTAGACTCTGAAAGAGTTCAGATGCTACAACGTGGTCAGAAGCTGTACAAAGTTCAGAAGCTCAAAGTAGATCAGAACGTCTGAAGTTGTTCAGGAACTCAGAGGAGTTTAGAAGCTCAAGGATGTTCAGAGGCCTACAAGAGTTTAGAGGCTGTCTGCTAGTCATGAGTCATTCAGAGGATGAAGTTGTTCAGAAGCTGAATTACGAAGGACTATCAGAGGCCAACCATTCTAAGACCAATCAGACTCCAAGTTATCAAAGGTTCATCAGAAGCAAAGGAATTCCCAGTCATCAGAGGGCTACATCAACTACAACTTATCAAGCCTGATGACTTGTTCTAAGGTCAACTAAATTGCAACGGTCACAAAGGATGTGATCCCTCTCTCTAGGAGCTAGTTGTACCTTATAACTGTACTATTGGACAGATAGCAAAGGTGAAGCTTCTCTGCAAAGGAAGACGTGGCTTTACTCAACGGATCTTCAATGTCTACAGCTGTCCAAGTTACAACGGGAATTTCTCCAACGTCTCAATGTCTTTCTCAACTCATATAAATATGCCAAAGAAAGAATTGATGACTAGCGCTCACCATTAGATAAAATCTCTCAGAAGAAAGTGAGAATTTGCATTGTAATAGATAATATCTCTCAAATGAAGTGAGCATAGAAACTAGCTTAGAGCCTCTGAAGTTATTATGTTTGTAATAAGTTTTAAGTTAGTAGTAAGTCTTCTACTTAGTGTAGAAGCATGTAAGTCTTCTGCTTAGTGTAGGAGCAAGAAAGTCTTCTGCTTAGTGTAGAAGCACGTAAGTCTCAATCTTAGTGATTAGAGCAGTGAAGTCTTGAGCCTGAGTGCTTGAGCAAGGAAGCCTCTGATCTTGTGTGATCAGAGCAAGGAAGTCTCTCTGTCTTGTGTGACTTAGAGCAGGAAGTCTCAAGCTTGTGTGCTTGAGCAAGGAAGTCTTTGATCTTGTGTGATCAGAGCAAGGAAGTCTCTATGTCTTGTGTGACTAAGAGCAGGAAGTCTTGAGCTTGTGTGCTTGAGCAACTATTGTAATCCTTGTGATTATAGTGAAACTCTCTTGGAAACAAGGGGACTGGAGTACTCTCAATTTGTGAGGGGAACCAGTATAAATTGTTGTGTGTTCTTCTCTCTCTCACTCTCTCATTTACTCCTTCATCATTCATAACGCCATAAGTTAATTGTGTGAATAATCCGCTGTGCTTTAAAGACTCTGAAAAGGTTTAAATATCTTGGAAAGTTTTTTAAATATCCAAAACACAATTCACCCCCCCCCCCCCCTTCTTGTGTTTTCTCCACGCACCTTCAACAATATCTTTTGATATTATTTTAGACTCTGAGCCTAATTCTTTGTATTCACTTAGGATTAAGTTTAAGTGTTAGTGAGTCTAGCTTAGAAAATTTCAGTCACTACTTAATTTGTATTAAGTTAGTTTTGAAGTCTCTTGTCTTGTGTGACTTGAGTAGTGTGAAGTCGCCTGCTGTGTGTTATGGAGCAAGTGTATAATCTTCTGTGATTATAGTGAAATCCCTTGGAAGTGCAAGGGGACTGGACTACTCTCGATTTGTGGGAGGAACCAGTATAAATCTTTGTGTACACTCTCTTCTCTCTCTCTCTCTCTGTTTATTTGTGGGAGGAACCTGTTTATTTCTGCATATACTCTTACAAAGCTAGAAAAAGTTTTAACTTCTAAAAACACAATTCAACCCCCCCCCCCCCCCCCCCCCCCCCCCCCTCTTGTGTTTTTCACACCTTCATCTACAGTTTCTCAAAACTGCAAGAAGTTAGAAGAAGATAACAAAGTGCTCAGTGAAAGATCAAACAACTTTGAAAATCTATATAAAGGTTCCTTAAATAAAATTAAGGAACAAGAAGAACATTGCGCCATTTATGACAAATCTCTTAAGAAACCCAAAAGTGTTTTCCCAGAGGTTTGTGATTAGTGCACTGAGCAAACTGAATTCAAAGTCATACTTCCTCATCTTTACTCTTCCTTTATATCTAAGAGAGAGAAGGAACCAACTACGTCTTTTGAGTGCTATCAAAATTTCAGAGGTTTAGGCTGGAAAGAGTCAGAATCTAAGATTGAAAAATCAAAGAATCTGAATATTGCTTGACCATCAACCTCTGAAATAAGAAAGCTACAAAGTCTTAGAAATAAGGCTCAAACTTCTAATGATTCTAGTGATAAGAATGAAGAAGACTCAGTAGTTGTACAATGGTTAGAAAGCTCTAAGACTAACCCAAAAGGACCCATCAGAAAATGGGTACCAAAGGATAAAATTGTTCTTCTTGCAGATCTTCCAAGAAGAAACAAGGGAATTCCCAGCTCATGGAGACACGTCACTTATAAAGGAGAAGGAGCCATCATTTTCAAAGATTATATCGATAATGAAGAACCTATACTGAATATAGAGGAAAATGAAAATGAGTGTGGCTATGAGTCAGAATCTGATAAAGACTCAGCAAGAACTGACTCAGAAGCTGGTGAATATAATCCCTATAGGCATCTCAGCAAAGAAGATGAAGATACATCATGGTGGGATGAAGATCTCAACGATGATTGATGGAGAAGACTCGGAGTAGAGGACACAGTCATTCAGAACTAAAAAGAGATCAAAAGAGCTACATCGAAATCTGAATGGAAATCAATCAAGAGGCATAATCTTAAATGTCAAAACCTTAAAGGTGCCTCAGTGTCCTCAAAAACAAAGAGTAACAGGTATGAAAGAATTCAATTGTCTACCAAGAAAAATTAAGATATGTATGTGATCACAAGTATTTAAGTAAGTAATTTTGTTGCTGTCACAACTCTGTTTTTAGAACAATCTCAACCTCTGAATGATATCAGAAGCAGATGTCTAAGATCCTCTAATAGACATCTGTGTCTCTGAGAAGCAATCAGACTCTGAGATGTTTAGTATTCCAATGCTATAAGTGGTTTTGACACGGGAGCGGAAAAGGTTAAGTTTTTTTCAAAAATTTGACTATTCTTCGTCTAAGTGACAGTTACTAAATACGTGATTCACCACGTGTCTTAATTTTAATTGGATGATAATGCAGTTAATGATGAAAAACTTATGAATTCTAATCGTTTAGGCATTCCCGCCATTTTTGTCAAAACCATATGCATTATATTTTTCAATAAATAGTCACATCATACACGATCACACACTTTACTCTTTCTCACTCCCTACACCTAGGTTGTTTCGTTTTTCAAGAACAAGATATTTTTTTTTTTGGGGGGTTACAATTTTTGTGTGTCTCTGATAATCAAAAATCCTCCTCAAATCGCATCATCATCTTCCTCATCCAGACAACTAAAAAGTCTTCCCTCTATTGTCGTTGGAGAAAACATCCCAGGAGCATTCTGTCACACTATGAAGTTCAAGGGAAACGACATTAAACTACTCAGAGAAAAGGTAGTCGATTTTGAAAATCTCAAGACAAATGTTCAAAGAGTGTCATACAACTATTGGTTCTCTATTGGAATGATTCATTATTTTGAAATGTTAAATGGACCAACTTACCCAGATCTAGTTAATCACTTTTGGTTGAGGGCCTAAATTTACAATGAAGAAGATGCTACAAGAGAGGAAACTGAGTTAGTAGAAAAGAATCCTGATCTAGCCGGAAGGTCAAGAAAGGAACTTGGTCTCAGAGAATTCACCTCAACGGAGATAAGGTCTAACATTACTGGGATAGAAATAGCCTTAACAATTGATCACGTTGCCAGAGTTTGTGAATTGAGACAGTCTGGAATCAAACTCAGAGAATTTGCAGAAAGCAACGAGTAGAAAAGATATTTTGAGAAGGAAATGATTGATAAGGAAACTTATAGGTTAAATGCTACTGGAAGAACTCATCTTGAAATTCTAAGGGCTTCAATCATACCAGCGAAAGTTTCTGAAAAATTGTCTTGGGTACATGAGATGTTCATATATTTTGCAAAGAAAAATAAACCTGTGAATGTGGCAGACTTTATTTTTGATGATCTTTGCAAAAATATCAATGAAAGCATCAGGGATAATGTGAAATTTGTCAGACATCCAAGACTACTGTCAGAACTCTTCTTTCAAAGTGGAATCCTTGAAGGTCTACAGAAGCATGTACCAACCTTAGTTAATGATGTGCATTCTCCTAGTTGTCTCATTGGAAAATTTCTTGAAAAACATATGTTCATCAAGCAAGGTGTCTATCCCAAGGATCCTATACCCATGTTTAAGAAGAATTCAAAATTGCTTAATCATTTTCCACGCATGACAGTAGATGATATCACTCCAACCCTGATAAGATGTCAGCAAGCACTGAAAGAAAGACAGGAATCCAAGAAAAGGGATCTGGAATCTACAGCTGAGTGTTCAAAAACTACCAAGAAAGCCAAAATTGATGATTCAGAAGCGATCAATCAAGAAGAGGAGAAATCAGAAGCTGCTAAAAAGGACTCTGCTTCTGATGATGGTAAGATTTTTGAATCAAATTTAGTTCATTCTCCAAAACCCTCATCTTCCAGAGAAACATCCTCCACAACAAACCCAGGCACTCCATCTGCTG
The DNA here is from genome assembly GCA_951799995.1 of Trifolium subterraneum. NCBI lineage: Eukaryota > Viridiplantae > Streptophyta > Magnoliopsida > Fabales > Fabaceae > Trifolium > Trifolium subterraneum. Next base: position 38,627,743 of record OX637462.1, on the reverse strand, counting down.
AGAACATCGCTAAAATAATGTTCTCAGAATTAGATGTTACTAGAAATCTTGATTTTCTAGATGAGCCTACTCAGAACCCCATAATTGACCATCAAGTACCTCCACAATCCCAGCCTGAACCTTCGTCATCACACCAAGATATAAATGACCAACACCCTCAAACTCAACTAGAAACAAACCAACTCTCATCAGACCAACTTAATCAGAGTCTTATCATCTCAACCTCTCAATCACACTTATTAGATTCAAATCCACCATTAATTGAGAGTGATGATTCAGATTATGATGAAGTTATAACAGACCTCTCCACTCTTAACATACCATCCCCAATTACCCTTGACCCAGTCACTAATGATTTTCTGGAACGAAAGTTTAAAACTACTTTTCAGAAATCATTAGAATTCTCAGAAGATTCCATCTTAGGTGACTCCCTCTATCCCATTTCAAAAGCCAATTTGTATGAACTCCTTCAACGTAGGTCTTCATACAAACAAAAGGTTGCCAAAACCAATTTCCAGAAAAACTGCCCACACAACTTCATTCTTGAACCTGGGCCAAACCTCACCAAACTGGAGAATGAATTACATTATGATCTCAGAAATCTCTTTACAAGGCATGATAACTTCATGATGTTTCCTTCTAATCTGGAAGCTGAAGCTAGAGCAATCAAGGCCAGATTTGGACATACTTTGGATTGCTATGTGGAAACAATGAGGGAAAAGGTATTGCAGCAAGGAAAAGAGGATTTTCACTATTTAATGGATATTGTGCAGAGAGTGAATCCTCCAAGACTAACCTACCCAACACCAGAAGTAATTGAAGAAATTGTTGAAATGGAACTGGTAGTTGGAGAGAACAGTGGCACTCAAGGGCAACTACTGAAGAACAGGGAAGAAGAACTGCTACATCTAAAGGAAACACTCCATCAGTAGGAGGTTGAAACTGATGGGTTAAGAAAGGATCTTGTGGCAGTTTAGGACAGCATACAGGGGATGTCTGCAAGTGAAGCAAAGGATTCCATTCCAAGAGATGTACTGCTTCAACTTGTAGAAAGGATGAGTGCACAAGAGGAAGATTCTCAGATTATCAGAGAAAAGATTACTAATCTTGAAAATTCTATGCAAAGGATCATTTCTGAAATTGGAAATCTTTAAAATAAATTAGATTCTCTTCCTTAAGATTCTTCTCCATTCTTTTTGTGTTGTTTTTTTCTTCTGTTCAACCATGTTTTGTTGTTCTTAGATATTTATGATAAAACATTACTGCTTATGTTTGATCTTTGTGTTATATCTGTTGGCATATTTATAATGTTTATCATATCTTCTTAAAGAACAATGAGAAAATCATAAAATGTAAGATAGCAAAGAAAATCAAAAGAGAGTAATTTTATTAAAAGCCTAACATGCTTGGATACATAACACTGAAAAACCTAAGCAGAATCAGTCTCTGACTTTGGTGATCTAGTCACAGGCTCTGGCTCTGGTGACTTAGATTTCTCAACCTTGGACTCTACAGTCATTTGAGATTCTTCCTCACTAGTAGTCAAACTCCTAGTACTAGTCTCTTCAGTATATGTCTCTAAGTATTGTGCATAATCTGAAGTTGTTCTCTCAGAATCAGATGAAATCTCAATGATTTCAGGCTTAGAATCAGGCTTTGGACATTTCTCCTTAGTAGCCTCTGGTTGAACTTTCTTTTGAGATTCTGATATCCTACGTGATGATCTTCTCATTGTACTTCAAATGTTTTTCTCTCTAAACACTTTGTTCTTTGGGTTGTTTAGTGTGAGTGAAATCACAAAGAATAATGCCTTTTTATAGCCTTCTAACCCCAGTTAAGTCATACTAGATATTTGTTCTCCTATTTATTGCTTTATGGTTGTCCACAGTTGTTTCAACTTGACCGCATTGGTTTGCACGCTTACCATCTATGTTCGTACCATCCTTTTTTACTGATGACAAAAGGGGGAGAAAAACGTAGGGTAACTAATTTCTAATTGGAGTAATTAAGTGACAAAGTAATAAGTTAAAGTTAAAGCAACTTTAAAACTGTTGGATAATTAATTGCCAGAGTAGCAGAAAGCATAAATTCTTTTTTCTCTTTTGAGAAAGGGGGAGAATTGCTGAGCAAATATTTCTTAAAGGGTAAGAAAATGTTTCATTTTCAAGAAGGGAGAAAAACTTAATAAACTGCATTTGTTTTTGCATTCATTTTCAAACAAAGGGAAAGTTTAGTACTCATAGTTAAATGAATTCCAAGTAACTGAAACTGCTTAAACAAGTAATTGAATTCTATTTAAATTCAGTATCTGTTAAATTCAGCATTTATGTTTCAGTATGTGTTAATTCGTTTTATGTTGATTAAAAAATTGAGCTATAAACTGAAGGAGATCTAATTGTAATCTTATGACTGGAGAATCATACATAAAACTTAAGACAATTTGCGAACTTGTATTAGTCTTACATGACATAGGGGGAGAGCTTGCAAACCTAGCCTCTGAGTGTCAAAGTATGAAGATTTGATCTAAAGATATAATGATTAGCTCTTAAACTATTTTAATTAATCGTGGATAAACGTAGGGGGAGCTTACAAACCTAACCCTATAGTGCATCTGAATCGGTGGGAGCTTGCAAAACTCCAAATCTGAGGAGAACATGATAAATTATTACCACAACAAATTATCAATTAATATTTATGTTTGTCATCATCAAAAAGGGGGAGATTGTTTGAACAAGAAAGGTTTCTCAAACAAACCCTATGAAGTTAATGAAGTTTTGATGATAACAAAGTATTATTGCTAAGATGGAAACACTAATAATTTACTTGAGTGTGCAGAAAGAAAGAAGATAGAATCTGAGGAGTCAAAGAATAGAAAGCATCTGAATGACTCAGAAGGTCTGAGTTCACCAAGAAGCGCTTTACAACCTTTCAGAGGACAAAGACTCTCAGAAGCAAGAAGAGCTTATCAGAAGCAACACAATACGCTCTCAGAAGCTACAATGATCTTAAGGATAACAACTCTGATAAGGCCATGTCTTCAGATATGTCCGTTACGCTTAAAGATATGACGAGATGACCAATGCAAAGGCAAATCAATGTCATCTGGTTCAGTGAAAAAGGGAGTTGAAGACAACGGTACAATATTACCTCTTCTGTGCAAACATCTACCTTCGAGGAAAAAGAAGCAGAAGCTGTTTGCCTATTTTGGGAAAAAGACAAAGATGAATTTCCAGGCAAACTGTTGTACTTTCAACGGTCACATTTCAAACGTCTCTATTCAAACTGCCTATATATTGAAGACCTCTTTTCACACCTTCATAATTGTGTCTGAGCATGAGGTACTGCAGCAGTTAGCATACAAATCAAAGACGGCCATTGATTCCTTCCAAGTGAATCACCTACAAACATTATAGTTTTACCCTTCATCTTCAACAAAAATTCAACTCCATTAAACCTACCATTACACAATGCCACAAAAAAATCTTCATTTCAGAATTCAAATTATGATAAATTGATAAAAAAACTATACACTACATTATCTAAAAACACAATCTTTTGTTGTTTTTGTTACCTTGGAAGCTCACAATTAAGGTGTTTACAACGGTATCTAAGGTAATCAGAATCGGGACGACCATACATTTGACAGCTAGAAGATTCATAAAAAGTGTAACTTTCATCATAAACCCAACTTCCAACAAACAATGCACAAGTGCTTTGATTGTTGTTTGCTTTCAAAATGGGTTTTTGATGATGAAATCGTTCATGGTGATGATGATGATGATAAAAAGAAGAAGAAGCTTTTTGACATTGAAGAGAAAGTAGCAAACAAAGAGAGAAAAATAAATCAAAAACAGAACAAGTTTGAGAGCAAAGAAGTGTCATTGAAAGTGAATAGTTGTTCTAAGAAAGGGAAAATGAAAAACCAAATGGCATTAATATAGAAAGAGAACTAAAAGAGGTAACTTTTTTGAGAGGAAAGGTATAGAAATGGTGTGTGGGAAGATAAAAGGTTATTCTTTTGTTGTTGTTGTTGTTGTGTGCATGTGAAGGTGGATGAACGTGGTCATGAATATACAACTTTTTAACGCGGTTTAGTAAATTTGAACAATGAAAGAGTGTAAGTTAATTTCAAAAGAAAATAGGATTCAAAAAATCGTTAGTTGGTTCAGTGGTGATCGACGCTGAACTTGGTAAGAAGGACTATGGTTCAATCTATGGCAACTGTAATCAGAAGGGGACTGAACCACTTGATGCAAGAACGGAACGAAAAGAAAATAGGATGCAGTGATAGAAAATGTGAAAACCATAATTATATTATGCCAATATTTCGGTACACATTTTATTTAGTCATATTATTATTTGATTTAAATTTGTAATTATTTCTAAGATTATCTTTTAAAAATAAAATAGATAATCTTATATTTGTCAAAAAATAGATAATCTTGAAGGAATATCTGTTTTAATTATTTCCAAGGATCATGTATTAGGTATATCTCTTTCTGGTTATAATCTTTTAGGCATATCTTTTGCAATTTGTAAATATAAAAACATATCTTCTTATGAAAAAAAATAAAAGATAAAAATAAATGTGATGTGCATATTGAGTTGATTACATAATAGAAATTTATTAGTCTTGACAATTACAAAATGCCATCTTGGTTAGCACTATTTTTTAATCAAATGAACTCATTAATATGAAAAACTTGCATAAAGTCATCATCCCAAACAAACATCAGGAAAGGAGAAGAATCAAATAGCTTTCACAACATTTTCCTGTAAAAGCATTTGATTCAATCCGAAGAGAAGACATATGTTGTGTGAAATTACACTGAGACCTAGATTATTTTTCAAACATGTGACAAGTTAATATCACTGTCACATATTTGATATGCCCCTAAAAATATCTCAAAGAACAAACATCAAATATGCAGGAAAATAAACTTAGCCTAAAAACTAAAGTTCCTACTTTACATTCAAGAGAATTGTTCACATGCAATTTTCTTCTACGATAAATTTAATTTATCTTCATTCTTTTCTAGGAATTAGGCATTGGTCTCAAAACTTGTAAATCCTTTACACTACTGTTGCCAATTCCTCCAGCTTGATCTAATTCAGAAACTAGATTAGCCTTTTCAAAATTAATTTTACATTTCACAGAGTAGCTACCGTCTTCTTTTGTAGTAGTTGCGTCTGTAATATGAAACAATAAGGTTGTAGTTCATTCTGTAAGGAAACTGTTTGAATTTGTGCATGTTTGAATTGACAGTGAGTTCGGAGAAATCACACTGACACCAGTAGCAAATCATGATTTTTGCCAAACTAACCGTCAATTCAAGAATCATAAAATGTTACGAACCTCTAGTCACATTCGATTCTGGTAATGGATGTGTTGACAAAAGTTTTTGACACATCACTGTTCCTTGGAAATCTTGGAACGAGTAGTCCAAAAACTGCGATCGCTCGAAGTTCGTCATCTGCTTAAAACCAAAAGAACTGGTCCAAGTTTCAAGTACACCAGGAACAGCAGGTAGAACCAGTCTCTCCACTCCAAGTTGCTTTAGTTTCTAACGAAAGTAAACAATTAAAGTGAGAAATTTTATACTAATTAACTGGAAATATAACAAGAAATTTTAGGACATGATTTTAATTAAAGATGAACTTTTGTACAAACATAGTACCTACTAAGTGCACCAAATTTAAAGTTAGAAACTATATTAAAAGAAGTTAAACATAAATTTTGAGATCTTCTCAATTATTTATTTGAATAAATCCCGATCTTTAAATTACTATAAAGCTTAGACAAGAATCGCTGGTAAGAACTTCTTACTACTTTCAATGCTCAGAAAAATTTATACATAGGAAATGAATTACAATTTGAATGCCACATGCCATATCAAGAACATTTTATATTATAGTTCATAAAACAACAAGCTAAAATGCGTCATTTGAATGATTTTTAACTTACCTTTTCAAGCTCATTCATTAAAACATGACACATTCCAAGTCGTCTATATTGAAATCTTGTACCGACAAGGGGCACTTCTGCTATCTTCTCTCCAAATATCCTACAAAATGAAATGGAAAGTTATGGAACTGTGAAATATAAATAAAGAAAAACTGCAACTTTAACAAGAAATTCAATCATAGAATCATGCAAAACCTACTACTTGACTTTATTCTTAGTAGTAGCAGATTCTACTCACCTAATAGTTGCCACACTAATCAACTCTTCGTTTCTCTCTAGCAGTACGGTATAGAAACCTTGGAAATTCAACCTGTTGAGTTCAGACCTACAGGTTGCGAAGTACATATATAAGGCATTGTCGCAGAGCGAATACAACAACAATGTAGCACAATTTAGTACATCATCCACATATTTTAAATGAAACAAACATCTACCTCAAACTCTATCGATGTTTTTCATGCCATATTGTTTGATAAAAAAATTTAAGCACACGAAGATTTAAAAGCTCTATGCTTAATCCATTAGAATCGTCTTTGAATATAATAACCAAAATAGGCATAGATTAGTTTACTCGTCAGGCACTGGCTCAATATTCATGATGCCATCCATAGGCATAAATTTTGCACAATAAGCTGGAAGAGAAGAAATGTTGTACAGATAAATAAGGAAACTTTTTTATTAGAATCTTTAAATAAACATGTCTACATTCGCATCAATTCAATCATGCATGATAAACGTAAAACTTACAAACTTCTCACTAACTAATGCAAGAGAATTTTTTTCTAAATTTTGACATATCGATATATCGTATAAAAAATAGTATAAGTTTTTTTTCCTTATGAGAAAAATTTGGTAGATCATAGAATCCATTGAGTAATGAAAAAGTCTCAAAAATGAAGGTAAGCAATGCAATTTCAGGTTGAACTCGAAATGTTTTATGAATAAATTGCTAATGCGACAACACAATATACAACGAATAATCATAAAATATTATGAACATGATTTGAAGGATAAGACTGCCGTACCTTTGGTTGAATATAAGATCTTCCACGATATCCCTTCTAGAGAACGAGTTATGTAAGGGCTCAAAACATTCATGCATCACCGAAAGTGCAACACTGAGTTTAGTGTAACTCTCTGCTATTAATTCATTTTCAGCACTACCATCACCGCTGTTCTCAGAGTTGACATACTTCACCAATGTCCAAGTTAGATTGTCCTCATCCAGTAAAACCGGCTTTCCCAATAGATTTTGGAGCCCCATATAGACCTGCCAAAGTGTGTACATGTAAATGTAGTGTATAATCATTGTCATAAAACATAATTCTAGCGGCATATATTGAAGACATAGAGCCTTAAATGTTTCCCTAACATTAAACTTAAATATATTATGCTTGTGATGTCTTAACATTTATCAATCACGAAAATCATTCATTGCGGACTAGTAGCTAATGAGCTATTAAATGAAATCCATTAATAAATGCAACCATGATATGAATAAAGAGCTTATTATTGGACTATAAAGTATTAAGTCTATTACATTGGATTTCGAATAGTTAATTTTGATTTGATAAAGGAAAAAAATGGTAAATTAATGCTTCCAAAAGGAATGTAAAATCAGAACAAATAGAAGAATGAGATGAAAATTTTCTAGAATACAAGAAAAAAGGGAGGTGGACTTAACTTACCCATACACAGTCTTCTCCACAAAACCAATTTTCCTTATATCGTCTTGAATTATTTTTTTCTCTATTTCTTAGGCACTCAACATGATCTACATAGAATTGAAAATTTTCATCGGTCAACATATGTAGTTATTAAGCACATGAACAAAAGGACATTCACAAAGAAATGGATGAAATATTGAAGCATTTATATATCATCTTACATTTATGTATATATCATCTTACATTTATGTTCACACTGAATGCAAGTAAGAAAATGTCCATCCTCAGTCTTTTCAATTTTGTTTTGGCCGCAAATCCCGCAACGGCATGATGGACAAAACCAATCACCATCAGGGATGTCCTGCACATGCAGAATGAAATTAGTTAATATGGCATTAAAGTATGGAATTGAAAGATACATCGACACAAAATGGAAAGGAAATATATCAACAAGATAGAACTTAATATGGAACGATTGAAAAGGAAACTAGTTAATAATGTACCTCCAAATTAAGACACTTCTGATGAAACGCTGAGGGGCATTGGTCGCATAAAATAAGTTCACCGCCGAAATTACAAACCGAACAAATGTTGTCATTTTCGCCTTCAAACATATAATTGCACGGTTTCTCCATGACATCCCTTGCCCTGCAATCTTGCATTACTTCCCTCATGCAGTCTAATAGTGATCTACCATCCTTCAAAAAGATACAAGCCGAAGCCTGCGGTTACTGCTTCCACTGGCATGGTTTGCAAAGCCACTTAGTCCATATATCTTCTGACAACAGTTGCATTTGATTCCTTCACAACTTATCCTCCCGTCAACAATGGGGGAGTTTCCTTCTTCTTCTGTTTCCCGGTAAAAGACCTTATACTTTGGTAACACAATGTTCTGATCTATTAACCATGACAGAACATTTTGAGGCTTTTGATGTGTCAAACCCAAAGCCTTCTGCACCCGTTTGCTCGATCTTAGCACCCGGTTAGGTATTTCATTCTCTACGCCCTTTTGTGCGCTAGCCTTTGAAGTCCTTGTACGGTTATAGTTTCTCTTTTCAATTGGCGGTGTACCATCTATGGTATGTAATTAAGGCTCTTTTCGAAGCAATTGGAACACACTCGGCAATAGATCATCACCATTAACTTGATCAGAATTAGTCCATTCAGGAATTTTTTTTCTTTAAGGTATAGTCTGCATGCACCTTGAAGTGTACTTAAACACTGATTCTGCAGAGACTTATACAATGTTGTCTTCCTTCTTTCAGTTGGGTAGTCAAAGATCCATCCTTCGGCTAACAGATGTTTTTTCGCTTTCAACTTCCACTTTCTCTTATCAGCCAAGTTTCTCTCTAATGAGTGAAAGTAGTATTTCATCATGGCTAGAGGACACAATTCTGGCTCAACTTGAATATTAACTAGCGAAGGCTCCTTAGTTGGAGGACAAACATCCAAATCTTGGTTCATTTGTGGTGGATCACAGAGCAGATGTGAAAGATTTCTGTCAATTTGGGGTCGCACAGAGTTCTTGTTGGAATCCTCTTGCAAAACTCTAGTAACCTGAAAAATTGAAGTGTAGAACTTATGGTCACGTATATCCGGTGACTTGTACCGGTACCGCCTATTTTGAGGACAATTGTTTTCGGTCCATTCAATTGTCCATCCAAGATAAGCAAGATGTTTTCTAACTTTCGTCTTCAAAAGTTCCCGAACCGTCTTTCTCCTACATCCAACTGCATACTCATTAATAACTTCAGGACAAAATTCAACTTCAGACAGTACCAAAGGTCTCCAAATTATTGATGTAGAGCGTCTGCGTCTTCGGTTTTTATCTGAATCTACAACATCAGCACCATAGCAGCAAATTTCTTTTTGTGATTCAGGCTCTTCTTGTAAAAGAGTTTCCTTCTCAACTTCCCCATCCACCAAGGGAATAGGGCTAGTGCTACCACAGTTTTGATCAGCATCCAACATGTTCGAGGAGTCACCATTTTCCTTGGGCCTATCAGCTATTCCAATGTTAGAACCAATTGCATTACCATGATTAGCAGCATCACAATGAACATTATCTGATGGTTCAGATGATCCTCCTTCGAGTAAATTCTTCGGAAGTTTTAATGCGAGACGAACTTCGTTTAGAGTGAGGGTATAGTAATCATCAATCACCTCGACAACCATCTTTCTCCACAACTCCTTCACATTACAAGTCCATTCTCTAATGGTTTCAACAAAATCTTTTCTCATCCTAACATCATACCAAATTTGTTTCACTGAGACTGCAACATATGATACCCTCTCACACTCCTCAAACAACTCGAGAAAAGCCCATTTCCCTCTCGGTAACCAATTCTCAGTTGATTCATCCCAATCCTGAGTGATTCTCAATTGTTTAACTCCAACCTTCATTTCATCACCCAAGTCAGGGAAGAATATGCTCCTTTCCTTCGTTCCATCACAGTGATCGAATATCACACCTTCCCACCAAGCATCTTGATAATTCACATCAACACACAGTCCAAATGAAAGATCCTTTATCCGTAACTCAGTTGGAGGAGGCAATGGTCTAATTAGCCCACGTTCATAGACACAATCTGAACCAGATGAAGGATTAACACCATCAAAAATACTAGAAACATTCACCACTTCAACAAGATAATCTGATTCATCATCATTGAGGATATTGTCATATTTGACATATCGCATCTTCCTTCCACAACGGACAATTTTTCCCGGATGCCATGATCCTAGAAAACCATCTTCCAAACTCCTCAACTGTAACATATAAAAATAAAATAAAAATCAATCTCATTATTAAAAAAATAATTAAAAAAATCCTTGAAGTGGAAATTTCAGACGAAGGAAATCACAATTCACACAACATTGTTTTGTCAAAAACCGCAAAATTGTTGAGAAAGGAGATAACATTGAATCCTCGTTATATCACCATAAACAGTATTCCATTCCCAATTCATCACTTGCATGAAATGTAAAACATAGTTAAAAACAAGAAAGTGCAAACAAAAGAAAAGATGAATGCTAATTCAATTATGATAACAGGAATCAGAGAAGTCACTTCAAAAACCATAAATCAACAACATAAAATCAAAGAATCATAAACACGTACGGTAAAAAAACCATGAAAAAAGAAAGGAAAAAAAAAAACATATTCTTGACATAACAGAATTGTAACAATTGTGTAAAATAACCCTCACATAAAACCCTAAAAACATCAAATCACAAAACCTAAAACAAAATCCACAACCCATAAATTCATAAACAAAATAAATAAATAAATAAATAAATCTTTGTCAAGAAAACGAAAACAGAATCATATAGCATTACATTACCTCAACTCTTTCATCGATAAGAAGCTTTTTATTCAACGACCCTCTTTTTTGTGTTCGATTTTCATTACTCTTATCACCGCCATCAACCTCCATTCATGAGTTACACAAGAAAATTCAGAAAAAAACCGATCCAAGGTAGTTAAACACGAGAGGAAGATCGTGAGATCGTACGATATTACGAGTTTTACTATCTTCACCGTGTTGGAGCGGAACGAAATCGCCGGAGAGGCAGAGCGGTGAGAGCGCAGAAGAAGATCATAAACGCGTGGGAGCGGCAAGAATTTAAAGGACGCTCGCACTGTGAATTAATTTTACACCGTCTGTACATACATATTTGTTTTCACGTAAAACAAAGCAAGGGAATCTGAAATAATTAACAAACATATAGCAAAAATAGCAACACGCAAAAGCAAAAAGCTGAGGGAGAAGAAACAGACCACGCGTGAACCGACCAAGAGAAATAGAGAGCTTCGTCGGATCGGAAGGAAAACGGCGGCGATTCCAACGGTTGCAGCGGCAGGGGATGTCGAAATTATAGTTGAAGCAGGGATGCAGCAATGCTGCGTGTTTGTTTTTTGTTTCTTTTTTTTTCGGTTTTTTTATTCTACTGCCTCTGAGTTTTTTTGGCTTTTCGCTGTGTAAAATTCCATCTCTCCAATTCTTATTATGCTCAAATTATACCTAACAATTTGACTTTTTGTGAGATCAGAATTTGGAAAGGAAATATTAGATTGAAACTTGAATCAAAAGAATGAATTGAAAGAGGTGGACCGCGCCTGTGATGCTGTGTTGCTACTGCGTTCTTTTTTCTTGCGTTTTTTTGGCTTTTTTGCTTTTTTTTTTTTTTCTTTCCTTAACCTTTAGAGTTTAATCGTTGTGCACCGTCGATGTAAAGTTTTTTTTTGCATATACATTCAATGATTTTAATGAATGTGACACATGTCTTTTTAATTATCATACATGATATGTCGATATATTATTGGACGCATATGTAAAATAACTTTACACTAACGATGCATATAAATTAAATTCTAATATTTATCTATACTTACTAATAATAAAGGGAACCGTTAAAATTTGGTGTAGTTTTTTTTAGAAATCCCAAGATACCCTCAACAATTTTTTTTCATTCATACTTTTCTTTAATAACTTCAAAAAATAAACTACTCTCCTTTAACTTCCAAAACCAAATACTCTTCTTTTAGCTTACGTATCTTCTCTATATTTTCTTTCCTCAGTTTTTCTTTAACTTACAAATTGGTGAAGGACTTTGATGTGAGAGAAATAAAAGTATCAAGAGTATCATAAAATAAATAAAAGTAAAAATAGTATCCATAATAATGTATGACAAAAAAATATCAAGAGTGTCATAAAATAAATAAAAGTATTAATTTCAATTTTTTTGATTAAAATAAATAAATTAGTATCACAATATTTTGGTGCATGTATTAATTAATATAAAATTAAAAATATATGAAACTAAGATGCATCTACGATTTTTCTACAATATTTTATGTCTTTACTTTTCATGCAAATTATGTAAAACTAAAATGTTTTCTTCATTCTTTTCTATAGGAACTAAAATCTTTGTATAGTGATACATATATGAACACCTAATACTCAATTATTTTTAAAAAAAAACTTCAAAAAGAAAGATCAACTTGTTAAAAAGAAAATCTATAAAAAGATACAATAATGATAAACTCAATATCACTAAGAAAATACATTATTTGATTAATTTGTTGGAAGATTCATCAATAAGTACACATATGCCACATTTTTTTCTCGTGTGTACATTTTCACTGTACTCCATTTTGTATCCAACACATTATTATTGGTAAAGTAATATAAGCAATATTTTGCCAATAAAAAAAATTACAATTGTTAAGAACAATTGAGTTTGATCTTAGTTCTGTTAATTTTGAGAGAATGTGATGCATATTTTCTTGCTTCTCAATTGGCCTCCCTGTCAAAAATAAAATAAAATAGGATTAATGAATTAAAAACTATATAACCACCAAAAGAAAATCTATAAAAAGAAAACTCTAAATAGTAAAAAAGCAACATAAGAATCCGCACAAAAAGAACAACATAAAAAATGCTCGATAAAGAAGAAGTAACAGAAGCAATTCATTAGCTTTCTTTGTGATAGTAATGTACAAAATTTTAGATCATAAATTGTATCAAATCTCAAATAAACTATAAAAGTGATGTCTATGAGTAAAGAAATGCACCAACTATTTTTTTTAAATAATCAAAAAACTCTTTTCACCATGAAAACAATGATTTTCAATTACTATTTAAGAAATCAAATACTAATTCACTACTAAGAGATCTATAATCACAAGTGTGGTCATAAACAAAATAAAAAGAAAAAGAAAATACAAAAAAACATTTAAATGAATGGAAACAATTGAATAGTAAACATCATCATATAATGCTTGAAAATTATGATATTTTCCTACCTCAAACTTAATAATGCATTGCCTTGCACCACTCAAAACTTCACCCCGTCTGGAACCCTTAACCTGTGAAGAAAATAACAAAATTATTTCAACACTATGATGATAAATATATATTCTAACAAATCATATATATCTGCTCTACACATAATTTTTTAAGTGGAGGTTCTATAATTAAATTGAAAAAGGTAAATAGGGATTTATGAAAACAATGAGAGTTAGAGAGGGTTTGAGTGGCGGTGCACCTAGGGCAACCATAGGGCAGCCGCACCGGTCATTTTCACCGGAAGAGAGGCAAACACGGGGGGAAGGGGACCACGGCAGGGTGCCAGAAATGGGGTGGGACGTTGGAGAGTGGACTGAGGTGAAGCAGAGACGTCGGAAAGAGCGGCGACAGGCGGAAAGATTTTTCGACGACGAGAGACAACGACGGCGTAACAAAAGCAGATTGACGTACATTCAGAGACGTCAGTTCTTCAACGAAAGGCAACACAGGTACCAGTCACGTGCGTTTGATCATGCTCACACTGGAAGGTTCGTTTCTGACAGGTATCGTACTCGCTCTCACACTGGTTGGGATCGCGGCCATCGTTGGACTGAGGAGCATCGTCTTGGCGAGAGCAGGGCAGTGTTCGACGACACCAGGTTTCAGTCTTTCAGCCCGACGAGAAACCATGGCCATCACAGTCTGTCGCGATTTACTGGAAACAGTAAGCTCAATTGCGATACCAGGTCTGCTCGCGTTGGCCAGGATTATGGAAACTGACAGCACAATTATCATAATAGGTCAATACGTGTTGGGAAGGATACTGACTTTGATTCTAAAGTTTTTGGCAAGGAGAATAAAGAAGGTGATTGCCAATTTAGCTTGGGTACTAATTTTAAAAGGTATGTCTCTTTCTACTTCACAAACTTCCCGGCTCAATTATCGCATTTTTATCTTCGAAAGGGTTTTGAGGTTTGTGGGATTCTTGAGGATGTTTATGTCGCCAAAAAACGCAACATTTACGGTGAACCTTATGGTTTTGTCAAGTTCGCTAATGTTCGCGACGTAAACAAACTTTCAAAAGCATTGAATGCCGTGTACTTTGGACATTTCCGTGTCCACGCTAGAGTGGCAAGATTCGATCGAAATGACGTGAAGGAGCGTAGGAGCGAGGGAATGGTGAAGGAGGTTTCTAAGAAGGGACATAAAAGCTCTGAGACAGTAGTAGTAAAACATACTGAGAGTGGGAAGGCTGGCAATGTCGTCGTGAAGGGCAGCTCTAGTTCCCCGGAAGAAGTAAGAGTAGGTGACATTGTGGTTAGGATAGGGACGCATCAGGAGCCGACAGCTCAAAAGAATGCTCAGGAGCAGGCCGAAGGGTTGATTTCTAGGAAGCCGACAAATGTCACTGACGTTGCTAAGGAAAATGAGGTTTTAATCTCATTGCGAAAATTTAGAACTATGCCCGACGACGTTGAGTGGGTCCAGAACGACTTAGTGGCAACTATCATAAATGGTGAGGCGGTCCCCGTGGTTCAGAATAGAATCACAGATGCTGGCTTCAACGACTTGTTTCTTGTTCCAATGGGGGCTGACAAGGTTTTTGTCCGAAGTTCGGCAGGGGTGGATGCACGGGAAATCGTTAATGGCGCAAAGGATTTCTTTTCTCTGTTATTTTCGAATTGGGAGCGGTGGGGAAACGTAGGGCTTCCTTACCAGAGGGGAGCATGGGTTCGTTTGTATGGCATACCGATACATGCATGGAATGTTAACTTTTTCAAGATGTGTGTTTTTGATTGCGGTAGGTTTTTACGTGCGGATAGTTGCTCCGTCGACAGGGATAGGCTTGATTTTGCTCGAGTCCTAATCGCCACGCCTGACTTAGAGATTATAAAAAGAGTAGAGACAGTTTTGGTGGAGGGAACACTAACTAAGATTAAGATTGTGGAGGAGTGGGGATATGCTTTAGGAGAAGACACTTGCCTTTTTGAGGATGAGAGCGGAACAGAGGTATCACAAAATGACAATGAAGTGGAGCATGACGATCCCGAAGGTAGACGTGATGTTGACATGTTGGTTAAGAAATTAGTGGATGGAATGGAGAAAGAGGATGACCTACTACTTAGAGAGAAGCCTGTTGAACATCTAAAAGATAAGCACGTAGCTAGTCCTACTAAAAAGGATGGGATTGTGGACGAGGAGGTGCAGATTACACACATGACGGACTTTTCTAACGTTTCCCGCGAGTACGTCGAGATAAGGTTGTAAGGACAAGTTGTTCTCCTGGTGTGACAAAAGATCTGGCTAATTCTCATTTTTGTAACCCTATTGAAGGTGTCAGGAATACCGAGGAAGATGGGAGGCGTGATGGGTCTTCCCCGAACTATCCCCGAAGTAAACGTACAAAGTCTTGTCCACCTATTGAAAACTCTCCTGTCTTATCGGGGCCTTGGAGCTTAGAATGGATGCACGACCTTAATCAAGGGGATGCTGGGGTGATTTTTTCTGCTAGCAAGAGGCGGAAGAAGGGAGGAATTTCTGGTGCTAGACAAAAGATGGAGGGACAACAAGACTTTAAGAGGAGGAAAGCAGGTGGGTTGCTTCGGCACTCACTTTATAGTCTCAAAAAAGTAGCGAGACTTCCAAGTAAAGACCGTAATGAGGTTTTAGAAGTCTTACAAAGGAACATGCGACAACGTAGGGGCGGGAAAAACAATAACAGGTCGAATGAAGCGAGTAATCAAGCGTCTTCTGAAGAATCTAGTTCATCAGCGTCTGTAAACAATGATTGGCAGCATTGGGTGGTCCTGCAGGGTGATGATCAGGTGGCGGTTGACAATATCCAGGGGATCGGGAAAGCCTTAGGGGTTACGTATAAAGGTGACAGGGAGAACCGGTTTAGAGTGCTTTCTCGGCCAAGCAATAA
This sequence comes from Trifolium subterraneum, assembly GCA_951799995.1. NCBI lineage: Eukaryota > Viridiplantae > Streptophyta > Magnoliopsida > Fabales > Fabaceae > Trifolium > Trifolium subterraneum. Next base: position 38,611,393 of record OX637462.1, on the reverse strand, counting down.
GAAACATGTGTTGATTGGGCAGGAGCAGGGGGGCGCGCAAAAAGAGAAGGAATGCTAGTTTCGTTGTTCAATGGTATGGGGGTGGAGAGTGTGCGTGATGAAGATTATTTCGTGCAATGTTTGAGGCTTGGGTGGGCTAGAAAAGAGGAAGGAGGTGCGTAGGTTGGTGGTTAATCAAAATCCTCTCTTTCTATGTCTTCAGGAATCTAAAATGCAGACTTGCGATGTTTTTCTGTGTTCGACATTATGGGGCAATTCACCTCATGATTTCTCTTACCGTCCTTCGGTAGGGGCGTCAGGGGGCCTTTTATCTATATGGGACTCTAATGAGGTTGAGGTGTGGTCGTCTGAGAGTCGAGAGCATGTCCTATGGTGTCATGGACGTTTCATTAAGTCTGGTGAGGAGTTTTCGGTGGCAAATGTCTATGCGCCCTGTGACGATGGAGCGAAGCAAGGGTTGTGGGATTCGCTTTCAGCTAGTATTCAGCTGCTGGGGGGCAGAGGGTGTGCGTCTGCGGTGATTTTAATGCGGTCAAGAGTTTGGAGGAGCGGCGCTCAGTGAGGGGTGTGTATCGTTCCGTGGATCATATACCCTTCAATCGCTTTATTGATGATAACAACTTGATAGACCTCCCGCTAAGTGGGCGTAAGTTTACCTGGTTCAAAGGGGATGGGGTCTCAATGAGCCGCCTCGATAGGTTTTTGCTCTCTGAGGAATGGTGTCTGACTTGGCCTAACTGCAAGCAGGAAGCAAGGCTGAGGGGTTTATCGGATCATTGCCCACTTATTCTGTCAGCCAATGAGGAAGATTGGGGCCCTCGCCCCTCAAGGATGCTTAAGTGTTGGAAAGATATCCCAGGCTACTATTTATTTGTGAGAGAAAAGTGGAAGTCTCTTCAGGTTGACGGATGGGGCGGTTTTGTGCTTAAAGAAAAACTTAAGATGATCAAGGCGGCGTTGAAAGATTGGCACTCGGCACATTCTCAAAACTTGTCTAGTCGGATTGATTCCCTAAAAAACCATCTTTCGATTCTCGATCAAAAGGGGGAGGAGGAGACCTTGACTGAAGCAGATTTAGTAGAGTTGCATGGGGTGGTAGTCGACATCCACTATCTTTCTAGGCTGCATGCTAGCGTTTGTTGGCAGCAATCTCGGTCGTTGTGGCTTAAGGAAGGGGACGCAAACTCAAATTATTTTCGCTCGATTATGGCTCGTCGACGGCGGGGGAATGTTATTTCGTCTATTAAGGTGGATGGGGTAACTCTAGAGGGTGTTGCTCCAATTCGGGAGACGGTTGTATCGCATTTTGCGTCACACTTTAAGGCCACACTTTTGGATAGGCCCGGGGTTGATAACCTTCTTTTTAAAACTCTAAATCCGTTGGAGTGCAGTAGTTTAATTAAACGTTTTTCGGTGGAAGAGGTTAAGGCAGCTGTGTGGGATTGTGATAGCTACAAAAGCCCAGGTCCTGATGGGATAAATTTTGGTTTCATAAAGGATTTTTGGGCTGATCTTCAGGGGGATGTGATGCGCTTTTTTTCGGAGTTCCACCGGAATGGCAAACTGACCAAAGGTTTAAATTCCACCTTCATCGCTCTGATACCTAAGGTCGACAGTCCCCAATGTTTGAATGATTTTCGGCCCATTTCGCTCGTGGGTAGCCTCTACAAGATTTTGGCGAAGGTTTTAGCAAATAGGTTGCGTTCAGTGATAGGTAGTGTGATCTCTGAGTCTCAGACGGCGTTTATAAAGGATAGGCAGATTCTGGATGGCATTCTCATTGTGAATGAGGTGGTGGATGAGGCGCGCAAGTCTAAGAAGGAGCTAATGTTTTTTAAGGTTGACTTTGAAAAAGCCTATGATTCGGTCGATTGGGGCTACCTGGATGCCGTGATGGGAAGAATGTCTTTTCCAACCCTGTGGAGAAAGTGGATAAGAGAATGTGTAAGCACGGCGACAGCGTCAGTTCTGGTAAATGGCAGCCCAACGGAAGAGTTTCCTCTTGAACGTGGTTTAAGACAAGGAGATCCACTATCTCCTTTCCTTTTTCTGTTGGCTGTTGAGGGGTTGAGTGTTCTGATGAAGACCATGGTTGAGCGCAATCTTTTCACTGGTTATAGTGTTGGCAAGCGTGAGCCGTTATCGATCTCGCATCTCCAGTTTGCTGATGATACACTTTTATTAGGGGTTAAGAGTTGGGCGAACGTTCGTGCTTTGAGAGCTGTCCTTGTGCTTTTTGAATCTATGTCGGGCCTGAAAGTTAATTTTAATAAAAGTATGTTAGTGGGGGTTAATATCCCTGACTCTTGGTTAGGAGAGGCTGCGTCTGCTCTGCGGTGTAAAGTGGGAACAATTCCTTTCATTTACTTGGGCCTTTCTGTGGGGGGTGATCCGAGACGCTTGAGTTTCTGGGAACCGGTGTTGGCTCGTTTAAAGAATCGACTATCTGGGTGGAATAGTCGCTTCTTGTCTTTTGGTGGTCGTTTGGTTATGCTCAAGTCTGTGTTGACCTCTTTGCCTATCTATGCTCTTTCTTTCTTCAAAGCTCCCTCAGGTATTATCTCTTTTATTGAATCTATTTTGATTAAAAAATTTTGGGGGGGAAGTGAGGATCATAGGAAAATTTCTTGGATTAATTGGAACACTATTTGTTTACGAAAGGAGTATGGGGGTTTGGGGGTAAGGCAGTTGAGGGAGTTTAACTTGGCTCTGTTAGGCAAGTGGTGTTGGAGGATGTTAGTAGATAGGGGGTTTATGGTTCCGTGTGTTGGCAGCTAGGTATGGGTTGGAGAGAGGTAGACTGTGTGCGGGAGGTACGAGCGGGTCACCGTGGTGGAGGGTGATAGAGCGTATTCGGGATGGAGGTGGAGAGTTAGGGGGAGGGTGGTTTGGGGAAAATGTCACGAAGAAGCTGGGGGATGGGTCTGACACTTTTTTCTGGACTGATTCCTGGGTGGATGAGATTCCTTTGTGTGAGAGGTTTGGGAGGCTATTTGACCTGGCAAATAATAAATCGATTTCAGTGGCCGAGATGTTCACGTTAGGGTGGGGGGCAGGAGGGGAGGCGTGGGTGTGGCGTCAGCCTTTAAGGGCGTGGGAGGAGGAGATGTTGGGGGAGTGTCAGACCTTACTACTTACGGTTTCCTTGCAGGATCATTTTTCAGATAGATGGCAGTGGCGGCCTGACCTGGATAGAGGCTACACTGTCCGAGGTGCTTACCAGCTTCTGACGGATCAGGATGTGGCACCTTTAGACGTGGTGGCAGGTCTCATTTGGCATTCTCAGGTTCCTTTGAAGGTTTCCATTCTCGCGAGGCGACTCCTGCGGGATCGGTTACCTACCAAAGCAAACCTGATCTCTCGAGGTTGTTTATCATCAGCGGTACATCACTGTGTCACAGGCTGTGGGGAGGTTGAGTCGGCTCAGCACTTGTTCCTCTCTTGTAGCACTTTTGGCTCACTTTGGTCTCTAGTCAGCTCTTGGATTGGTTCTTCTATGGTGACAGCGCAGATTCTTTCAGATCACTTTGTCCAGTTTACTGGTTCTGCAGGTGGTTCTCGAGCTCGTCGTTCCTTCATGCAACTCATATGGCTTGCCTGCATGTGGGTTATATGGACAGAGCGAAACCACAGATTGTTCTGAGGCTCAGCGAACTCTTTAATTCATATGTTGGATAAGATCAAAACTTTTTCATATAGGTGGTTGAAAGCGAATAGCAGTACGTTGGCTTTAAACTGCCATAGTTGGTGGTCTAGTCATATGTTGTGTCTGGGTTTTGTTTAGTCCTTTTTGGTTTATGTATTGTGACTCTCTTGTAACTTTATGATCCTTCTTTGGTACGCCTTGTGCTGAGGGGGTTTTTTGTTTATATATATATATCTCATTTTGGCTTTTCCAAAAAAAAAAATTAAATTGAAAAAAATATTAAGAATACAAAAAACGTAGATACAAAACTCATATAATTCAGGAATAATAAACTAATAAACTAAATAAAGAATATTGTGCATATTGTGCAAATTGTGCAACAAAAATAGAGACACTTAAAGACCGATGAGTGATGACTAATGTAAAATTTTTGTTGGTTAATATCCTTTTTATAGATGTAGGAATTAGGATTTTGTTGAATATGTGTAGTACGATTTTTAAGGTAGTATCATCTTTAATATAAAATAGTGTGAATTGATTATATATTTAAACATAGGTGAATTGATTGCTATGCCTTAATTTGATTTTCTTTTTTATGAAAATGATTTTTTTATCAATGCTTTAATTTGATTGTCATTGTGTTAAAAAAAATATTGTCACGCATTCAATTAGCTTTCACATATTAAAAAAAAAAATCAATGTAATATAAAACTTCTTCTTGGCCAAAAAAAAATAGAAAACTTCTGCTCAAATCTTTAATTTAAAAAAATATAAATAAATTAAAAGGTAGCTAAATTTCACTCCCGTTTTATTGCAATTAATTTGTTCGGATTTTTTATATTATATTTAATCTAAAAAATTGTAGTACCATCATATCATCTATATTACTTTTATTTTATTTATTTTTATATTCTTGAGAATATATTAGTTTGACATTTATTTATTTATTTATTAAGTCCTAATTATACATTTAATTTAATCAATTGAATTATATATATATATATATATATATATATATATATATATATATATATATATATATAATATCTTTGGTATTTTGAAGAAAAAAATTGTTTAAAAAATGTCTTGCACAAAAGAATAATTTATTTGAAGTTACAAATTATTTTAACTTGAAATAATAAGAATTTGAATTATTTCCTTTTTATGCTCTGTTAGAATTTGAATTGTTTCCTTTTTAATATCGATATGCAAAATAATAAATAGAAAAATCATTTAAATTATTAATGCATTTATTGCAAAAACAATATGGGAGAAGAAATACCATGAGAATGTACAACCTCGTTTGAAAAAAGGCTCTCAAATAATATTATTATAAATAGATATAGATTATAGATATCCAAAAATAGGTGAATTGATTACTATGCCTTTATTTTATTTTATTTTTATGAAAATGATTTTTTATCAATGATTTAATTTGATTGTCATTCTGTTAAAAAAAAAAAATATTGTCACGCATTCAATTAGCTTTCACATATCTAAAAAAAAAATTCAATGTAATATAAAACTTCTTCTTGGCCAAAAAAAAAATGTCTACTCACATCTTTAATTTAGAAGGTAACTTTAGTAAAAAAATATAAATAAATTAAAAGGTAGCTAAATTTCACTCACGTTTTATTGCAATTAATTTTGTTCGGATTTTTTATATTATATTTAATTAAAAAATTGTAGTACCATCATATCATCTATATTACTTTTATTTTATTTATTTTTATATTCTTGAGAATATATTAGTTTGACATTTATTTATTTATTAAGTCCTAATTATACATTTAATTTAATCAATTGAATTATATATATATATCACTACAAGAAAATATCAGATTTGCTACAAATATTTCACTACCAATTGCATTGGTGGATAAGACTGACAAAAGTAATTCTCTTGCTTTAACCAAGAAATTGTTTCACTCGGTAATTGAACTTGGGATCTCCTAAACAATTTGTCATTTGGTGAAATTCATTAACCACTTAAGCCCAATAGTTTGGTTACAATCTCATTTTTTTAATGGTAATTGCTAAATAAGTAAGTGACCTATTTTTTACTTTGAGTATTATTCATATGATCTACTTTGACTATATTTTTACTAATAATATATATATATATATATATGGGGTTTGCTAATTTACAATCATCTAAAAACATTAAGGTGTAAATTAGCAATGCACACATTTTCACTTTGGACAAAAATCCCTTGACATTTTGTTATTTTACATTAGAAAATTGAGGGTTAATTATGTAAATTTTATTAAATGTTGTGCACCCATTTGCAAATTTACACCCACATAATTATAAATATATGCAACCTAAATAAACAACCTAGGAAATTAAAAAAGACAACTTGATATAATCCAAACGCAAATTTATAAATTACATAATTTTGGTTTTTAAACAAAACATTGTGCATTATATTTCTTTCTTCTTCTTTTTTTCATAGTACTGAAGTGCTTATATATATATACGAGTTGTTCAAATAATAATTTATCTTTAACAAAAGTCAAAAAAATAAAATTAAAAGTGTCTGATCACATGTTTGTGTTCATATGTTGTTTCATGTTTTTTATTTTTGAAAGAATTTGTTTCATGTTTAAAATTGTCTCTTTGAAATATTAAATGTGTTTATAAATAAGTGGGTGTAAATTAGCATGGTGGGTGTACATAATTTAATCAAAGTTACAAAACTAACCCTCAATTCACTACTTTTAAATATCAAAGATGAAAGATATTTTGGTCCAAAGTGAAAAGGTGCGCATTGCTAATTTACACCTTAATGTTTTTAGATGGTTGTAAATTAGCAAACTCCTATATATATATATATATGTATAATATCTTTGGTATTTTGAAAAAAAAAATTGTTTAAAAAATGTCTTGCACAAAAAAATAATTTATTTGAAGTTACAAATTATTTTAACTTGAAATAATAAGAATTTGAATTATTTCCTTTTTATGCTCTATTAGAATTTGAATTTTTTTGAATTTGAATTGTTTCCTTTTTAATATCGATATGCAAGAAAAATAAATAGAAAAATCATTTAAAGAATTAATGCATTTATTGCAAAACAATATGGGAGAAGAATTACCATGAGAATGCCATGTATACAACCTCATTTGAAAAAGACTCTCAAATAATATTATTATAGATTATAGATTATGGATGTCTAAAAAAAATTAACAAAGAATATCTAAAATATATGTACATATTGGTAAGTCTTATTTCGTCACTAAAGGGATTTTTATATTGGATTCAATGTCTCTATGTGACTATGTTTTGAATGACACAACACAATATAAATATTATATGTTTCTTTTGGTACTCACAAAAATTAGTTCTTTTGGTTTTACATCTATTAGCAAACTTACATAATTCATGTTGTTATCATTTATTTTTTTTCAATGTGTTACTTTACATATGGTGTAAACCAATACAGGTAAGTTACAACTTTTATTTTGAGGGAAACTAAAAATATACAAATTAGTTTAAATAAAAATCAAATTTATAATAAGTTACTGTTTACAATCTATATACGTTAGCAAAATAATAAAAAAACGGACCACACAAACGGGCACGGAACATGCCCGTTTGGCCACTAGTTAGTTAATAATAACAAGGGATAAAATATGTTTATGGTCCCTATAAATATTCCAAGTTTTGTTTTTAGTCCCTCTAATTTTTTCTTCTACTTTAAGTCTCTCAAAAGTTTTCATTTAACACTTTTAGTCCCTACTTTTAAATCAACTCTTATAAACTTCATATTTTTTATTGAATTTTTTTTTTTGTGAATGTTTAAAATATTATAAGAATCTCTCCCGATTTTTTTTTGAATTTCTTAACAAAGCATAAATTAAATATAAATTTTTATATTTTTGGTGTTTAAAAATTCATATTTAATTCATGTTTTGTTAAAAAATTCTAATTTTTTTGTGAGTGACTGTTAAAATATTCTAGAGTTTTCTGGAATATTTCATTAAAAATTATGAAGTCTACACATGAGTTGATTTAAAAGTAGGAACTAAAATGTTAATTGAAACTTTTTGAGGGACTATGTCATACCCCATTTTTTGACCGATCGCTTTTATGCGTCTTTTTAGGACGGTTTTTTTTCTTTGTCATTTCTGACGAAATTTCGGCAGAGAGGTATTTTAAAATACCTCATTTTTGTGTTCATTTATTATTTATATTATTATTATTATTATTATTATTATTATTATTATTATTTTGATTTTCCAATTTCTATTATTTTTATTTGCTTATTTATTTTATTTCCATTTTCGTTTTTTATATTTAATTAATTTAATTATTTTGTTTTTTATTTTCATTTTATTTTGTCCTTTTTTCTGATTAAAAAATCAGAAAATTGTCCAAAGTCAACTTCTCCCTCACATGCAAAGGGGACATTTTTCCTGCAGAAAGTTGTCCTTGTTTGTCCAAAAAACCTTCTCTGTTCCCTTTTTTTGTATATAGTGAACAGATGAAATCAGGACACAAAAATTCATCAGTCTCAGCCGCACAGTTTCCACAAAACAGAACGAAAAAATTCCAAAAAATATATTTTCATTCCAAATCAAAAATACCAGAAAACAGAAACCCAGCATCATTTGTTCATCATCCATCATCATCCAAAACACAGATTCAAAACAAAAATCGAAATTCATCATACACATTCATAAAACCCAAAACCGAACCTAATAATCATTATCACAGAACCAAAATCCCCTTTTCTTCGAAGATCAAATCAAAAATCAGAGAACAGAAACGACGACGAGAAGGAGAAGAAGAAGATCTAGAACAAACAAACACAGCGAAGGGTTTTTTTCGTTTCCATTCTGTTTCGATTCGATCTTGTCCGTGGGGGGTTTTGTTTGTTTATTTTGGGTTTAGATTTAGATTTATGAGTTGATTTTGTATGAGTTTGTTGTTAAAATATTTTTGAAAAGATGAAGTTGTATGAAAGAAAAAACAGAGAGAAGGTGAAGGAGAGAGAGGGTGACGGCAAGAGAAGAGAGGAAGAGAAAGATGGAACTGATTTTTTAGGGTTTTTGGGTTTATATACCCTGACCCGATCCAGTGCGTGCCCATCCATAGACATATCATACACCAGCGCATTTATGATCCTCTGATTTTGATCAAACGCTCCATATTTAATCTGGCTGGGATCAGATCAGGGTTGTCTGATTTAATCAAACGTCCCTGATTTAATCCCCTTCTCTTACACGCCCATGGGCTTTGTGGGCTGGGCTTAGCTCATTTTTATTTTTCACACCCCCTTTTTATTTTCGTTTTAATGTTCGCACCCCCCTGTTTTTATTTTATTTTATTTTTTTAGCTTATGAGATAAGTGCTTTTGGCATAAGCTATTTTAGCTATTATTTCAGCCGATCAAGCATGATGTCGAGGCTTATTTATTTTTTTCTATTTATTTGATATTTAGAAATTGGTAATATTATTTCATGTTTTTATTTTGTTAATTAAATTTTATTTTTTTAGCTTATGAGATAAGTGCTTTTGGCATAAGCTATTTTAGCTATTATTTCAGCCAATCAAGCATGATGTCGAGGCTTATTTATTTTTTTTCTATTTATTTGATATTTAGAAATTGGTAATATTATTTCATGTTTTTATTTTGTTAATTAAATTTTATTTTTTAGCTTATGAGATAAGTGCTTTTGGCATAAGCTATTTTAGCTTTGTTTAGCCTTGTAAAGCATGATGTCGAGGTTTATTTTCATTGTCTTGGTTTCGTATTTATTTATTTATGCTATTTATCCATTACATATCATATTTATTTCATTACATCGATTTATTCATCATTTTTTTTACCGTTATTTTATTATCGTAACATTGAGTATTTATCGCTTATTAATTGCCATTTACTTCTGCTTTTGAATTTAGGATGTAAATAGGCCAAATGTAATTAGCATACCCCGTCTCTTGCATCATTTCATATTTATTTTCTCGCAAGTATTTTAGAGTGTGATTAGGCCAATGTACTCATAAATGAAAAATTGCATCTCATGCATATTTATTTTTCATCGCATTCCGTCCATATGCGTAATTTTAAATTTCGAGGGAAAAGACACCGTTTTGATCGAAATATCATTACGGATCGTCTTCACGCTTAATTCGCTTTTTGCGACATTATTATTCTTTTAGCGCTACCTTTTAATTTTAACCCAACATTCCATTTTAAATAATTAGTCATTTTATTCTCAAAAATGAGGTCAAAACCTCTTTCAAAAATATCAACACAATTAATTTTCAATATCATCAAGCATCAAAATATTTTGTCATCATACACTTTTCAAAACCTTGGATTTTAACCCAAGAGTCTTTTTATCGCGAGCTTGGATTTTAAACCAAGTGCCTTGGAATTTAAACCAACGGCGTCTTTTATCGTGAAAACCTTGGATTTTAACCCAAGAGTCTTTTTATTGCAAAACTTGGATTTTAAACCAAGTGCCTTGGAATTTAAACCAACGGCGTCTTTTATCATTGAAAACCTTGGATTTTAACCCAAGAGTCTTTTTTACCGCGAGCTTGGATTTTAAACCAAGTGCCTTGGAATTTAAACCAACGGCGTCCTTTATCGTGAAAACCTTGGATTTTAACCCAAGAGTCTTTTTACCGCGAACTTGGATTTTAAACCAAGTGCTTCTTTTATCGCTAAAACCTTGGACTTTAACCCAAGTGTCTTTTTTTTTCCCTCGCCTAAAAATCTTGGATTTTAAACCAAGTGCATTTTCTTCATTCATACATCTTTAATCATGCAAAAACCTTGGATTTTAAACCAAGTGTTTTTTATCACTCAAAACATTTTCTTAACAAACCTTGGATTTTTAAACCAAGTGTCCGCGTCTTATTTCATAATCAAAATCAATTTAACCATATAGACTTTTTTCACAAATTAACATCAATCAAACTCACATTTTGCCATTTTTGGCTTTTGGTATTTTAAAACCATTATCAAAACCTTAAAATCAAACAAACAAATTTACTCGTCTTTTTACCCCGAACTACGGTGGTTTGATCCCTCGGGTACGTAGGCATGAGACTTGTCTCTCCAATCAATAAAATCAACAAAAACATTTTTCCTTTTCCATCACTTTAAACTTCATTTTTTATCCTCACTTTAATTCTCATAGTTATACATTTTTACAAGCAAATAAAATAAAGCGCATAGATAGAATAAAACAAAAGGTTCCTATAGAGTACTATAGATACTTAGGGTGCTAATACCTTCCCTTCGTATAACCAACCCCCGAACCTTGTTCTCTAAAAAATAGGTTTTTTTCGAACTTTTTCCCTTTCCCTCGGATAAATTAAAGATCGGTGGTGGAATATTAAATTGCGATTCGAAGTTAATTAATAACTCGATATCCAAAAATCACCGCGACAGACTAAAAGTAGAAAAAATATTTTAGAGAGACTAAAAACAAAACTTAGAATATTTATAGGGACCAGAAACATATTTATCCGCAATAACAATAATAATAATCTATTTGGATTGGGGCTATTTGGATGACGTTATGGGGAGAATGTCTTTCCCAGTTTTGTGGCGGAAATGGATTAAAGAATGCATAAGTACGGCTACAACATCAGTTTTAGTGAATGGTAGCCCAACCGATGAATTCCCTCTTGAACGGGGATTGAGACAAGGGGATCCTCTATCACCTTTTCTTTTTCTGGTAGCTGCGGAGGGTTTACATGCGATGATGAAGGCCATGGTGGAACGTAACTTATTCACGGGTTATAGGGTTGGCGAGTCTGATTCGGTTTCGATTTCGCATCTCCAGTTTGCTAATGATACGCTTTTGTTAGGGGAGAAAAGTTGGGCCAATGTCCGTGCTCTGCGGGCTGTTCTTGTGTTGTTTGAAACTATGTCGGGTCTTAAGGGTAATTTCAATAAGAGTATGCTGGTTGGCGTTAATATCCCTGATTCCTGGTTATGCGAGGCGGCATCCTCTCTGTGCTGTAGTTTGGGAAAGATTCCTTTTATGTATTTGAAACTTCCTATTAGGGGTGATCCGCGACGTCTGAGGATCTTAGGAAAACGTCTTGGATTAACTGGAAAACTATTTGTTTACGTAAGGAGTATGGAGGTTTGGGGGTTAGGCAGTTGAGGGAGTTTAACGTAGCTTTGTTAGGTAAATGGTGTTGGAAGATGCTAGTGGATCGAGAGGGATTGTGGTTTAGAGTGCTGACAGCTCGGTATGGGGTGGAAAAAGGTAGTTTGAGAGCTGGAGGGCGGAGAGGGTCCTCGTGGTGGAGGGAGATTGCGAGCATCAGGGACGGTGGAGGTGGGATAGGAGGAGGGTGGTTTAGGGAGCACGTGGTGAAAAAGGTGGGAGATGGGTCAGATACTTTTTTCTGGACTGATCCTTGGGTGGATGAGATTCCTTTGAGTGAGCGGTTTGGCCGCCTGTTTGACTTGACAGGGACCAAATCGACTTCGGTGGCAGAGATGTTTTCTCTAGGGTGGGGAGCGGGCGGCGAGGCGTGGGTGTGGAGGCGTCAGTTGAGGGTGTGGGAGGAGGATATGTTGAGGGAGTGTCAGACTTTACTCTCTACTCTTTCCTTGTAGGTTGAGTTTTCAGATAGATGGTTTTGCCAGTCTGACCCTAGTATAGGATATACTGTTCGCGGTGCATATCAGTTGTTGACGTCACAGGATTCAGTTACTCTCGATGCTGCGGAAGATCTCATTTGGCACGGTCTGGTTCCCTTGAAGGTCTCCGTACTTGCGTGGCGACTCTTGCGAGACAGGTTACCTACTAAATCAAATCTGGTTGCACCGTGTGTCCGGATGCAGAGCGGTTGAATCAGCGCAACATTTATTCCTCTCTTGTAGCACTTTTGGCTCCCTTTGGTCACTTGTTAGTTCTTCGATTGGTTCTTCTTTGGTGGAGGCTCATACACTGTCAGATCACTTCGTTCAGTTTACCTTTTCAGCAGGCAGTTCTCGAGCGCGTCGCTCCTTCATGCAGGTCGTTTGGCTAGTTTGTGTGTGGGTTGTGTGGACCGAGAGAAATCACAGATTGTTCAGAACCTCATGAAATTCTTTATATCACATGTTGGACAAGATCAAAATTTCCTCTTATAGGTGGTTGAAAGCGAAGAGTAGTACTTTACCTTTAAATTACCATAGCTGGTGGTCTAGTATTTTGCTTTGTATGGGCCTAACATGATTTGTATCTCTTGGTTATTTGTATTTGACTATTTGTAATCTTCCATAATCTCCTTCGGTACACCTTGTGCTGAGGGAATTATTTGGACTTGTTAATATAAATGTCTCATTTTGGCTTGTTCAAAAAAAAAAATTTATACCAATCTATTAATATGAAAAAGCCACACCTATTTACCTTTCTCTTTCCTCAAAAATTCTCTCCTCTCAAGCATCCTCTCTTCTCATGCATTTGACAATTAATGTTATTATTACAATTAATGACTCTAATAATATTCTACAACAAATAAGTCAAAAATTTAAAATTCAAATGTTTTCAAAATCAATATTAAATGTGTTTATTTCAATTAAATTTATTTGATATTGTTTTCAAAATTCAAATGTAAAAATTTATTGTGAATTGTCATGATTTCTTCCTAACTTGGCTATATAAGGTGATGGTGATGGAAAAACTTTACTCAATAATACTAACAATATTTTTTTTTTATTTTTTTCTTATTACTTTGCCAAAAATCAATTTTTCGTTCTTCTTATTTCTATTGCACAAAGGATGAGGAGAATTGAGTTTTTTAAAAAAAGAAAAAGAAATGCATGATATCTTTTTAAAGTTAAATTGAATTTGATTGTTTTATAATACTATCTATTTATTTGTTGTTTATTCTTTGTTTTCATTTTTTTTTAATTGTTTCAATGTTTGGTTTATTGAATTGTGTTCATGTTGTGGTTATTATTTTATTTCATTAGTATTCATGTTGGTTATTGTTTAGTTTCATTATAGGAATAACCTAACCTTTTGATTTTTCTTTTTAATTAGTATTGCTAATACTTTCGCCATTTTTATTATTGATTCGTAGAAGAAAAAAAAACATAACTTTTTCTAAATTCTAATATTTTTCTCATTTTCTATTTGATTTGCTTTGCAAAAGAAGGACAAAGGTTTGCAATGATGTCTTGAATGAGTTGATTTGATGAAACATAGATACAGGTACATACTTTTTTTATGGTACAAGTATTCATGCTATTCTATTTTAATGCAATATCTTATAATATCAGGGTTCCATTTTTAGAGGATTATGCTCTCTTCAAGAACTACTCAACCATATGAGGCACATTGGTGTAGACATGAAAAAAAATTGTATTCTAAGTCATTGAACTATTTGTTTTTTTGCTTGAAAACTTTGTATTTATAATTTATTTTATTTGTACTTTGTTTAAAGTGCTTAAAATTAACAAGTTTGTTATTTGAATTCAAGATGACATCGCTATACTTTATTTTTAATATGTTGAGAGTTTTTGAAGATGACTAAAATTATTAAATGATCAGAAATTAACATCTTGATGCATGTTACTCACTATTTCCTCTGTATATATGTTTTACCATTTACTTCATCGTGTATTCAGTGGTGGGAGGAATAAAGTAAGAAATTTCGAATAAGAAAATAATTTTTTATTTTAAATTGTTTCTATCCATCATCAGTTGGTTCATGGATGATTGACGTTGAATTTGATAGGAAGAACTACGATTTGATCCCTGCAACCGCGATCAGGAGGCTTGAAACACATGCCAAAAATGATTTGTATGTCAATTGGTTACTATTTTCAAAATTCTTAAATAATAATTGCTATTGATTACATATTTTCAAAATTCTTAAATCATAATTGCTATTGATTTTACAAAAGTTAAGTAAATCTTGTGGTAATCAAATTAAGACAATCAAGATTTTTTTTTTCAGGACAACGAAATATGTTGGTATTCAATTGAGATTTTTTGTCATTCATAGAATGTCCATTGGTATTCAAAAGTTTATCGATTTTGACAGGTTTTGTTATGGAATAGATTTCATGAGACTTTTTAGTTGAAAATATAAATACTACACTCCTCAAACAATCCCACTCCAAACCGTGAGATTGTTCATGCTATCCCACAGACTTTTTTTTCCTATTTCATATTGCCATCAGAACTCAAGTTGAAAATATGTTGTTGTCTTACAACTTGCTATAATGTTCATACATATAATTACTCCATTCAGTCTCATATATAAGAAACAAAAAAAAAAATTACAAAGTCTTAAATATAAGAAAAAGTTACTACAATCATTACATTTATTTTGAATATTCCAATTTTATCCTTTGTTTTACTTTTCCCCATAATAAATAATAATTTAATTTAAACAAAAAGTAAGGGTAAAAGTGGAAATGACACGTTTTTCCTAATCATTTACTCACTTTCTTAAAGGGTGTGCCTTTTTTTTTTTTTCTTATATATGAGACCGGAGGGAGTATGTGTCTCTTACATAATTTTACAGAATTTCTTCTCTTACAAGTGGAATGGATTATATATACTTTTCAATCAATTGCATACCTATGACAGAACTTTTTTTTTCAACGTATGCCACGCACAAAAAATATTTTGCTATATTGTTCAATCATCATCATATATATACCACTCTCAAAATTCTTCAAAACGAGATTCCACATACAAGTAATGATGCCCAATAAAAAAACATTTTGCTATATTGTTCAATCATCATACATACCACTCTCACAATTCTTCAACATAACTTTTCTTTCTTTCAATTTAACGTAATTGATTTTTTTTCTTCCATTAGTTATGTTGTTTCTTCTTTTATTTGTTTTGTTTTCTTGATTCATTGATTTTATTTTTTTTATATTGATTAATTGTTATTGTTATTATTTATAATATTTGATATTATTTTACCAAACCAATAACTTTCTTTTTTTGAATTTATTGAATAATTTGAAATCATAAAAATCCATAAAGTACTATGAAATCTGGAAAATTTGTGTAATGAATTCATTAAAGTCTTGATTGTTGAAAATCAGGATTGTTGAAAATGTCATTTAAAATCCCACAAAGTCAATACAATCCCACAAAATCTTTTAAAATCTTCAAGACTTTTTTTGTTAAAATAATTCTTTGAAATTCCAATTCAATACACCCCTCTTAAATTTGGAAAAGGGAATTATTATTATTTATTACCATAATATCAATAATGAAGAGCCAAACAAAAACAAATTGTATATCATCCATATCTATATTTTGGTAAAATTACTCTTTCAGTACCGATTTGATTTTTTATGTTATTTTTGTCTTTTTTGATTTTTCATCCATATTTGTATATAATATTTCAAGCTTTAAAATTATAATTTTTTTGGCTATAGCATATATGTATCAACAGGAATTTTTCTAATAGAATATTATTACGGTTTTTCTTGGAGATGGAAAATTTGTCCACTTGGTCGTATCAATTTGTAATTATTCCTCAATCAGTTAAAAAAATGAAATTGGCTGATATTATGACAAGGAAAATGTCAAAATGCTCATTTGTATGTATGGATAAAATTGAATGAAGAAATCGAAAAATACTTAACAGTTTTATCTCTTATTCAAAATGGTTCACAGTGTAATTCTTTTTTTTTCGATGATCCCTTCGTAAGATTTAGCAATCCCCTTAGGACAATACTAGGTAGCAGTAGCATAGATATATATCATTATGGTATATGTATAATGTTGTCTTATGCCTATCTTGGGTAAAAAATCTATATCCAGCTATCTAAATGTTAAAATGGATTAAAATTTTCTACATTAACATAAAAAGGGAGAAGAATAATATAAGATTTACCCAGTCCGGAGACTAGACATGTTATTTTTTAAATAGCATTTTTATTATACACTTTTTTATTTTATTTTATTTTTTATAATTATTATATACTTTTTTGATTATAATATATTATATATTAAATTTAATCAAAAGACACAAATATTATGTGTGACTTATTCATATTTAATTATGCATGTTATTTTTTTATTATTTTTCTATTTCTATTTTATATTTTTAAAGTTAAAATATTAAATTGTTAAATTTTTATATCATATTTTTCCCGTGCTTGGCACGGGTCCGGAGACTAGTATATAAAAAGGATAGAGAAGTTTGAGCTGATTTTTTATTTTTCCACTCTTACCCTTTTATAACCGCAAATCTTTGTCTATTTTTCCACTTTCAAACATAAAAGTGAGAGTGGTTTATTCCATTTTAAAAAAACGTAACTGCATTCATGCCCTTATGTGGCCATCGAGAACAATGAGCAAGTAAAATCTGCACAGCAATAATAGTAGCAACAACAACTTTCCTTAGTAGCAATAATAGCAGCAACAACAATCATATAAATAGGTCGTTAGATGTATTCTACGGATGATATAAAAACATAATAAATGTGGTGAAATTAAAATTTGATATTGAAAAAAAACTAATTAACACCAAATACGTGAATGTTTCCTATTTGGGGAGAGAAAGCTTAGCTACCAATCAAATTAACATGATACATTTACACACAGTGATACACAATATTGTTTGTTTTGGTGTGTGTTACAATTGGTTTTTTTTTTTGTTTCTTCAGTTCTTGTTAATTTATTGTATCAATAAAAATAATGTATTTTAAATTAATATTTAATATAATTAATAAAAATAAATCATTTTTTTTAACGTAAAAAATATTATTAATAATAACCTGTCTCTAAAATAGATCAATTGTGTTTTAGAATTATTAGAACTTAGATGATACCGCAACATGATAGCAACATGATATTAACAAGAATTCTTGAAACAACAAAAAAGTAAAACCGAAACAAAATCCATAGTGTGTTACTTAGGGTGCTGTTGATTTTGATTCATATCGTATTGGTTTGGTTCTTAGCAATTTCAATTGTTCAGCTTCTACTCTCTCTCACGAATTAGGAAATTAACATTCCAATTAATACATATTTGGTATTTTTTTTTTTTTTTGTTATAATATCATATTTTGATTTCACCATATTTATTGTGTTTCAATATCATCCGTAAGATATATCTAATGATCTATGTTTGTGGTTGAGAGATTGATGTAGAGGCTTTTAGAAGGAGAGGATCCAAATTCTTCATTTTCTTGCTTTATAATTTGTAAATTTATTCTTCGTAATTTTAATTTGTTTTCCTTCAATTTCGTTCTGCAGAGTAATATAACATTAATATATGCAAATTCGATGGTAGCTACAACAAATAAGGATTATTTTTCAATCATATGCAAATTCGATAGTAGTCATTTGGCAGGCATTTGACCGAAGCAGGAGGATTTCACCACCGACTGATCCGCTACTTATGTAGCGGACGTTGGTGGTGAAAGTTTAAAAAGTTACTCATTTTACAACATCCGCTGTTTAAATAGCGAAATGATAAAATGGAAAATCCGTAAAACACGCAAATATCAGGTAAAGTGACAAAAGTAAATCTCCTCTAAAAAATACACATGATTTCCTTTGGAATATATAAAGGCATGTATTTCTTTGGGATATATCAATGTCAAGAGGCAACAGCTAGCACAACATCTTTATTAAGTATTCAAAATTATCATAACAGAGAGGCAAATATACCGAATTCAAAACTCGACAACTCACATCTACTAAAAATATTTATTTGATTAAGACGACATCAATAGGACAAATCATCATTATTTTTTAGCTTAGTTTCGTTACAAACAAAAACTAAGAAGTTGACACGAGAAACCAAGAAACAAACACGTAGCAGAATCTCACAAACTAAGATCGCGGATAATTCAAACTGTGGAATGTGGGTAGTTTATTACTAATAATTTAGATTGTGTCGTGTTTGGACAAGCTTGCAAAGAAACTATGTACTCCTATGGTATAAACAATACTATATTTTTGGGTTTCATTACATTAATCTACACAGAATACATTGCGGGAAGTGTCTTGGTAATGGTCTTCTATCAATTGATTTTGATTTTCAGTCTTTGCTTTGTCTCATTTTGATTTGCTTTTTTTCTTTCAAAATATTTAGAATATGTTTGGAATAATTTTTATTTTTTGTTTTTAAAATATCTTTTGCAAATGTATTTTAGAAAACTTTTTTTAAGAAGAGACCTGTTTTACTTTTTTGTTTTAAAATTTGATACAAAAAAACAATTTTTTAAAACACTTGTAAAATTGGATTATCAATAAAAAAAATTAATTTTTAATTTTCAATTTTTAAAAATTAAAAAACTGTTTTTGAAAAGGGAAACAAACAAACTCTTACTCTCTTGTTTTGAAGGACTTTCGTCTTTCGTCCTCCAATATACAAATAGTTAAAGGGTCATGCTAACTAGTGCCCCCGAGCCACTAGTTAAGGAACCCAAAATCAGTGAAATTATTTAAAGGCAACTATGCATACACACACAGTCATCAGATATATATTTTCTACTCCCCCTGTTTTGCAGTTCAGTCATGTATATATATCTCATTCCCTCTAAATATCAGATCACTCCCCCTATATATCACATCTGGGTAAAAATTTCACTCCCCCTGATTCCATTCAACCCGTGCACACATCAACCCATGCTCACCAGAACATACATCACATATACTCCCCCTTTTTAGTCACAAAATTTTGACAAATAAAATCTTCATGCTAACTGAATAAAAACCAGAGAACAACAAAACCAAGGGTAGCACAGTGCAGATATTACAAACCAGTAAGATGTAAAATATGAAATTTATATCAATTTTGTTTAAGACAATAATTTAAATTTATTAAAATAATATATATTTTGTGTTATTATTTTAAATAATTTCACGTCAAAGTGCACATGTACATTAGTAAAAGTGAAAGAACAAAAAAGTACAAGTCACTCAAATCCTACAAACAATAATTTATTGAAGTAGCTTATAATCACTTAATTACATTTTTGGTCCTTTATCTCTATTTAGGTTTTAAGTTGGTCTCTTATCTTTTAAAAGTTTCAAGTTGGTCCCTTATCTTTTCTACGGTTCAATAAGTTGGTTCCTTCAGTCAATTTTTTTTACTATTACCGTTAAATTTGGACATGTGGCAAACTAATTTGGACACGTGGCACACTTAGACAAATGACACGTGTTCAAATTTAACAGTAATAGTAAAAAAATTGACGGGAGGGACCAACTTATATAACGGCAGAAAAGATAACGTACCAACTTGAAACCTAAAATAAAGATAAGGGACTAAAAGTGTAATAAGACAAATATAATAAAAGAAATAAATAAAAAAACCATTTGACGAGAAATGAAGAAACCTGAAAATAGAACGTGGAAATGCTGAAGATCGAGAAATGAAACAACAAAGTGGTAAGGGAAGGTCTCTTTGCACTCTAAAATATGATTTATCGAACATTTTTTTGTTGTACAGAGCTAAGGAAAGGAAAAAGAAAGGTAAAAAAAAAGAAGCAAAACTACACTCTTTTGAACTAGGTTACATGAGTATGCGGAGAGAAGCTCTTTCAAGCCATTAAGAGGAGTGTTATGAACCAAGTGATCTATGTTAGAGAATGCTCCATGTTTAGCAAGAAAGGTAGCGCAATTATTTCCTTCCAAAAGGGTGTGAACAATGTGCACTCGACAATTAAGATGTAGGAGATCTTTGATGTCATGAATTAGGGTACCATAACTTATAAAATCTAGAGTTGGAGCATGGAGAACTTTAATTAATAAGTATAAAAAAGGAGAGATCCTAACTCCCTCCCCTACCCTACTATAGCAATTAACATGGGAGGGAGGGGGAGGGAGGGAGGGAGGGAGAGAGAGAGTTTTGAAAATTCCAGATACGATATACATTATTTAAAAATTAAATTTAAAATTAAATATATAAATGCACAATATATAAAAATAACAAAAATCGATAATAATAATAATAATAAATTAACATTTAAATTACACAAACTGAGCAAACAAGTTTCAATTACATATCTTAAATTAAATAATTACTACCAAAAAAGAACATAACTATAGTACTATGCAAAAATATAATATCATTGATACCACCCCAAAAACATCATACTCTAACACTCATTATTTAAGCGGAAACATATATTCTATTAAGTACTATAAAAAAAGAACATAACTATAATACTATGCAAAAATATAATATCATTGATACCACGCAAAAAACATCATACTCTAACACTCACTATTTAAGCGGAAACACACATTATATCAGTCACACCTTCTTCCTCGCTATCAAACACGTATCAGACAAGATACTTCACCATTTTTAAAATATGGGGCTTAGTAGCTCTCCATTAACACCTCAATGATGCTACCCACAATTGGAGTCGGTAATGTGAGTCAATAATTGAAAATTGATGACGAGGAAACAAAACAATACAAGGGCATTTTAGTAAAGAGATATATTCAGTTAGCGACAAATCTGTATATATAGAGTGAGTCCCTCCCTATTAAGGAAATACAGATCAAATGGTGAAGTGTAATGTAAATAATAATAATGTGAATCATATCATAAAATCAAATGCTTAATAACATCTCTCCTCAATCATCAAATAAAGCACCAACCTTCTCTCTTTCTCTTCCACCCATTCGCTTCTTCCTCTGTTCCTCTATTGAAAACCAAAAACTCTGGGGTAACCGCAAGAAAAAACACAAACCTAAAACCATTTCATAAAACCCAATTCTTAAACAAAAACAAAACCCAAACCCCTCCAATTATGCCATGCTTCACATCAAACCCTTCTTTTTTCTTCCTTCTTTTCTTTCTCTCCCTTTTCTTTCTCTCCACCAATTCAAAAACCCCTCATTTCCATTCCCCAGGTACGTACGTCTTTTTTTTTTTTTTCCTTCATTTTTTCAATTTTCTTTTATTTATTTTTGAAATGGGTACGTGATTTTTTTAGATGATGTTGATGGTGAGAGAAACCATAACGAGGTGTTACCATGGAAAACGAGGAGATCTATGGCGGAAGATGCTGTTTTGCCAAACGCTTCTTTAATATTGGCTCAAGAACGGACAACAAGAAAGGACCCTCTTGATCATTTCAATATTTACAATGGTGGTTGGAATATCAGCAATCAACATTACATAGCCGTAATTTTCTTTCCTCATTTTCTTCCAAACTTGTTAGTACTGTTTTTCTTCTTCATTGCTGTCTGCAACCACAATTGTTGCTATGGTATATATGATGATGATATAAAGGTTTTAAAGAGCTCTGCTACGAAACCCACACGGGTTACCTTGGATTCTTATGCTCCTTTCAAGGTCTTAGATTTGAACCCTCCTCGTATGCCTGGCTTTTTTTTTTCTTTTGAAGAAGCTAAATTTGCCCACCCAAATTGGTAGCAGAGAGAAAAGAACCTGAGACCTTAAGGAGGAGCACACTCTCAGGTCCCAAGCCAATACCACCAGACCAACCCAAGTGGGTTTCATATGCCTGGCTTTAAACGATGTCCCTTGGATTAGTTGGTCCTTGGACCGGATACTGAGTCATCAAAACAAAAAGAGCTCGATATTCTTAACTGCAACCGCAATTTAGAACGATAGTGGTTTGTGTTGTGTTGTTTTTTTAGATGCTTTGGAAATATTAATGTTTGGCTAACTTGATGTTGTTTTTTGTTTTTTGTTGGTGCAGTCTGTAGTTTTTACTGCAGTTCCATTCTTTATTGTTGCTGTAGTATGGTTCGTGATTTTTGGGCTTACTTTGTGCATCATATGTTTGTGTTACTGCTGTTGTCGTAGAGAACCTTATGGCTATTCACGTTTGGCCTATGCTTTGTCCTTGATCTTCCTCATTCTCTTCACCCTTGCATCAATGTATTGTACCTCTCTTCCTTCTCCTCTTGTTTTTTCTTTGAATGAACCTTCAGTTTAGTATCTGAATATCAAACTCTCATCATTTTAGATTTTAAACTATGTTAAATTAATAAGTAGTCGCTCTGTCATTTTAGTCTCTAAAATATATAAAAATCAATCACGTTAGTCCCTAAGATCATTATAATTGGGACTAAAGTGGCAAATTTTATATAATTTAGAGACTAAATTGGAGAGACATTGATGTGTTAGGGACTAAATGATGGTTTTTTCATATTGTTTTTATTCGGAAAATCTTTTATTGTTGGGATTTTCTTAATTTTGTGTGGTTTGACTTTGTTAGAGCTGGATGCATTGTACTTTACACTGCTCAAGGGAAGTTTCATGATAGCACCTCAAAAACACTGGAATATGTTGTCAGTCAAGCTGACTTCACTGCCGAAAACCTCAGGAATGTGTCAGATTATCTCGATGCAGCCAAGAATATCGGAGTTGATGCTGTATTTTTGCCCGCTGATGTTCAGAAAAACATAGATACCATAAAAACCAAGATTAATTCTTCTGCCATTGAACTTTCCACCAAGGCTCATGAAAATGCGGAGCATATACAAGATGGCCTAGATGGAATGTAAGTTCCGGTAGAAATCTTCAGTTTTTAATTGGTTTTTAACTATGTTTTTTCTAACCATCATATTTTGTGCGCTATAGGAGATTGGCTCTGGTTATTCTTGCTGCTGTTATGCTCTTTATTTCTTTTCTCGGATTCTGTAAGTTTTTGTTTTTTGTAATACATTTCATGATTTTTTTGCTTTGCTATAGATTTTTCCAGTAATATTGTTGTCTCATTCTTGTGTTTGGTGTTCAAAATTTTCTGCAGTATTTTCGATATTTGGGCTACAAGGTCTTGTATACTTGTAAGTTGAATGAATAAATTGAGTTGTCCATTTTCAGTTTTTATTTCCTGCAATTTATAAATGATGTGTTTCCCGTTGCTGCAGTTTGGTATTTTTCGGATGGTTTCTTGTTGCGGGCACATTTATACTTTGTGGTGTATTTCTTTTTCTTCACAAGTAAGTTCCTGTTTGCATGCTGAATTTATTTTATTTTTCACCTCGATAATATTATGGATATTTTAATGTCTGTTATCAACGGAGTTATGTTGTTTTTTTAACTCGGCACATATATGAGGTCTGAGGATTTATTCTCGGGTGCTTATAGGGTAGCTTTGATAGTACTTTTGTAAAGATTGATTTAATTAAGGCAAAATACATTCCATGGTACTTTAAGTTGTTTAATTATACCAGATTAGTCCTTTAAGTTATTTTTGTTTCACATAGATCCTTTAAGTCCTATTACTTATGTGTATATGGTTACTACCATTTTTCACATATTCTATTTAGATGGATTACGTTGTGTTTTGACAACACAAATTTTATTCTTGAAGGAAACATGCCTGAAATGTGACAAAGAATTAGTTGAAACTCCAGCTGTTTATGTTAACATAGAGCTTAATTACAGATGTTTGTTTCTATATCATATTCATTGCTACAATAATCACTTATGTTCCATTATAAAGAGTGAAAGACTTACTCTATATTTTTGCATATTTGTACTTGTACCAGTGCCGTTGCAGATACATGTGTTGCCATGGATGAGTGGGTTCAGAACCCTACTGCACATACAGCCTTAGATGAAATTCTTCCATGTGTGGATAATGCAACTGCCCAGCAAACCCTTAAACAAAGCAGGGAGGTGACGAGCCAACTAGTTATGTTGGTTGACAAAGTCATTTCCGATGTCACAAATAAAAATTTTCCGCCTCAAGCTGGACCTGTGTATTACAATCAATCAGGCCCCCTCATGCCTGTTCTCTGCAATCCGTATAACCCTGACCTCACAATTCGGACATGTGGTTCAGGGGAGGTTGCACTGGACAATGCTACTGAGGTAAGACACATTTCAGTAAATTTATATCTAGCAAAGTGTAAAAAGCCTAGTTAAGGCATTTTCTTGATAGCTCTCCTTGTTTTCAATTATTTTAGGCTAAAATGATACTACTTTACATTTCCTTTTATACCCCTAACATTTCATGTGATACTTCACACTTTTTTTACTATGATTCAAACTGCCGCGTACTTCTGATATAATGTGTGTGACATTTATGATTTGGTTTCAAACAGGTTTGGAAGAATTATACATGTGAGTTGTCTCCGGCAGGCTTTTGTAAGACACCTGGCCGGATGACCCCGGCTATTGCTTCCCAAATGGAAGCTGCTGTGAATGTAAGCTATGCCTTATATCACTATGTTCCATTCTTGGTTGAGCTACAAGATTGCACTTTCGTTCGAAAAACATTCACAGATATAAGCAACGACTATTGTCCCGGTCTGCGCAATAACAGTCGATGGATTTATATCGGATTAGTCGTAGTATCTGCTGGTGTAATGTTGTCTTTGATCCTTTGGGTCATTTATGCAAGAGAGCGGCGGCATCGTGTTTACGCTAAACAGTTCATTGCTGGATAAATATTTATATGTTGAGACTTGAAACATACAATATGATTCTCTTGTACATTTGAGATTAGATTGGTTTCGAGATGAATTTGGTATGTTATTTTATGTGATGGTAGAGTCATATATCTTACAATTTACCTATATACTTGAATAGATGTATGAAAAGGAATTCAAGGAGTTAAAAGTTTATTGGTGTGAATATTTACTGCGTTTTGATTTAATTGTTATTTGCAAAGAAATACATCTGTTTTTGTTTAAGAATTGTCAAATAGTAGAGTTTAATGGATACAGATAGATAGAGTAAAGAAACTTTACATACTCAACCAATAATAAGAAATACATCTGTTGCTTTTATTAAAAACTAGCGGGCCAGACAGACGCGTTCTAACCAAAATGTAGTATCTTTATATATAGTATAGAAGATGTCCATGCTAATTAATGCTCTAAGAATACTAGTTAAAGAACTAAAAAGAAATAAATTTTATATGGAAAACAATATATATCATCGGCTCAAAACCTAATATCTATGTCATAGCTCCCACCAAAGTGATTCATGATCAATAGGCCAGCTCACAGGTGTGACACAGAACAATGTGGGATTCGACTTTAATAATAAGGACCACCATAAAACAACACCACTAGCTTTCTTTGCTTAAACTTATATTAGACAAAGGTTAAACCTCTAATTTAATAGAGAAAATACAGCTTACCAATTGTGTGGTAAATACACGAGAAAAAGTTTCCTACATTATAATACTGTGTTGTACTATTCTTTTTGGGTTACACCCAAAATTGTTTTCATGAGATTAATTTAATCTCAAAAATGGGTGGTAATGTTAATTTCATTTATAAAAAGTATTGAAACTTTAAAATGATTTTCGAATTTCTCAATCATATAAAATTACAGTGTTAATCACCACCAGCTTCACCAACAATCATGAAAAGAAGAAATATTATAGAGATGCAATTTTTAAATCATAAAATAGAAAATTTAAATTGTTTCTACGTGCTAAAGAAGTTTGACATTGGTTGTAACATAACCTGAATATGTGTTTATAAAGTAGAAGCAATCGTCAAATTACAAGCCAATTTTGTAGAGATAAGTTATATCCAAACTCATTCTAAGACTACGTACTTAACATCAAATTATGGCTCTGTTTGCTTTGGATTTTTTTTTAAAATAATTTTGTAGTGTTATAAAATTTTGTATAAAAGAAATTGACAAAGAATTTTTTTATAAAAGCTTCAAATGAAAATTTTGTTTGAATAGTTATTTATTTTTAAAATGTCATTTAAGGTATTTCATCATTTTATTGAAAAAAAAAAATTGGATATCAAAATTTCAAAAAATGACTTAATTTTGAAGCTATTTTCAAATAAATTTTCACAAAAATCATTTTTTAAATACAATTTTTTAAAAAAGTTGCGATTTTGACTATGTTTTGAACTTCAATAATGTACATTTATGTTATATGATGTCAAAATTAGTATTTCAATTTAGAAAAAATAAATAAAAAAAATTATAATATTTTGAAAAACGATTTTTTAGAGTTGAAACAAACAGACCCAATATTAAGAAGTCCTTTTTTAGACTTCAAGGCCAACCTTGATGGTGGTTGGAATTCTGTATATTTATTAGAACAAAGCTCACTTTTGTTGATATCTAAAGAATGGATCATTATTTTGGAAAAAATTCATCATGCCTTTTCTTTTCTTTCTATCCTTCCCCAAATTACAAACTTTAAAAACCATCTCTGCTTTCCGAGTTTTGTTGATTCCATATATCCTCTTTGAAGCAAAATTTCTATACTTAATTTTGCAAAGAAAATTTCTCAAGGGACCCCCCATCTCTTTTCTACCCCCTAAATTCCAATTTTGCCCTTAAAACACTTCAGTTTTTAAAAACCGACGTTTTTTTGCCTTGAATTTTTTTTTTTGGTTTATAGGAACCGAAATTCCTCTGAATTTTCACTACCAAAAAATTTGATTTTTTCGAACCAAAATTTCTACAGGTGCGAAATTGGAATATTGGGGGTAGAAAATAGATAGGGGGTTAGCTTATGAAATTTTATTTTGCAAATTGAGGTTGCAAGGATACAACAATATGCAAGCTTGGTGGTCACATTTCAGGCCCGTTTGTTTTTCCTTTTTGTAGAAATGATTTTTATAGTGTTACAAAATTTTGTGTAAAACAAATTTACAAAGAAATTTTTTATAAAACCTTCAAGTGAAAATTTGATTTGAATAGTCATTTTTATAATGTTATTTTAGGTATTTCATCATTTTATTGAAAAAAATTTAGAAATCAAAATTTCAAAAAATCACTTAATTTTGAAGCTATTTTCAAACAGATTTTCATAAAAATTGTTTTTGAATTACAACTTATGAAAAAATTGTGTTTTTGATTATGTTTTGATCTTCAATAATGTATGTTTACGTTATATGATGTCAAAATTAATGTTTCAATTTAGAAAAAAGAAAACAAAAAAACTTATAATATTTTAAAAAACTATTTTATAAAATCTATTTTGAAGAATATAAAAAAAATCATTTTTTAAAAGCTGAAACAAACAGGTCATTCATCATTCATAGAAATAAAGCAAGAATCCACTAAGAGGCACAGCTCACCGTTTGCCTTTTGTTTCTTTTATAGACAAGATTAGTTGCTTAAAACAAGCCCTCCCTCCTATATATAATTATTTGGCAAATGTTTCTGAAGGTACGTGGGAGAAAACACAAGGGGGGGGAGGGGGGGTTGACTAAATGTAAAGATGGAAGAGTAAATAAGAGAGAGAGACACAAGGATTTATACTGGTTCCCCTCACAAAATGAGAGTACTCCAGTCCCCTTGCACTTCCAAGGGATTTCACTATAATCAAAATATTACAATCCTAATGCTCGAGCACACAAGCAAGAGACTTCTTTGCTCTAAGTCACACAAGACAAAGAGACTTCCTTGCTCAAATCACACAAGATAAGAGACTTCCTTGCTCTAATCACACAAGATAAGAGACTTCCTTGCTCTAATCACTAAGACTGAGACTTTTCCAAATTACTCACACAGGAGTAAATACTAACTACTAAGCTTAAAATTATTACAATAATAACTTCAGAGGCTTTAGCTAGTTTTCAAGTTCTCACTTAATTCTGAGAGATAAAATATATGAAGATCAGTTGTCATCAATTTCTTTCTTTCACATATTTATATGAGTGAGGAAAGATATTGAGACTTGTAGAATCCCGTTGTAAATGGACAGCTGTAACTTTTGAAAATACTTTAAACATAGCCGCGTCTTCTTCACAGTTAAGCTCACGTTTTACTGTCTGTCCAAATACAGTAATAAGGTACAACTAGCTCCTAAAGAGGATAGGATCACATCCTTTATGAACGTTGTAATTAGTTGTCCTTATAGAGATCATCAGGCTTAGTAAGAGTGAGTGATGTAGCATTTCTGATGATCAATGGAATTCTCTTTGCTTCTGATGAACCTTGATCTTTTGAAGTCTGATTGGTCTTGAATATTTGGCCTCTGATAGTCCTTCGTAATTCAGCTTCTGAACGTCTTCATCTTCTGAATAACTCTTGACTAACACCAAATAGCTTCTGAACTCTTGTAGGCATCTGAATGTCTGAGCTTCTGAACTTCTCTTAAGCTTTTGAACTTTTGTAGACATCCTGATCCTTTTTGAGCTTCTGAACGCATTTAGCTTCTGACCATGTTTTAGCTTCTGAACTCTTTCAGAGTGTAATGTTCAGACTTTCATAAGGTTCCTTCAGAGCATAAATCAAGTGTGCTAATGTATATTCTTAAGATTTCCTGCACACTTAATTTAAACATTAGTAATCTCAATTGTCCATTTAATACTTTGTTATCATCAAAACTAAGGGTGTGTACCAAAACACATTTTGTTCCAACAGTTTCATCTGGCGAAGGATCACGAAAAGCACCGGAAACGGAAAATATGTTGTGATTTATCCTTTTTTTTATATTTTTTTTTTAAAAAGTGATTCCTTTCTGTAATGGATAAATAAATTCTAGGACAAATCGATAGAATCAAAGTCTCAAGTATAACACCCGGCTAATTTATCTAGAATATTAGTCGAGACATAAATAAAAGGATCGGGACACATTAAAATTTCTTAATTAAACTCATTGTATAAGCTCATAAAACATAAAGGCCTTGTCATTCTACAAGTATCAACTAAACTGAATAATAACATTCCTATCATAATGTAACTTAAACTTACATCAGAGTCATCAATAACTAGTCAATACAATATATTATGACACTAACTTATACAACAGCTTAATAAAATAACCAAATAAACAATGACTATAACATCCAAAGCCACTTCACTTCGACCAGTCCATAGCTCTCTGCTCATCAACCTATTTATCTGTAATCAAATAGTCGTGGGGTGAGACTACTAAGCCTCAGTGAGTTTCTTAGTACTCTTCTATTTGGTGTATAACACTGGGGCTCCTTAAAACAATCAGCTCACAATACTTAACTTATTTTAACTGGATTTCTAATAATATACGGAAATCCTCTTATAGCTTAAGCTATATTGAACTATGGCTGGGATTAACCACTAATTTAATCAACTATTCTAATTCTTAATGTTTTTAACTTTGCAACCCATCCCGAGGAACTAAATAGCTTATGCTCTCGTGTGTCGATACACGTTAACACACATTTAAACAATTTAGGATTTACTTATATTGTGCTAAGCACTTAGAGTTCATGGGATAGATTAACACTTACAAAGTTCAGTCAACTCCAAATGATTACCACAATATAAACCATAATCGAATATATATGATGTCAATGTGTCTAATCTATGGGTAAATTTGCACAAGTCATAAGCCTCTAAGTTATCATTAAATCACCCTAAACATTGATGTTGAAATGGTGTGTGAACCTGTTTAATAATCAATAACTATTACCGTACGAGTCGGAAGTCATCCGGGCATTAAAACAACAAAATTTTCCCCTTTTACATAGAGTCAGTTGATTGGGACAGAAGTGGTTCAATTTCAATCGATTGGATTTGCACTATGTCATCAATGTTACTAACTTTGCAATTAAATAAATTCCTACTCTTGGAATTTCTGCCAAGTCTATTTAAAGAAACCCACCTGAGAAAATAGCACTACCAAGCTGCTCCGCACGCTCTTAATCATCCACTCATGTACCTGCAATCCCAAAAACAGCAATTTGACACCATCAGTATCCCATATTCAAACGTGTGTACCAAACTCAATTCTAATCCAACTTTAACGAAACTTGTAACGAAATGACCGAAATTTCGTTAGCCTTCCAGACATGTAAGCACCAGACAAAACAGAGTTACGATTTGTCATCTACGATTCAATTACTGAAACATGTCTATATGAAATTTTGCAGAAAATTCATTACCTTCCCAAAATTCCATTCTTAAATTTAAGTGCATTATTTTTTTCTCCAACACCCATAAGTGATAAGTTTGTATTTTTCACATGCAATCCATATAAAAGAAGGGATAAGGGTTTTAGGGTTAATACTTCAAATTGATTTAAGAAAGAAAGGGAAATTGTGAGTATGGTTCTTACCTTAAATTCCTTGATTCAATTTCTCTTAACCATGAACTTCCTGTTTCCATCATAGCTTCAGCCCCTTTGGTTGTAATGTTCAAAAAGCTTGAGGTTGAGGTGATAATCACACATGGAAAACCTTAATTTCTTGAGTTTTGATGAATTTAAAAAGGCTAGAAAGAGAGGAAAGATTTCAAACAGAGGAGAGAAAGGAGAAATAAAACCTTACCATGATTCTATGGCTACTCAAGGATTATGAATTCCCAATTGCATGTGAAATTTGAGTTAGAGATTGCAAACTTGAATTATGGAAGTGATGGGGAAAGGAAAGGAGGCGTGGGAGAGAAAGGGAGTTTGTTGTTGTTGTATCAGGAAATGAATGAGAAATGGATGGTTATGGTTAAGTGAATGGCTTATATGCCTCTTGGCCTCATCCCTCTTATTTGCAAAATTGTCACCCAATACTTTGACTCATCATATTTACTAATCCAACTCCAATTTCAATTTACTTATTAAATCATTTTTCCTCTTTTAATTGAAGTCCCTAATTAACACCATTACTATTAATTAGAGTTGGGTTGTTACAATCTACCCCCTTAAAAGTAGTTCGTCCTCGAAATTCGGAAAATTCTTCATTTCTCATCTTAGTACTCGTGTATGTGCTCGACTTCAATTCATAACCGGTTATGGGTTGTGATTTAAAGAGTAACTAATTACCGCAATGTACTACATTAATCATCTGAACACTACTGTTGGGTTTTTGAAGTTGGCTACATTTGGCAAAAACAAGATTTAGTCATATGTTGGATAAGATGTGGTAAACATGTGGAACAACATCCTGTACCCTGAAGTGCGCGCGCCTTGTGAACAATGTAACTGTTTTATTTGTGAAATATATCATTTGAATCTTTTTATGGAAACCTCTGACATCAGACTTGTGCGCCAAGACTAGGATTTCTCATCTACTTGCTAAAGGCGACGTGTAACTTATTTTTCCTAAAGATATGCAAATATTTTAGGAAACTTGTGATTTGTTTGAAGAATTCTTTTGTGCTGGTTCCAGAAATATACCAGTTGTGTGAAGCTCGAAATTACTAAAGATTTGATTCCAAAATATATTTATGGAAAGCATATTTGATTCAAAAATATGTGAAAAATATATTTGATGCAAATATATTTATGGAAGGAATATTTTATGCAAATATATGTGAAAAATATATTTGATAGAAATATATTTATGGAAGGAATAATTTGTGCAAATATATTTGTGGAAAATATATTTTGATTTCTTGAGGCTGAAGCATACAAGGCTATAAATATTGAAGTCCTAAAACCTATTGAAGTTACTGAAACAGTTGTGTAAGCCGCAAAATTGTGTCTTAGGGTTTTAGTTTATTCTTTTTGTTATTTGTGAGCCTATCGTGTATCATTCTGATGCATGCTTAGGACTGTTGTTCTTTGAGTTTTAATCATGTGAACTTCTCTTAAGCTTTGAATTACGGAGATAGTTTGTGTTTGAAGAGTGTCTTCATAATCTTGTGTTTGTTACTGTTTTGAATATCACGCGGGTTGTGTGATAAGAGGGGAGGTGAGACGGGGTCTCAGGTCTAGGAGTTCCTAGGTTGGGTTAGCACGGGTAATATCTAAGTGATAAGTTGTAAACGGGTTGTTTGCTGAGAACTTAGAACTAGAACTATTATAGTGGATTCTCTCCTAGATTGGTATCCCCCAGAGTAGGCCGTGGCATACGCCAAACTGGGTTAACAACTTCCTGCGTTATTTATTTTCCAGTTATTTAAGTTTTATTAATTCTTGCATTCGCTGTGGTTTGAGCTGAACCAGGTGCTGACACATCTGGTACCCCATCTGGACTGCGCCAGAATTTTAACTACCATTGACATCCTACTTACACATCTCATGATTTCTAATCCTCAACTTCATTTCATCAATATAACTCTTGGGTACGTGCCTTTCGTATCACCTCTTCTTAATTTAATCACTCTTGGGCACATCAGTATCTCCACTCTACCCTTCATATCCATGGGTTCAAACGTTTTCTTATATGTGTCTAACTCACCCTGCATTCGTTTAGTCGTCGTACAGTCATCCACATCTATTCCTTTGGAATAAAACTTTCCTCCCTCTAGGAGTTGTTGGCCTAAAGTCAATCTTCTAATTACATTCTTAACGAATCACCTACCGCACACTCTGATCCCGTCATTTACAGCCTTCCTCCTGATGTCATTATAGCCTTCGCTTACAGCTCTCGGGTACTGTTACACCTCCTCTCTCCTTATTCGGTGTTCACCTCTACTTCATATCACATTGTTATATCTTCTGTCGCATGGCATCACAATCTTACGTGTCCGCGGTATGTCCATTCATACCTCGTCCGGTTGTGTCCTATTTTTAGTCCCTCTACTACATTCGTATTCGTCACCACATTTCTCCTTTCCTGGTATATATATACTCCACTTATGGCAACTCAATTGATTCAATATCGAACCTTACTTCATCCACTGATATTATTTGTGAGTTAGGCTCTGGTTGATTTCGCACTCCATCGACCTCTGTTACAATTAACTTCCTCCTTCGGCTCACTTTGCTATTGCTCCTAGTAGTAACTTCCTTAGTCAACTCACTTCGTTAGGTCGGTACTTGGCCTCCGGTACTGTCAGGGTCATCTTGGTTTAAATGCACTGAGTCTGGGAACTCGTCTAACGGTACAAGCTCCGCTACCAGTCATGGCCATTTGTAAACTTTCCATGTCGTGTATTTCACCGTTTGCTCCTCCTGTTATTTCCCTGGAAACTGTTCTCCCTATTACCATTCGTTAACTTCTTTACCCTTTAACAATTGACGGGGTTACTTCTAGGGAAATTTGGTCTTACCGTCTCCTACCACTGGCGACTGTCTTAGAAGGTAGGGTTGGATCTTGTACTGAAGATTCGGCTATAATAGTTCAGTTACTAATTGGAAGTTTTGAACACACAAGAAACCTATGATCTTCCGAAACGGATACTAAACCGAGACACTTAACTCTAGCCCACCTAATGATATTAACTAATAGGTTAACCATGATAACAGATAATTTCGGAAGAGAACAAGGCATTAATTTAGACAAGCAATCAATTTATGCTATCCCGAATTGGTTACTAATAATGAAGCTGAAAGACTGAAAACATTTTGCAGGAGATACCCAAAGTTAACACTCCAATTCATTAATATAACAGACTGACATTGAGGAAGGAATGCTTAAAACGTGCTTGAAACGTTGAGGTTTAGTATAGCGAGGTTAGAATTGTTCGGAGTTACTTATTTTTCTTATGGTTCAGGGAAAGTGATCAATAGATCAACCAGATAACAGAAGGCTTAAACTGAAACTACTCATTACTCTCCACGAGCAAACTGATTTCTACTGATTGGATCAACGCTAATTGGAGATTTGAGCACAGAAGGTTTGGTTTTCTCGATGGTGCCAGCTAACCGATTAACTAGAGATAATGATAGTTTTCGAAAGAAAACAACTCACCGATCGTAACGAGAATTTTCAGACTCATTCTGATCTAAACTGATTACCAAAGATGAATCGGAAAGCCGAGGGGAAATTATCTCGGAGGTACTTAAAAATGACATTCTGAAATATCATTTGGCTCGCTGATAATGATGGATTGGAAATGTTTGTGGCTTAAACGAACCCTTACACTGAACCTAGTTGATAGACGTTGAGTTATTGGAGTGAATTATCAGCCTAGAAGGAGGTCAGGCAGATTAAAGGAGAACATTCGTTTGGTTACACCAAGGTTTACTAATCATGAACTAAGCACTACCTGATCTGCTAAGTCTGGTTGAGGGAAGGTTCACATAGACGGGTGGATTGCCCACGCGCCAGGGTCCGCACATCACATAATGCTTAATTAGTTAATTCTTGCTTGACTTACCTTTTACTTTCTC
Organism: Trifolium subterraneum; assembly: GCA_951799995.1. Lineage (NCBI taxonomy): Eukaryota > Viridiplantae > Streptophyta > Magnoliopsida > Fabales > Fabaceae > Trifolium > Trifolium subterraneum. The sequence goes on along the minus strand of OX637462.1, from coordinate 38,576,880 downwards.
ATATAGCTAAAGGGGTTTTCCGTCTGGCTTGACAATTGCTTAAATCCAACTTCGACAGTTTACTCAACATATCCTCTAAGTATCAATCAGCCACTGTTTGACCATCAACCTCTCAGTTCCACGTATGCAATTATTGGTTATCATCTAATTCTCAAGCAAAACATTTTCACTTAACATCCCTACAACCTCGACTACTAAAACTGCAGGGTTCCATACGTACTGCTGCTTCAGTGAGTGCCGTCTTGATCTCGATTCATGTAGTCACTCCACACAGTGCACCGAAGACTGCCACTCTATTCACATTGTCCGTAGTTGTTAATTACTCCATCATCCATTTTACTACGTAAATCAGAACATAGTCGTCTTTACTCTGACGTTTAAATTGATCGTCCATCAAATGTCGCTCTTTCGTCACTTCTTCTTTCATTGTCGCAGGGCCTCACTTAGACATACATTACAATAAGTGACAATTCTGAAATTCTGGCGCAGTACTGTAGACAGATGTTACCACATCTCGTGCCACGTCTCATATCAGTACATAACAAGATAGACAAGGTAGAAATAAATTCCAAAGAAAGTAAATAACACAGTATATTGTTAACCCAGTTCATTGTAAACACACACCTACTTTGGGGGATACCAATCCAGGAAGGAAATCCACTATGATAACGTTAGTTCAAAGCCCTCAGCAAACACCCCGGTTTACGACTTATCACCTAACCACTACCCGTGCTAATTTCTACCTAGGAACTCCTACATATGAGACACCTCTCACTTCCCTCAAATAAAACAGACAACGTTGTTTACAAACGATTACAATCAAATGGTGGACACACACTCCTACACACAAATAGTTAACTCTCACTTAAAAGCTCTCGAGTAAATCACAAATACAACTCAACTAAAACAAACCAACTCTGTGCTTTGATAATCAGAGGCAGCAACCAGAGAGGTATACAAATTAAAGCATAAGGCTTACAAAGACACGAAACCCTAGCAGACTACATCTTTGATATTCTAATTCGGTTCGGTTTCGGTAAATAAATTAGGTCTGAGTCGTCCTTTAAATAGCCACGAGTTAGCATAGGCTGATCAGAAATTTTGGGTTTCACAAATAACTGAGATATAGGAAAAATCCAGTACAAACCTATTCTTCAAGCAAATCCAACATATTCCTAAAATATATGCACATATTTAGGAATTTATTTAAATCGCGCCTCCTTCAGCAAATAAAACATAAACCCTATTTTTGGGGCAGAAGTATGATGTCAGGGATTTCCTTAAAAAGATTCAAGTGAAATATATCCCAAATAAAACGCGTTACACTGTTCACAAGGCGCGTGCACTTCAGGTACAGGATGTTGTTCCACATGATGTCACATCTGACCCAACATCTGACTAGATCTTGTTTTTGCAAAATGTAGCCAATTTCAAAGACCTAACAAATTCAATTCCCGGCCTACTTAAATCCTGACTTGTTCTTCCGAAAGGAACTGCCACATTATTTAATCTGCTCTCAGTCATCTCAACTCCGGCCTTTGTCTTATTCCCCAACTTACAGTTGCGTCTCTTTAATCTGGTCTTGGTACTGGTCCCATACTTCAACACAACTGGTATTGCTGATGTTGTATCAAAGTAGGTAAGTGATTATCGTATCCACAGGGACTAGCTTGACATCAATCGTTGTTTCACAATCACCATTGGTTCTAAGTTTGGGTTTATAATGACTTTCACTTGCATAAGTTATAAATTGCGATTAAATAAAAGTTTGATTTCAGAGAAAAAGAATTGCCGGGATTAAACTTCACTAAATCATTCCTATGTATCAATTCAACCAAGTGTATATATGTTTTAGCTATTGATTAATACTTTCACATATTGCTCGTCGAATGTTTCCGTGTCCGAAATACATCGCGAAATCTATTGTATCGATTAACCCCCGATCTCTCGGTTTATCAATCTATACAATAGCATTAAGCTCCAATATCATGAGTGAATATTAAAATCTAAATCTATGTCTAGAGTTTAGAGTTTTACCATGTGATTATCCTAGCTCTTGAGATTCAAATAACATATGTCTATCCCATTCAAATCTTGAAGTAAAACATGATAAATAAGGATAACACAAATATTAATGAATAATCTAAAAACATATATATCACAAGATCAAGATCAATACATAGTCATGAGTAGTTACATTTAATCCCAACAATAAAGAAGTTTAGCCAACCATTGTGATGGTGGCAAGCTAACAAAGATGAAGAGAAGAACAAAGGATGAACATCAACACTTGATGTCTCAAGTAGTGTGAATCCACCTTCAATCTCCTTGGAAAATAGCTCTCTCTGTTTTTCTCTGAACCTTGTTGGTAAAAAAATAGAATATCTCCAATTTTCTGCATCTGATTTTATAGTGTTCTGCAAAAATGACGTTCGCTAAGCGAGGAAATGTTCGCTGCAGCGAACAAGCTTTCTTCAACATTGGATTTTCTTACACGTGTCCTAGACTGCCTCTTCAAACATACTCTCGCTACCACTCGCTGCAGCGACCTTATTGGCGAAGGCTTCGCTAGTGCTCGCCAGATGACCAATTCTTTTCTAGAAGAGCTCGCTGAGTGGCTCGCTATAGCTCGCTGCAGCGAATGGTCCAAACTCAAAATTCTTCTATTAGCTCAATAATTATTCCAAGAGTTTAAACCTGTCAAAAAGGTTGGGCAAATGTAATATTTGATATAATTTACTTATTTTTGCTCATGGCACAAATATTTACACAAAGGGGATTGTTTGATATAAGTTTCTTACAAAATAAGTTAATAAGTGCCTACATTTGATATACACTTTTAACTACTTTTAGGCACTTATCAACTCTCCCCAACTTAGGACTTTGTTTGTCCTCAAACAAAAGGTAAAAGCAAAATATTTACAAGCTCAAAATTCACAATCTCAAGAGTAGGTTTGCAATCAATCAAAGTTTGCAATTCTTTTTGTTTTAGCATGAGTAAACCAATGTCAACCAAGGACTAATATTCAAAATTTTCAAAGGAACAAAGCATGATCATGAAATGGTTTCTAGGCCTAAGTAAAATTCTCAACCTCCTTGTCAAACAATCAAACAACAAGTGCTATCACAATTTCCTCACAATATAACAATGTATCGCTCAAAGGGTAAGTGTTTAACTCAATCCGAGTAATATGCACACAACAATTCAATTCAAACATTCATCCAAGCAATATCACAAAACATGTTCTCAATCATGGATCACTAAGGACTTTATTAAGCTTGTAATGGGGCTAGGCTACAAAAATCATGGTTTTTCTTTGGATTCAAAAAGCCTAGGATAAGAGAGCATATTCTTTGACTATTTACATCACATAATACATTCACTCTCTATCATTCTCCCTTTTTCTTTTGATGTGGTGATTCTTTTCTTTGACACTTCCTTCCTTTTCATTTTCTTTGATTTTCATTTGTGTCAACTTTTCTTTCAAATATTTTTCTTTTCTTTTTACTTTAAATCACCACAACAATTGTTTTCTATCTTATTTTTCTACAACTTCCTTCATAAACATGCTGAATTCCTAATCAAATTTCAAGTATTAATCAAAGGTTAACACAAGCTCTTCAAATAACCCTGATTTATCACAAACCTGTCTTCAAGACTTTTCAAAGCATGTGAGCTTGTTTCAAAAAGATATATTCACAAAATACTACATAAACTAGTTGCCAAACACAAAATGTATTCCACATGTTCAACAAACTTGTTCCAAATACAACATAGTTCACATTGTTTCATAAAATAAAGACTGAAATTAAAACTACTGAAATTAAAACTAATTAAACATAAAGCATAAATGACTGAAAGCTTGTTAAATTAAAAACATCACTCAGTAATGGTAAGCTTTTCAATCATCTACACATGTGTCTGCTCAGTCAGACATGAGGTAATCTTCACCATTTCCATCATTGGTCTCTTCTTCATTAGCAGCTTCATTAGCAGCAGCACTTGTACTGCCCCCTCCAGGAAATTGTGGCCTGTCCGCAGGCCAAGCAACAAAAGCATGATACTCCTCATCTGATCTAGTTGGCTGGTTATCCCGAACTTGAAGAACGATTTCCTGAGCAGCAGTCATTGCCATGTAACTAGTATCATGAAGGTTACACAAATAATTGAAATATGTTGGAAAGTTTTGCTCAAAAGAGGGAGAAAAATTTGAAGCTTGTCCTCCTTGCTAGTGTGAGGATTGACAGGCTCAATGTATTGACAAGGTGCTCCTTTTTGTTGTCTTAATTTGCAATATCTAGTGACATGAGCATCATCCACCACACTTATAGTCTCAGTTAGTTGCTTAGGAAAAGCAACCTTAAACTTTTCACACAATCCCATGATCAGACACGGGAATCCGAGTTGAGCATTATTCTTTGGTCTTCCTGGCTTAAGCCCACTCTCTGCGAAGAGTTTGATTTCATTAGCAATCACCCCAGCCACATCAACTTCCCAACCTTGGTCAATATAATAAATCAAACCCATGATATCTGTTGTGCCATCAGACATATGACTGCAGGGCTGAATGTTTCGGAGGACCAAAAGTAGGAGAAGTTGATGAAAAGTGGTCATCTGGTTGCGTAAAGCCCTTAGAGGTCTGGGATTAGGTTCGTCACTGTAGTCAAAACCACCATTTATGCGGAGCAAGGCGGTAACCATAGCAGGAATATTCCAATTTCCTCTATTCAGGTGCTCTCTAAAAGCACAAAGTTCTTGGTTTCTCTGTGATCAGTGCATTTTAATGCACTTTTTAATCACTCTGTGCTATGGCAATTTTATGACTTCTCCTGCTAATTTGGTATTTTTATCATGTTTTGTGTTTAGAGTCTAGTTTTGCTATTATTTATGTTTTGCTATTTATTTTCGTAATAAACAGTAATTTGACACCTTCTGATTGTGCAGACCATAACTTGAGCTACGAATATCGGATTGAGGCGCGGGAAAATGCGTTGGAAAGCTAAGAGAAAGAGCTACAACTTTCATGTTGAAGTCGAAAGCCAATTTGGAGCGCAAATAAGTCAAATAATTACGTTTATGTCCCAGACGTGATTTAAATTTACCAATTTCCAGCATAACTATATTTTTCGGCCCAATTGTTTTGTGGCCCGTTTTGCTTGCTTATAAAAACCCAAAATTCAGACCTAGGTCACGCTCTTGACACTTCACACACGAATTCAAAAGAACCCTAGCAGCCACCACTTGAATGGAAAACTAATTCCTTTTATCAATCCGTTGGTTTGAGAAACTTTGATTCATTATTTTGAGGTTTGATTCTAATGCAATTTCAATTCATGTTTCTATTTCTTTCTCTGTAAATTTCTACTTATTAACTTGCAATTCGTTTATCATATTTGATGCTTAATTACATATAATTCGGTTTGCAAGTTTACGAGATTATTCGAATTAAGTTATCGCTTGTTTAATTTAATTCGGTTAGGAATTTACAGAGTCTACACACGCTTGTTGTTATAGGATTGATTTGAATTCACGTTTTTTTAATTTATATTATTGATCGTGATTCTGTGACGCTTGTTTGCTTTATCATAATCAATTGAACGTTCTGTTATAAGCTTTTCAAACAGTTCGAATTCATATAAAACTAATTGACGCTTGATTAGTTAGTTTTATGATCAATCAAGGATAGAAACTGAAACGAATTTATTCTTTTGCCATGAACCTATGATAGATGATGAACAAAGTTAGACGAAACCAACGGATTGATTGCTCGCTACTTATTAATTTTCACGAATTATTATTTTCTGTTTCAACTATCGAAAACCCCCATAATTTACAGTTTTTGAATTGTTTCTAATATAGTTAAACTGATTGTGAGTCTTTGGGAAACGACCAAGGTTAACTACCTTGTACTACTTTTCTTAAAACATTATTTGATCACGAAACGACCGTGATCAAATTGGCGCCGTTGCCGGGGACTCAAAATTGTGTTTAACCATTATTAGAGTTGTTCTGCAGGTCCTCGCGCCGAGGCGCAGAACTTTCGCGCCAGGGCGCAGGCAAAATTAGACAGAGACAGAATCTGGAACGCAGACTCGCGCCAGGGCGCAGAAGGTTCGCGCCGGGGCGCAAGCCACCAGCATTTCCAGATTTTGTCCCCTGTTTTTAATGAATTATTTACTGTTTTCATAATTTCAGATTTTGTTACTGTACGCGCAAATAATAAAAAACAGTAATAGAGTGTAGTTCGCATCTGTTTTGCCTTTTCACCACTCTATTACCTCAGAAAAAAATCAGGTTTCAAAGTCCCCTATTTTGGGACAAAATAACGGGACAGGACCCTCTCGGGCCCAAATTCATCATTTTTCTATTTTTAATGAATTATTTACTGTTTTCATAGTTTCAGAAAATTCCCAAAAAATTTGTGTCTTCCTTATTTTATTTAATTAGAATTATCGTGGTGTTTTTATATTTTATTTTATTCAGTTTGACAGTTTTTCTGTTTTCCTCGCCCATTTTCTTGTTGTAGGACATACAATTACCATAATTGTGTTGTCACTTGTGCATGACCAGGTCTGCTGGACACCTCAATCTGATTCCTCCTGATCCTGAGATAGAAAGAACTCTCCACGCACTCAATAGGCTCAACCGAGCTAATAGTGTGCATCTTGGTGATATTGATTCTAACCCTATCTCTGATTCTAATTCTAATTCTGATTCTGACTCTGATTATTTCCATAATTTATTTAATTCTGATTCAGAACTTGAAAATCATAACATGGCTGAACAAACACTAAGGCAGCTTGCTGCCCCTGATGTTAATTATAATGGCTTATGTATTGAATATGCTGATGTTGCTGTACCGTTTGAATTGAAATCTGGTTTAATACACTTGTTGCCAAGGTTTAGTGGTCTTGCAGGTGAAGATCCTCATAAACACTTGAAGGAGTTTCAGGTTGTATGCTCCACACCATTGAGGCCTGAAGGTATCACGGAAGATCATATCAAGCTGAGAGCCTTCCCGTTCTCCTTACAGGGTGCTGCCAAAGACTGGCTTTACTACCTTCAACCAAATTCTGTCACATCTTGGGCGGATTTGAAGAAGGTTTTTCTAGAAAAATATTTCCCTGCATCCAGATCTGCCTCGATCAGAAAAGAAATATGTGGTATCAGGCAGAGCAATGAGTCATTGGCTGAGTACTGGGAGAGATTCAAACAACTAGTTTCCAGCTGTCCTCAACACCAAATCACGGAACAACTCCTCATCCAATATTTCTATGAGGGCTTGCAACCGATGGACAGGAACATCTTGGATGCTGCCAGTGGTGGAGCACTTGTTGACAAAACTCCAGCTGCTGCCAAAACTCTGATTGAGAATATGTCACTAAATTCTCAACAATTCTCAACTAGAAACAATGCTGTGAACCAAACAAAGGGTGTCAACGAAATTCAGCCTTCTTCTTCTTCCTTCAAGGCTTTTGAAACTAGAATTGATGCCAGAATTGATGAACTTACTTCTTTGGTGAAACAGTTGGCAGTTAATAAACCTCAAGCGGCTAAAGTGTGCGGCATCTGTACTTCCCCTGAACATCCAACCGACACATGTCCTATTCTGCAAGATGATACAATAACTGAGCTACCTCAAGCATATGCAGCAACAGCAGCCCCTTACAATCAGAACAGGTATAACAATCCTGACCTTTCAACTAACAGGTACCACCCTAGTTGGAGGAATCATTCAAACCTCCGATATGGGAATCAATCACAGGTTGCAGCCCCTTCTGCCCCACCAGCCACGCCTTCACTGGAGGACCTTGTCAAGCAACTGGTTGTAAGTAACACACAATATCAACAACGAACAGATGCTAGCATTCAGAGCTTGACAACACAGATGGGACAGATGGCTAATGCAATAGGCCAATTGCAAGTTCAGGGCTCCGGTAACCTTCCTGCACAAACAGTTCCAAATCCAAATGCGAATTCAAATGTCAGTGCGATTACCTTGAGATCCGGAAGAGTGCCAGAACCAGCTCCAGAAAAAAAGAAAAAGAAAATCATTGCATCATCATCTACTCCTGATATTGAGCCTTCTGCTCCAACTGAAGCTGAAAAAGAAAAAGTTTATGTGCCACCAATTCCCTTTCCTCAAAGGGTGCAGAAAAATAAAAAGAAGACAGTTGAGGAAGATAAAGAGATTCTGGAGACATTCAGAAAAGTGGCAGTTAACATTCCTCTCCTTGATGCAATTAAGCAGATTCCTAAATATGCAAAGTTCCTGAAAGATTTGTGCACAAACAAGAGGAAGGTGAAGGAGAATGACAGAGTCAGTTTGGGCAGAAACGTTTCTGCTTTCATTCATCCAAATTCCAGTTGTCTCAGCTCTCAATCAGACCCTGCCACAAAAGTGCAAGGATCCGGGAGTTTTTGCTATTCCTTGTTCCATTGGGGATAGAAAATTCGAAAATTGCATGCTTGATCTGGGAGCAGGTATTAATGTTATGCCTACTTCTGTTTATAATAACCTTGATCTTGGTCCTTTGCAGCCTACAGGTTTGATCGTTCAATTGGCGAACAGGAGCAATGCCCGCCCTGCTGGGGTGCTAGAAGATGTCCTTGTGCAAGTGAATGATTTAATTTTTCCTGCAGACTTCTACATTTTAGATATGGAGGGAGAAACTAATTCCAGCAGGGCACCCATCATTCTAGGCCGACCATTCATGAGAACGGCAAAAACAAAAGTTGATGTTTATGATGGAACAATGTCCATGGAGTTTGGCGACATTGTCGTTAAATTTAACATTTTTGATGCCATGAAACATCCCTTGGAGGAGCACTCTGTTTTTTATATGGATTTGATTTCTGAATTGGTTGATGAGACCTGTCCTGAATTCTTTTCTGCAGATTTTCCTTCATTGTCTGATTTTGATGATATTTACTCATGTGATTCATGTACTAACACTAACCTTTGCTCTGTTTGTGCTGAGATTGAATCTGCTTTGCAGAATAATAACTTTCATACAGGTGAAGGTGAAGTTGTTAATGCGGCAGTTTGTACGGTTGAAGTTCTTGACATTCCGGCTGTTCCAACAAAACCATCCATAGAACAGCCACCGTCTTTAGAGCTTAAACCACTTCCTGAAAATCTGAAATATGCCTACTTAGAGGAAAATGAAATGCTACCTGTGATTATTTCTTCTAACCTTGATTGTGAACAGGAAGAAAAGCTATTGCAGGTTTTGAAGCAGCATAAGAAGGCAATCGGATGGACCTTAGCTGACATACCGGGCATTAGCCCTACGATGTGCATGCACCGGATCCTCCTTGAAGAGGGAGCTAAGGTGGTGAGACAGCCTCAAAGGCGACTCAACCCCTTGATTCTTGATGTTGTTAAGAAAGAGGTGACAAAATTGTTACAAGCAGGTATCATTTATCCGATCTCGGACAGTAGTTGGGTAAGTCCGGTGCAAGTTGTACCTAAGAAATCTGGACTCACTGTGGTGAAAAATGAAAAAAATGAACTTGTACCCACTAGAGTCCAGAACAGCTGGAGAGTTTGTATTGATTACAGGAGGTTGAACCAGGCAACTAGAAAGGATCACTTTCCTTTGCCATTCATTGACCAGATGCTTGAACGGCTGGCAGGTAAATCACATTATTGCTTTCTTGATGGTTTTTCAGGTTACTTTCAGATCCATATTGCACCTGAAGATCAAGAAAAGACCACTTTCACGTGCCCCTTCGGCACATTTGCTTACAGGAGGATGCCCTTTGGTCTTTGCAATGCACCTGGCACATTCCAGCGATGCATGACTAGTATTTTCTCTGATTTTATTGAAAATTGCATGGAAGTGTTTATGGATGATTTTACTGTTTATGGTGCTTCTTTCGATGCATGTTTGACTAGTTTGAACTTGGTTTTAGCAAGATGCATCGAAACTGACCTTGTTTTAAATTTTGAAAAGTGTCATTTTATGGTTGAACAGGGAATTGTCTTGGGTCACATAATTTCTGAAAAAGGAATTTCAGTTGACCCTGCAAAAATTGATGTGATTTCTACACTGCCTTACCCATCGTGCATTCGCGAGGTTCGTTCTTTTCTTGGTCATGCAGGTTTTTACAGGCGTTTCATAAAAGATTTCAGCAAGATAGCTCTTCCGCTGTCCAACTTGCTCAAGAATGATGTGACTTTTAATTTTGATGATGCATGCAAACAGGCATTTGATTTCTTGAAAAAAGCATTGACTTCAGCTCCCATTATCCAGCCCCCTGACTGGAGCATTCCTTTTGAAATTATGTGTGATGCATCTAACTATGCAGTGGGAGCAGTTCTTGCACAAAGGGTGGAAAAAGCTGCCCATGTTATCTATTATGCTTCTAGGACTTTAGATTCTGCACAGGCTAATTACACTACCACTGAAAAGGAACTTTTAGCTATCGTTTTTGCACTTGATAAATTCAGATCATATTTACTAGGTTCCAAGGTTATTGTTTTTACTGACCATGCAGCTTTAAAATACTTGTTAAAGAAGCCTGAAGCAAAACCGAGATTGATTCGGTGGATGTTGTTGCTTCAAGAATTTGATGTGGACATTAAGGATAAAAGTGGAGCCGAGAATTTAGTGGCTGACCACTTAAGCAGGATTGAGCGTGATGGAGATACCTCTACCATTCAGGATGACTTCCCTGATGAACAGTTGCTACTCCTACATGGGGTAACTCCTTGGTTTGCTGATATTGTTAATTATCTTGTTGCTGGTGTTTTTCCTGCAGGTGCATCTCAGACACAAATTCATAAACTAAAGAGTGATGCGAAGCATTATGTGTGGGACGATCCATATCTTTGGAAGTTTGGTAATGATCAGGTTATTAGGAGATGTGTCCCCGACTATGAGATTGAATCCATTTTGCATCACTCTCATGCCTCTCAAGTGGGAGGACACTTTGGTCCTCAAAGGACCGCGAGAAAAGTACTAGACTCAGGTTTTTATTGGCCCACCATCTTTAAGGATGCTTATGAGACTTACCGCACTTGCAAGGAGTGCCAAATAGCAGGTACAGCTATCACTCGTAAGAGTGAAATGCCTCAGCAATCTATGCTTTTTTGTGAGGTATTTGATGTATGGGGGATTGACTTTATGGGCCCCTTTCCTATGTCATTTGGATTTCTTTACATTTTACTTGCTGTTGATTATGTTTCAAAGTGGGTTGAAGCTATCCCCACTAGGACTAATGATGCTAGAGTTGTTGCAGATTTTGTCAGGTCTAATATATTTTGCAGGTTCGGAATACCCCGAGCCATCATAAGTGACCAAGGCACTCATTTCTGTAACCGCACCATGGAGGCTCTGCTCCGGAAGTATGGAGTTGTGCACAGAGTCTCTACTGCATACCATCCCCAAACTAATGGGCAAGCTGAGATCTCAAATAGGGAGATCAAACAAATTTTAGAGAAAATGGTGCAACCAAACAGGAAGGATTGGAGCCGCCGTCTAGAAGACGCACTTTGGGCTCAAAGGACAGCTTTCAAGACACCCATAGGGATGTCTCCTTATCGACTTGTGTTTGGTAAGGCATGTCACCTTCCTGTAGAGATTGAACACCGTGCTTATTGGGCGGTGAAGGGCTGTAATATGGAAATGCAAGAAGCAGGTAAAGAAAGAAAACTCCAATTACAACAACTTGAGGAGCTGAGGCTTGAAGCCTATGAAAGCTCTAGAATTTATAAGGAGAAAACTAAGCATTTCCATGATAAGATGATTTCTAGGAAGGAATTCTCTGTGGGCCAACAGGTTTTATTGTTTAACTCCCGCCTTAAACTAATGGCTGGGAAACTTAGATCCAAGTGGATTGGCCCTTTTGTTGTAACTAATGTTTTTCCTTCTGGTGCTATAGAAATAAAAAGTACAGGTACAGACAAAGTTTTCAAAGTAAATGGACAGCGACTGAAGTTGTTCCATGATTCTTCAATAACTGAAGAAGCACCTGTTGAAGAGCTCTCCTTGGACGAGCCTTCCTACACCCCATCTGCTACACCTTAGCCCCTCGGGTGTGTTCCTTCCTTTACTCTCACTTTATGTTTATTATTACATTGCGGACAATGTCTGGTTTAAGTGTGGGGGAGGAACATTTTACATTATGTGTTAAAAAAAAATAATAAATAAAATACAAAAATAAATTTCATGAGTAGTCACATGTTTTAGGACTAGAGCAGTATAGCTGTAGGATTGGTGAAATTTTTGGAAATTTTTGTTTTGATACTTGATATGATGATCTTTGCACCTAAATGCACAACTGCTGAAAACTTGCAAACTTAGTAATGGCTTGATAAGTCTTTAAAATACACAATCATTAGCCTAAGTTATCTGAGTATAGAATACAATAAGGAAGTATGATTAGGACTAAGTTTGGGGGAAAAGCGAGATTACTTGATTGTAGGATCATGGCTAGATTTAATGGTGGGACACTGCATTTCTTTAAAAAAAAAAAAAAAAAAAAATTAAATAAGTTCCTGTGCCTAAAACTGGAGGAACAGTAAGACATATGTGGAGTTCCTGTGCCTGAAACTGGAGGAACAAATGCTGTGTAGGGTGCTCTACTCGGAGTAACAGGTTGGACTCATTACAAGTGAGATCCCGTCAGGTGAAAAGGTAGAGTGGCACCTAAAGCATAACTAAAAATGAACTTAAGTAGTGTCCCTGCGTATAAAAGTCAAAAAGTCTGTGAGAACATGAAAAGTGCAGCTTCCCCTCAAGCTGAAATCTGAACCCGAACTCTTAATTGTAGGAAGGAAAAAGAAAGCTTAGTATTCTGAATGTGTATTTTAGAGAAGGATCCTGTCATGACTCTGGTTGATAGTAATAGGCAGTACACACACGCACGCTTGATCATCATTGATAGTTGACATATAAAAGTTATACCAATCTTTGAAAAACAATCCAAGGCTTGTAGCTTGAATCTTAGAATGTGTTGATTACTTGTGATGTGATTTTCATTTCGAGTTTTGCACGGAGAGCAAAAGCTTAAGTGTGGGGGAATTTGATCAGTGCATTTTAATGCACTTTTTAATCACTCTGTGCTATGGCAATTTTATGACTTCTCCTGCTAATTTGGTATTTTTATCATGTTTTGTGTTTAGAGTCTAGTTTTGCTATTATTTATGTTTTGCTATTTATTTTCGTAATAAACAGTAATTTGACACCTTCTGATTGTGCAGACCATAACTTGAGCTACGAATATCGGATTGAGGCGCGGGAAAATGCGTTGGAAAGCTAAGAGAAAGAGCTACAACTTTCATGTTGAAGTCGAAAGCCAATTTGGAGCGCAAATAAGTCAAATAATTACGTTTATGTCCCAGACGTGATTTAAATTTACCAATTTCCAGCATAACTATATTTTTCGGCCCAATTGTTTTGTGGCCCGTTTTGCTTGCTTATAAAAACCCAAAATTCAGACCTAGGTCACGCTCTTGACACTTCACACACGAATTCAAAAGAACCCTAGCAGCCACCACTTGAATGGAAAACTAATTCCTTTTATCAATCCGTTGGTTTGAGAAACTTTGATTCATTATTTTGAGGTTTGATTCTAATGCAATTTCAATTCATGTTTCTATTTCTTTCTCTGTAAATTTCTACTTATTAACTTGCAATTCGTTTATCATATTTGATGCTTAATTACATATAATTCGGTTTGCAAGTTTACGAGATTATTCGAATTAAGTTATCGCTTGTTTAATTTAATTCGGTTAGGAATTTACAGAGTCTACACACGCTTGTTGTTATAGGATTGATTTGAATTCACGTTTTTTTAATTTATATTATTGATCGTGATTCTGTGACGCTTGTTTGCTTTATCATAATCAATTGAACGTTCTGTTATAAGCTTTTCAAACAGTTCGAATTCATATAAAACTAATTGACGCTTGATTAGTTAGTTTTATGATCAATCAAGGATAGAAACTGAAACGAATTTATTCTTTTGCCATGAACCTATGATAGATGATGAACAAAGTTAGACGAAACCAACGGATTGATTGCTCGCTACTTATTAATTTTCACGAATTATTATTTTCTGTTTCAACTATCGAAAACCCCCATAATTTACAGTTTTTGAATTGTTTCTAATATAGTTAAACTGATTGTGAGTCTTTGGGAAACGACCAAGGTTAACTACCTTGTACTACTTTTCTTAAAACATTATTTGATCACGAAACGACCGTGATCAAATTGGCGCCGTTGCCGGGGACTCAAAATTGTGTTTAACCATTATTAGAGTTGTTCTGCAGGTCCTCGCGCCGAGGCGCAGAACTTTCGCGCCAGGGCGCAGGCAAAATTAGACAGAGACAGAATCTGGAACGCAGACTCGCGCCAGGGCGCAGAAGGTTCGCGCCGGGGCGCAAGCCACCAGCATTTCCAGATTTTGTCCCCTGTTTTTAATGAATTATTTACTGTTTTCATAATTTCAGATTTTGTTACTGTACGCGCAAATAATAAAAAACAGTAATAGAGTGTAGTTCGCATCTGTTTTGCCTTTTCACCACTCTATTACCTCAGAAAAAAATCAGGTTTCAAAGTCCCCTATTTTGGGACAAAATAACGGGACAGGACCCTCTCGGGCCCAAATTCATCATTTTTCTATTTTTAATGAATTATTTACTGTTTTCATAGTTTCAGAAAATTCCCAAAAAATTTGTGTCTTCCTTATTTTATTTAATTAGAATTATCGTGGTGTTTTTATATTTTATTTTATTCAGTTTGACAGTTTTTCTGTTTTCCTCGCCCATTTTCTTGTTGTAGGACATACAATTACCATAATTGTGTTGTCACTTGTGCATGACCAGGTCTGCTGGACACCTCAATCTGATTCCTCCTGATCCTGAGATAGAAAGAACTCTCCACGCACTCAATAGGCTCAACCGAGCTAATAGTGTGCATCTTGGTGATATTGATTCTAACCCTATCTCTGATTCTAATTCTAATTCTGATTCTGACTCTGATTATTTCCATAATTTATTTAATTCTGATTCAAAACTTGAAAATCATAACATGGCTGAACAAACACTAAGGCAGCTTGCTGCCCCTGATGTTAATTATAATGGCTTATGTATTGAATATGCTGATGTTGCTGTACCGTTTGAATTGAAATCTGGTTTAATACACTTGTTGCCAAGGTTTAGTGGTCTTGCAGGTGAAGATCCTCATAAACACTTGAAGGAGTTTCAGGTTGTATGCTCCACACCATTGAGGCCTGAAGGTATCACGGAAGATCATATCAAGCTGAGAGCCTTCCCGTTCTCCTTACAGGGTGCTGCCAAAGACTGGCTTTACTACCTTCAACCAAATTCTGTCACATCTTGGGCGGATTTGAAGAAGGTTTTTCTAGAAAAATATTTCCCTGCATCCAGATCTGCCTCGATCAGAAAAGAAATATGTGGTATCAGGCAGAGCAATGAGTCATTGGCTGAGTACTGGGAGAGATTCAAACAACTAGTTTCCAGCTGTCCTCAACACCAAATCACGGAACAACTCCTCATCCAATATTTCTATGAGGGCTTGCAACCGATGGACAGGAACATCTTGGATGCTGCCAGTGGTGGAGCACTTGTTGACAAAACTCCAGCTGCTGCCAAAACTCTGATTGAGAATATGTCACTAAATTCTCAACAATTCTCAACTAGAAACAATGCTGTGAACCAAACAAAGGGTGTCAACGAAATTCAGCCTTCTTCTTCTTCCTTCAAGGCTTTTGAAACTAGAATTGATGCCAGAATTGATGAACTTACTTCTTTGGTGAAACAGTTGGCAGTTAATAAACCTCAAGCGGCTAAAGTGTGCGGCATCTGTACTTCCCCTGAACATCCAACCGACACATGTCCTATTCTGCAAGATGATACAATAACTGAGCTACCTCAAGCATATGCAGCAACAGCAGCCCCTTACAATCAGAACAGGTATAACAATCCTGACCTTTCAACTAACAGGTACCACCCTAGTTGGAGGAATCATTCAAACCTCCGATATGGGAATCAATCACAGGTTGCAGCCCCTTCTGCCCCACCAGCCACGCCTTCACTGGAGGACCTTGTCAAGCAACTGGTTGTAAGTAACACACAATATCAACAACGAACAGATGCTAGCATTCAGAGCTTGACAACACAGATGGGACAGATGGCTAATGCAATAGGCCAATTGCAAGTTCAGGGCTCCGGTAACCTTCCTGCACAAACAGTTCCAAATCCAAATGCGAATTCAAATGTCAGTGCGATTACCTTGAGATCCGGAAGAGTGCCAGAACCAGCTCCAGAAAAAAAGAAAAAGAAAATCATTGCATCATCATCTACTCCTGATATTGAGCCTTCTGCTCCAACTGAAGCTGAAAAAGAAAAAGTTTATGTGCCACCAATTCCCTTTCCTCAAAGGGTGCAGAAAAATAAAAAGAAGACAGTTGAGGAAGATAAAGAGATTCTGGAGACATTCAGAAAAGTGGCAGTTAACATTCCTCTCCTTGATGCAATTAAGCAGATTCCTAAATATGCAAAGTTCCTGAAAGATTTGTGCACAAACAAGAGGAAGGTGAAGGAGAATGACAGAGTCAGTTTGGGCAGAAACGTTTCTGCTTTCATTCATCCAAATTCCAGTTCTTCAGCTAATGTCTCAGCTCTCAATCAGACCCTGCCACAAAAGTGCAAGGATCCGGGAGTTTTTGCTATTCCTTGTTCCATTGGGGATAGAAAATTCGAAAATTGCATGCTTGATCTGGGAGCAGGTATTAATGTTATGCCTACTTCTGTTTATAATAACCTTGATCTTGGTCCTTTGCAGCCTACAGGTTTGATCGTTCAATTGGCGAACAGGAGCAATGCCCGCCCTGCTGGGGTGCTAGAAGATGTCCTTGTGCAAGTGAATGATTTAATTTTTCCTGCAGACTTCTACATTTTAGATATGGAGGGAGAAACTAATTCCAGCAGGGCACCCATCATTCTAGGCCGACCATTCATGAGAACGGCAAAAACAAAAGTTGATGTTTATGATGGAACAATGTCCATGGAGTTTGGCGACATTGTCGTTAAATTTAACATTTTTGATGCCATGAAACATCCCTTGGAGGAGCACTCTGTTTTTTATATGGATTTGATTTCTGAATTGGTTGATGAGACCTGTCCTGAATTCTTTTCTGCAGATTTTCCTTCATTGTCTGATTTTGATGATATTTACTCATGTGATTCATGTACTAACACTAACCTTTGCTCTGTTTGTGCTGAGATTGAATCTGCTTTGCAGAATAATAACTTTCATACAGGTGAAGGTGAAGTTGTTAATGCGGCAGTTTGTACGGTTGAAGTTCTTGACATTCCGGCTGTTCCAACAAAACCATCCATAGAACAGCCACCGTCTTTAGAGCTTAAACCACTTCCTGAAAATCTGAAATATGCCTACTTAGAGGAAAATGAAATGCTACCTGTGATTATTTCTTCTAACCTTGATTGTGAACAGGAAGAAAAGCTATTGCAGGTTTTGAAGCAGCATAAGAAGGCAATCGGATGGACCTTAGCTGACATACCGGGCATTAGCCCTACGATGTGCATGCACCGGATCCTCCTTGAAGAGGGAGCTAAGGTGGTGAGACAGCCTCAAAGGCGACTCAACCCCTTGATTCTTGATGTTGTTAAGAAAGAGGTGACAAAATTGTTACAAGCAGGTATCATTTATCCGATCTCGGACAGTAGTTGGGTAAGTCCGGTGCAAGTTGTACCTAAGAAATCTGGACTCACTGTGGTGAAAAATGAAAAAAATGAACTTGTACCCACTAGAGTCCAGAACAGCTGGAGAGTTTGTATTGATTACAGGAGGTTGAACCAGGCAACTAGAAAGGATCACTTTCCTTTGCCATTCATTGACCAGATGCTTGAACGGCTGGCAGGTAAATCACATTATTGCTTTCTTGATGGTTTTTCAGGTTACTTTCAGATCCATATTGCACCTGAAGATCAAGAAAAGACCACTTTCACGTGCCCCTTCGGCACATTTGCTTACAGGAGGATGCCCTTTGGTCTTTGCAATGCACCTGGCACATTCCAGCGATGCATGACTAGTATTTTCTCTGATTTTATTGAAAATTGCATGGAAGTGTTTATGGATGATTTTACTGTTTATGGTGCTTCTTTCGATGCATGTTTGACTAGTTTGAACTTGGTTTTAGCAAGATGCATCGAAACTGACCTTGTTTTAAATTTTGAAAAGTGTCATTTTATGGTTGAACAGGGAATTGTCTTGGGTCACATAATTTCTGAAAAAGGAATTTCAGTTGACCCTGCAAAAATTGATGTGATTTCTACACTGCCTTACCCATCGTGCATTCGCGAGGTTCGTTCTTTTCTTGGTCATGCAGGTTTTTACAGGCGTTTCATAAAAGATTTCAGCAAGATAGCTCTTCCGCTGTCCAACTTGCTCAAGAATGATGTGACTTTTAATTTTGATGATGCATGCAAACAGGCATTTGATTTCTTGAAAAAAGCATTGACTTCAGCTCCCATTATCCAGCCCCCTGACTGGAGCATTCCTTTTGAAATTATGTGTGATGCATCTAACTATGCAGTGGGAGCAGTTCTTGCACAAAGGGTGGAAAAAGCTGCCCATGTTATCTATTATGCTTCTAGGACTTTAGATTCTGCACAGGCTAATTACACTACCACTGAAAAGGAACTTTTAGCTATCGTTTTTGCACTTGATAAATTCAGATCATATTTACTAGGTTCCAAGGTTATTGTTTTTACTGACCATGCAGCTTTAAAATACTTGTTAAAGAAGCCTGAAGCAAAACCGAGATTGATTCGGTGGATGTTGTTGCTTCAAGAATTTGATGTGGACATTAAGGATAAAAGTGGAGCCGAGAATTTAGTGGCTGACCACTTAAGCAGGATTGAGCGTGATGGAGATACCTCTACCATTCAGGATGACTTCCCTGATGAACAGTTGCTACTCCTACATGGGGTAACTCCTTGGTTTGCTGATATTGTTAATTATCTTGTTGCTGGTGTTTTTCCTGCAGGTGCATCTCAGACACAAATTCATAAACTAAAGAGTGATGCGAAGCATTATGTGTGGGACGATCCATATCTTTGGAAGTTTGGTAATGATCAGGTTATTAGGAGATGTGTCCCCGACTATGAGATTGAATCCATTTTGCATCACTCTCATGCCTCTCAAGTGGGAGGACACTTTGGTCCTCAAAGGACCGCGAGAAAAGTACTAGACTCAGGTTTTTATTGGCCCACCATCTTTAAGGATGCTTATGAGACTTACCGCACTTGCAAGGAGTGCCAAATAGCAGGTACAGCTATCACTCGTAAGAGTGAAATGCCTCAGCAATCTATGCTTTTTTGTGAGGTATTTGATGTATGGGGGATTGACTTTATGGGCCCCTTTCCTATGTCATTTGGATTTCTTTACATTTTACTTGCTGTTGATTATGTTTCAAAGTGGGTTGAAGCTATCCCCACTAGGACTAATGATGCTAGAGTTGTTGCAGATTTTGTCAGGTCTAATATATTTTGCAGGTTCGGAATACCCCGAGCCATCATAAGTGACCAAGGCACTCATTTCTGTAACCGCACCATGGAGGCTCTGCTCCGGAAGTATGGAGTTGTGCACAGAGTCTCTACTGCATACCATCCCCAAACTAATGGGCAAGCTGAGATCTCAAATAGGGAGATCAAACAAATTTTAGAGAAAATGGTGCAACCAAACAGGAAGGATTGGAGCCGCCGTCTAGAAGACGCACTTTGGGCTCAAAGGACAGCTTTCAAGACACCCATAGGGATGTCTCCTTATCGACTTGTGTTTGGTAAGGCATGTCACCTTCCTGTAGAGATTGAACACCGTGCTTATTGGGCGGTGAAGGGCTGTAATATGGAAATGCAAGAAGCAGGTAAAGAAAGAAAACTCCAATTACAACAACTTGAGGAGCTGAGGCTTGAAGCCTATGAAAGCTCTAGAATTTATAAGGAGAAAACTAAGCATTTCCATGATAAGATGATTTCTAGGAAGGAATTCTCTGTGGGCCAACAGGTTTTATTGTTTAACTCCCGCCTTAAACTAATGGCTGGGAAACTTAGATCCAAGTGGATTGGCCCTTTTGTTGTAACTAATGTTTTTCCTTCTGGTGCTATAGAAATAAAAAGTACAGGTACAGACAAAGTTTTCAAAGTAAATGGACAGCGACTGAAGTTGTTCCATGATTCTTCAATAACTGAAGAAGCACCTGTTGAAGAGCTCTCCTTGGACGAGCCTTCCTACACCCCATCTGCTACACCTTAGCCCCTCGGGTGTGTTCCTTCCTTTACTCTCACTTTATGTTTATTATTACATTGCGGACAATGTCTGGTTTAAGTGTGGGGGAGGAACATTTTACATTATGTGTTAAAAAAAAATAATAAATAAAATACAAAAATAAATTTCATGAGTAGTCACATGTTTTAGGACTAGAGCAGTATAGCTGTAGGATTGGTGAAATTTTTGGAAATTTTTGTTTTGATACTTGATATGATGATCTTTGCACCTAAATGCACAACTGCTGAAAACTTGCAAACTTAGTAATGGCTTGATAAGTCTTTAAAATACACAATCATTAGCCTAAGTTATCTGAGTATAGAATACAATAAGGAAGTATGATTAGGACTAAGTTTGGGGCAAAAGCGAGATTACTTGATTGTAGGATCATGGCTAGATTTAATGGTGGGACACTGCATTTCTTTAAAAAAAAAAAAAAAAAAAAAAATTAAATAAGTTCCTGTGCCTAAAACTGGAGGAACAGTAAGACATATGTGGAGTTCCTGTGCCTGAAACTGGAGGAACAAATGCTGTGTAGGGTGCTCTACTCGGAGTAACAGGTTGGACTCATTACAAGTGAGATCCCGTCAGGTGAAAAGGTAGAGTGGCACCTAAAGCATAACTAAAAATGAACTTAAGTAGTGTCCCTGCGTATAAAAGTCAAAAAGTCTGTGAGAACATGAAAAGTGCAGCTTCCCCTCAAGCTGAAATCTGAACCCGAACTCTTAATTGTAGGAAGGAAAAAGAAAGCTTAGTATTCTGAATGTGTATTTTAGAGAAGGATCCTGTCATGACTCTGGTTGATAGTAATAGGCAGTACACACACGCACGCTTGATCATCATTGATAGTTGACATATAAAAGTTATACCAATCTTTGAAAAACAATCCAAGGCTTGTAGCTTGAATCTTAGAATGTGTTGATTACTTGTGATGTGATTTTCATTTCGAGTTTTGCACGGAGAGCAAAAGCTTAAGTGTGGGGGAATTTGATCAGTGCATTTTAATGCACTTTTTAATCACTCTGTGCTATGGCAATTTTATGACTTCTCCTGCTAATTTGGTATTTTTATCATGTTTTGTGTTTAGAGTCTAGTTTTGCTATTATTTATGTTTTGCTATTTATTTTCGTAATAAATAGTAATTTGACACCTTCTGATTGTGCAGACCATAACTTGAGCTACGAATATCGGATTGAGGCGCGGGAAAATGCGTTGGAAAGCTAAGAGAAAGAGCTACAACTTTCATGTTGAAGTCGAAAGCCAATTTGGAGCGCAAATAAGTCAAATAATTACGTTTATGTCCCAGACGTGATTTAAATTTACCAATTTCCAGCATAACTATATTTTTCGGCCCAATTGTTTTGTGGCCCGTTTTGCTTGCTTATAAAAACCCAAAATTCAGACCTAGGTCACGCTCTTGACACTTCACACACGAATTCAAAAGAACCCTAGCAGCCACCACTTGAATGGAAAACTAATTCCTTTTATCAATCCGTTGGTTTGAGAAACTTTGATTCATTATTTTGAGGTTTGATTCTAATGCAATTTCAATTCATGTTTCTATTTCTTTCTCTGTAAATTTCTACTTATTAACTTGCAATTCGTTTATCATATTTGATGCTTAATTACATATAATTCGGTTTGCAAGTTTACGAGATTATTCGAATTAAGTTATCGCTTGTTTAATTTAATTCGGTTAGGAATTTACAGAGTCTACACACGCTTGTTGTTATAGGATTGATTTGAATTCACGTTTTTTTAATTTATATTATTGATCGTGATTCTGTGACGCTTGTTTGCTTTATCATAATCAATTGAACGTTCTGTTATAAGCTTTTCAAACAGTTCGAATTCATATAAAACTAATTGACGCTTGATTAGTTAGTTTTATGATCAATCAAGGATAGAAACTGAAACGAATTTATTCTTTTGCCATGAACCTATGATAGATGATGAACAAAGTTAGACGAAACCAACGGATTGATTGCTCGCTACTTATTAATTTTCACGAATTATTATTTTCTGTTTCAACTATCGAAAACCCCCATAATTTACAGTTTTTGAATTGTTTCTAATATAGTTAAACTGATTGTGAGTCTTTGGGAAACGACCAAGGTTAACTACCTTGTACTACTTTTCTTAAAACATTATTTGATCACGAAACGACCGTGATCACTCTGCATATTGAAAGGGTTTCCCAAATACTCATTTATGATATTCCGATCAAAATGAACTTCTTTTCCACGGACCATAGTGGTATAAGAGAATTCCTCACCTTCCATGGGTAAGGCATTAGCATAAAACTCTTTTACTATCTCCGCGTTGAAAGTTTTCCTTGGACTTACCAACTGTCCCCATCCGCGGTTATTGACAATCTCTACAAACCTCTGGTATTTCCCGTTGGGGTCTATGTCGAAAATTTCCTCTGGCCATATCTTTCGGCTCTCTAACTGCTGATACCTTAGCCACTGCTCTTCCCCCTTGAACTTGAAATTGTTGTAACCTGAATTAGAGCGGGATGAAGAACCACCCGCTCCGGTTTTGGACTTCTTGCTCAAGTGACTTGCTGGTTTCTTAGGTGCCATATCTGTAGGTTGCTCAATCACAGTGAATAATAGTAACACAGTCATCACAGTTAACAGGGAAAAAATATTAAAATCAACAAAATCTGGGCAATCTGAACAAGTTCGCTGCAGCGAGTCTTGCAGTGAGCTGCAGCGACCAAACCAGACACGCCAGAAGCGTTGATTTTTGCTTTGAACCATTTATCAACAATTTTTTTCACACAAATTTTTAACATGAAATCATTAGAAACAACAAAAGGGCATGTGGTTTGGAATTGTTCTTCACAAAACAAACTTGTTATTGCATTATGTACAAAAGAAAGCTTTTAAAATTTGTTTTTCAAAGACAAAAGAACAAGAACAACTCCAACTCATGCTATGATTCAAGTAAAAATTAGCAACAATAACTTGGGATTGCACAAAATTTCGCAACCCATAAGAGATTAAGAACAACACATTCGTCTTTCTTAGAAACTGAGCAATTATCACAATTTAAACCTAACCCTTTTTAATCAAAAATTAAACATGAAGGACTTACCTTGGTGGGAATTTGAAGCACGAAAATTGCAAAGGGAAAGGAAAGAGAGGGAGATGAATTGATATGAAGAACTTTTGAGAGAGGGAGATGAATGAAGAGAGAGAGTTGAAGATTTGAGTTTTAGGGTTTTGGTTAATGAAAATCGTGTTTTGAGTTAATGGGTAGGTGAAAAGATGATGTTTTTGGCCAGCTGTCAAAATTTTA
Organism: Trifolium subterraneum; assembly: GCA_951799995.1. Lineage (NCBI taxonomy): Eukaryota > Viridiplantae > Streptophyta > Magnoliopsida > Fabales > Fabaceae > Trifolium > Trifolium subterraneum. The sequence continues at coordinate 38,553,249 of OX637462.1, read as the reverse complement.
TTGACTGTAAAAAAACGCAGGTTCGCTAGAGCTCACTGCAGCGAAGGATATAACGACCATTTTGGGCGCACCGCGAAGAAAATGCTCGCTGCAGCGAGCTTCACAGGTTACAAATCTGCAGAATTTTTTTTCTTCTTCTTTTTCACTTGCACAGCTCGGCCAATCCTTAACCAAAGGTTCTCTATTTACAATGCATGCTGAAAATTTAAAAAATACTTACAAGGTTGGGGTTGCCTCCCAACAAGCGCTTCTTTAACGTCACTAGCTTGACGCGAGCCAATTGATTTCAAGGATCGGAAAGCGGAATTTTAGTGGTGAGACGATCAAATTCACCACCAAAATACAGCTTCAACCTCTGACCATTCACAGTCCATGTATCATTTGTCTTTGAATCTTCCAACACAATTGCACCATAAGGCTTCACCTCTCTGATTTTATAAGGACCAGACCACTTGGACTTCAATTTTCCGGGAAACAATTTCAATCTTGAATTGAACAATAGAACCATTTGCCCCGGTCTAAATTCTTTGTTTAAAATCCTCTTGTCATGGTAGCCCTTAACTTTCTCTTTATACAACTTTGAAGACTCATAGGCTTGAGTCCTCATTTCCTCAAGTTCATGCAACTGCAACTTTCTTTTCTCTCCCGCTAAAGATGGATCAAAGTTCAGAAATTTCAAATCCCAATAGGCTTTATGTTCCAACTCTACCAGAAGATGACATGATTTACCGTAAACCATCTGAAATGGTGTGAGCCCTATCGGTGATTTGAAGGCTGTCCGATACGCCCACAATGCCTCATCAAGCTTTGAAGACCAGTCCTTTCTTGAAGTGGACACAGTCTTTTCAAGGATCTTCTTTATCTCACGATTTGAAACTTCGGCTTGACCATTGGTTTGTGGATTGTATGGTGATGCAACTTTGTGCCTAACTCCATAGTGCCAAGGGCCTTTTCAAGTTGTGAATTGCAAAAGTATGACCCTCCACCACTTATAAGCACCCTCGGAGTTCCGAAGCGAGCAAAAATGTTCTTTTTGAGAAATTTAATCACCGTTTTGCCATCGGCCTTAGGTGACGCAATCACTTCTACCCACTTTGACACATAATCAACCGCCACAAGAATGTATTCATTGGAGTATGATGAGGGAAACTGGCCAACAAAGTCAATGCCCCAACAATCGAAAACTTCAACAACAAGAATGTTTTGCAAAGGCATTTCATTTCGCCTTGAAACTCCCCTGGTTCTTTGACAGTTGTCACATCTTTGAGCATGTTTGTATGCATCTTTGAACAGAGTCGGCCAAAAGAACCCCGACTGTAAAACTTTTGCTGCTGTCCTTTCACCATTGTAGTGACCACCATATGGCGAGTTGTGACAATTACATAAAATGTTGGTGGCCTCTTCATTAGTAACACACCTCCTTAACAAGTTGTCAGCTCCAATTTTTAACAAATAAGGATCATCCCAAACATATTGATTTGCTTCACGGAGGAACTTCTTCTTTTGATGCCAAGTGAAATCATCCGGTATTAATCCAGACGCTTTGTAATTAGCCATGTCAGCAAACCATGGCCTTTCTTGCATCATAAGTAACTTTTCATCTGGAAATTCCTCACGAACTTCATGTTCATGTTTGGTCACCTCAATGTTCACTAATCTTGACAAATGGTCAGCTACCAAATTCTCCGTTCCTTTCTTATCTTTAATCTCAAGATCAAACTCTTGCAACAAGAGCATCCATCTAATGAATCTCGGCTTGGAATCGGACATGGTGATAAGATATTTGATAGCTGCATGGTCAGTGTACACAACAATCTTTGAACCAATTGAATAAGAACGAAAATTTTCAAGTGCATACACTATTGCAAGTAATTCTTTTTCTGTTGTTGCATAATTGATTTGAGCATCATTTAACACTTTACTTGCATAGTATATAGCATGAAAATGTTTGTCCTTCCTTTGACCAAGCACTGCACCAACCGCATAATCACTAGCATCACACATAAGTTCAAATTTAAGTGACCAATCAGGTGTTATGATTATGGGTGCAGTTGTCAATCTCATTTTTAATTCTTCAAAAGCAATTAAACAAGAGTTATCAAAGTTAAAAGACTTATCTTTGTTGAGCAGGTTGCTCAACAGTTTTGCAATTTTTGAGAAGTCTTTGATGAATCGCCGGTAGAATCCGGCATGGCCGAGAAAACTTCTAATCCCTTTCACATTGACTGGAGGTGGAAGCTTTTCAATCACCTCAATCTTAGCTCTATCCACCTCAATGCCCTTTGCTGAAATCTTGTGGCCTAACACAATGCCTTCCGTCACCATGAAGTGACACTTCTCCCAATTAAGAACCAAATTAGTCTCCACACACCGCTTCAGTACGGTGTCCAAATTCTTCAAACAACCATGGAAGGAGGAGCCAAACACCGTGGAATCATCCATGAACACTTCGATGCATTGTTCAATCAAATCATAAAAGATAGCTTGCATACACCTTTGAAACGTTGCAAGAGCATTACATAATCCGAATGGCATCCGTCTATAAGCAAAGACACCAAAATGACATGTGAAGGCTGTTTTCTCATGGTCTTCGGGATTGACTGTGATTTGATTGTACCCCGAATAACCATCTAAAAAGCAATAAAATGCCTGCCCTGACAACCTCTCAAGCATCTGGTCCATGAACGGCAATGGAAAATGGTCTTTTCTGGTGGCTTTGTTGAGTCTCCAATAGTCAATACACATTCTCCACCCCGTAACTGTCCTTGACGTAATCAATTCATTCTTATCATTGGTGATAACCGTCATACCTCCTTTCTTTGAAACCACTTGGACTGGACTAACCCAAGCACTATATGAAATCGGATAGATCATACCGGCTTCCAACAGCTTCACCACCTCCTTTCTCACAACCTCTTTCATTGTAGGATTCAAACGACGTTGAGGTTGTGCTACCGGTTTGTAATCATCTTCCATCATGATGTTGTGCAAACAATAAGATGGACTAATACCTTTCAAATCGGATAATGCCCATCCAATCGCCTCTTTGTTTACTTTCAACACTTCAATCAACTCTTTCTCCTCTTGTATTGACAATGAACTACTAATGATCACCGGCTTTTTGTCACCACCCTCAAGAAAAGCATACATCAAGTGTGATGGCAATGTTTTCAATTCTAGTTTCACTTCAACCGGCTTTTGTTCCTTTGGTTCATTCTTCAATTCTTCTATTTTGGCTTCATGAGGAGACACTTCTTCCAACTCATCAAGTTTTTTCAGAAAATCTTCAATTTCATTTTCTTTCTCGGGGTCATGTATATTAAATGCATCGGTTAAGGCTTGTTCAAGAGGCGAAGGCCTATGCACTTGCTTCCTCATGTCTAGGATAGCTTCTTCAGTGGCATATAGTTTGAAACAAACATCTTTCTCTTTCGGATGCTTCATAGCTTCCCACAAATTAAAACTGACCTCCTCATCTTGAACTCTCACTTTCATCACCCCGTCATCAATATCTATCATCATACGCGCAGTCTTCATGAAAGATCTTCCTAGGATCAAGGAACATCATCATCTTCTTCAATATCCATCACGACAAAGTCTATTGGAAACATAAATGAAATTCTAGCACCTACTGAGGACAGATGTTAAGACAGAAGCTACAGCAATTGTCGTACGTAACCAGTTTTAATGCTAAGACAAATGCTCTAGCGTATGTCCATAGTAGATTATAATCAACAAGTAAAAACAACAGACAATGATGTAAATAACACAGAGAATTGTTAACCCAGTTCGGCGTTCACAACGACCTACTCTGGGGGCTACCAAGCCAGGAAGGAATCCACTATAATAGATCTAGTTCTAAGCCCACAGCAAACATACAAGTTTACGACTTATCACCTAGACTCTACCCGTGCTAACTCAACCTAGGAACTCCTAAGTTTGAGACCCCGTCTCACTTCCTTTCTATCACGAACCTCGTGATTATGACAATACTACAAATAGTGCGGTTTCACTAACCAAACAAACAAACAATCTCCGTGCTTAAAAGCTTGGGAGAAGTTACACGAAATACAAACTAAACAGGCCTAAGCTTGTGTTATAGAATCCACAAGAAAGGCTTACAATTAACAAGACTCAAACCCTAAAACTATATTTCTTCAAATACGGCTTCAGTAGTCATTCAGGTTTTTGTCTTCACATATTTATATGACCTGAGTTAGCATGGGCAAGGTCTTCATATTGGGCTTCAAACTTCAGCTGATCTTTTGCAAAGTCCAGCACACATAAAATGGAAAGAATCACATGTTTCCATAAATGGCGTAGCATCTTCTGGAAAGTATTTCTTGGTGCAGCCGCCTTATAATCCCTTGTTTAAAACGTGCGTCTTGATAAGCAAGTAAGGCGAAAATATTGCTCCAGAGAATCTTCAAAGATATGGCGCGCAATATAGAACATTAATTACCGGCATGACAGATGTTGTACCCACATGCTACGGCATCTGGTCCAACATCTTGCTTGAACTTGTTTTTGCAAAATGAGGCCAACATACAAAACACCAACAATCTCCCCCTTTGGCAAATTTTGGCTAAAACAAACTAAGACCAGTTCTGGAGAGATGCAGTACATACCTTCCTTCAAGTCAACGCAAACACACAGCTAAGAAAGAAGATAATACATTGTCACATTATTTTCAACAGAGAACTTCAAGTGAGAAATAATGAACAGTCAGCATCAGAGGCATGCAACAGCGGAAATACACAACTTAGCCTCATAGGGTACAAGATAGGAGAGAAATAAACTCTCACACATAAGCGCCATACAGTTAAACCAGGGAAAAATAAATTCCCACAAATATGAATCACTATAGGAAAAATAAATTCCTACACCACTGAGAAAAATAAATTCTCCGGTAACAAGTAAAAGTGGATTCCTTTGAAACAGACAAGATGCCTTAGCATTTGGAATGGCATCTGTCACACACAACATGCATCACAACAAAAGTAGATTGCTCCCCCTGAGTTCATGCATGTATCACAGTAGAGACTACTCCCCCTCAACAGAACATACATACATATACAGATACATCATACTTTCATACTTGCTCCCCCTCAATCATAGCACACACAAAGACAGACAGATGTTATAGTAGATGTTGTAGCATATGTCACGAACAGAACAGATAGAACAGATACTTACTTACTACTACTCCCCCTTTTTAGCCATAATTTTGACAAACATAATACTTCATGCATAGATCAAGAAAATAGAAGTAGCAACATGTCAGAGGTGCATTATTACAGACCATCAGAGTAGCAGCACATATAAGTGCACAAAACATCCTGGGCATAGCCCTCAAAGTACAGACAGAAAAACAGAAAAACAATAATAGCAGAAGAAAAACACAGGAGCAGCAACATCATTCAGAGAGGCTTTCATCAGAGCCCTCTATCACAGGTTCACCACCATCATCAACAGCATTAATTCCAGCACCAGCTTCTTCAAGCTCCAGGGCCTGGATAACAGCTTCCAGCTTCAACTTCTGGTCCTCTAACCCTTTGCAGGTAGCTTTCAGCTCTGCAATCATATCCTTCCTAGTCAGTGCAGCAGAAGACCTCTGGACAGATGCTGTAGCAATGTCTGGAGCATGTGTCCCTTCAAACAGCTTGCTGTGCAGAATCAGGGGAGCTTTCCTCTTCATTGGGAAATCAGAATTCCTCAGAATGCCTGGTTGTTGACTCAGAATAATACCACATAGCAAGGATGGAAAAGCAATGGGCTTTTTGATAGCCATACTGTCAGCATGCTTCAAGGTTTGATTAAAAATATAGGAACCATAATCATATTTCACCTTGGACCCAATGGTATAGATCAAATGTGCCAAATCAGTAGAAATATCAGAGGTGTGCACAGTGGGCACCCAATTGACAGTGCGAATCTTGTTCAAGCATGCAAACTTCACGGAGAGTTTGCTGGAAGACACTTTCTTGCCCTTGGGCCATTGCTTCACAAGGCCATTTGTAATTGCCTTGGCCAAGTCACCATCAGTCAACTCCACCTCAGGGGTTCTAGCATCATCCCTTCCCAGAAATTCATTAATAATGGAAGGAGAAAAATTCACCAGCAGACCACGCACAAACACCTTATGATATTCAGGACTTTGGGGGTTATCACAGTCTTCAGGAACGTTTACAATGAACTCTCTGACCAGCTGTTCATAACACTCTCCCAGTCCCCACACAGTCTTTATCAAACCAGCTTCCTCAATCAAACTCACAATATCAGAACACTCAAGAGCTTCTTTCCCAAGTTCTCTCTCTAAGGCAACCCTTCTCTGAACAACATACTTCCATTTCCCCACACAACTAGCAAGATGAAAAGAGATATTATCAATAGGGACCTCAGGAACATTAGCAGGAACCTTCCTACCACCTACACTTCTTCTGCCAACAGAAGCGCCACCAGCTGCTTCACCTTTGGTCACAGACTTTTCAACTTCGTAATCAGAATCATTATCAGCAGCTTTCCTCTTTAATTGTTTCTTCTGGACAACAGGTGTTTCAAATTTACTCCTAGGTCTAGGAGGTCCATACATAGGTTTCTTAGCAGGTTTCTTGACAGATTCCACAACAGGGGACTTGGAGACAGATGGTATAGCTTTACCAGCATTGCTCCTTAGCCTTTTAGATATACCAGCACCAAAAGTTTTCACCAGAGGGGGAGACGTAGATCTCTCTTCATCAACATCAATCACCTTATTCACATCAGACTCAGCTTCTTCAGTTGAACCACTCTCTTCTGCTGAGGACTCAGTAGATGAGTCTTTTTGCTCACTAACAGACTTCTCTTGATCACCAGATCCAGCAACACCTTCACCATCCTCATCACTTCTTGTTTCTTCACCATCACTATCCTGATCACTTTTCTTACCACCAGTACCTGTTTCATCAGACTTACCACTACCAGAACCAGTATCAGGGCACACTTCAGCTACATTACTAGGAGTAAGATCCTGTTGGTCCAAAGATGCTGTAGCATCTGGCACAACATCAGACTGGGCTACAGGGTCAGATTCATTAACACATGTCACCACTTCTTCAACGAGTTTCCTAGTTTCATCAAGCACAGGAATAACTTCCGAATTCAACACAGTCATCACATCAGTAGTTTCTAGGGTCTTTACGAGGCTAGATTTCTCTAAACTCTCCATTTCACCATCATTCCTAGTCTTCTCAGTCTTATCACTAGGGTTTGTCTTAATAACGCCAGCATCAGTCTTACTAACATTATCAATATCCTTTTCCTTTTCTAAATCAAAAGTACCTAGGGTTTCAGTTTGTTGAGTTTTTCCTAGATCTTCCGATTCAACAGCTTTTTCAACAATATTTGATTCACCAACAGCAGGAGCAGAGGGTATAGCATTATTACCTTTTAAATCATGGCCAGAAGCGCCAACATCAGTCGCGACATCGCGCGATTTGAAAGGATTGTCAGAATGATAGAGGTCTGACATCGAGAGACCGATTGTTGCCGTTGATTCACCTCGCTTCTTCCTTGACTTTGATTTCGAACTCTTCTTTGACACAGCAGGGGATTTGGATACTTTCTCTTTCTTGACAACACTTTTCGATCGTGTCAATCGTGATTCTACTTCCGATGCATGCACGGAATCTACAGGAGCAGCTTGAACCATTACAGCAGTTGATTGCTCCTTGACCTTCGAGCGAGTAGACCTTGACGAAGTAGGAGTTTTGTCATTGACACTTTTGTTCAAGGAGGTTTCGGTTGATTGCGACATGATTGGAGGACGATTGTTGAGAATTTTGGTGATTTTTGTGTTTTTGGAGAAGACGAGAGGTATAGATGTGGAGAGGTTTGCAGCAGAGGGTATTGAGGCAGAGTAGGAGTTACAAAAGTTTTGAATATGGAAGGGTGGACGTTGGTTGAGTGTGGGAAAACAGGTTTGGAAAACAAATATTTCTTCTCCTAAATTAGCGTGCACAACATATATGGAGAGAGAGAAAATAACTGCTGCACGCTTCAGACACATTAACTGCTACAATTCTTCATGCAGGCAAATTCCCAATTTGCCCCTTAGCTTCTCAAATTGATTAGCATCAAGTGCTTTTGTAAATATATCAGCGAGCTGTTCTTCAGTAGCAACATGTTTCAAGACCACCACATTCTCTTCTACTAAGTCTCTGATAAAATGATGACGAATATCTATGTGCTTGGTCCTACTGTGTTGTATAGGATTTTTAGAGATATTGATTGCACTCAGATTATCACAATACAACGCCATAGCTTCTTGCTCAACATTATACTCCCTTAGCATCTGTCTCATCCAGACAAGTTGTGAACAACTACTTCCAGCTGCAATGTATTCAGCTTCCGCAGTTGAGAGAGACACACAATTCTGTTTCTTACTGAACCATGATATCAAATTTTCTCCTAAGAAGAAACAACCACCAGAAGTGCTCTTTCTGTCATCAGCACTGCCAGCCCAATCTGCATCACAAAATCCAATGAGTTGAGAGTTGTCACTATGTGAGTACATCATGCCATAGTCACATGTGCCATTAACATACTTGAGGATTCGTTTCACTTGTGTTAAGTGACTCATCTTAGGATCAGCTTGGTATCTTGCACATACACCCACTGCAAAGCTAATATCAGGTCTACTAGCTGTAAGGTATAAGAGACTCCCTATCATGCTTCTATAGAGACTTTGATCAACACTCACACCCTTCTCATCTTTTGTCAACTTCAAATGAGTAGGTGCTGGAGTCCTTTTGTGAGTAGCGGTATCCATTCCAAACTTCTTGACAATATTTTTTGCATACTTACTTTGAGAGATAAATATTGTCTCATCCATTTGCTTCACTTGTAGTCCAAGAAAAAATGTTAATTCCCCAACTAAACTCATCTCAAACTCTGACTGCATCTGTTTGATAAAAAGCTCCACCATCTGACTTGACATCCCGCCAAACACTATGTCATCAACATAAATTTGTGATATCATTAGTTTACCATGTTCTTCTTTTACAAACAGAGTTTTATCATGTCCTCCTTTCCTGTATCCATGATTGACAAGAAATTCAGTCAATCTCTCATACCAAGCCCTGGGAGCTTGTTTCAACCCATATAAAGCCTTCTTCAATTTGTAGACATGATCAGGAAGCTCTGGATTCACAAAACCTTTTGGTTGTTCCACATACACCTCCTCATTTAAGTACCCATTGAGAAAGGCACTCTTAACATCCATTTGGAAAAGTTTAAATTTCAGAATGCATGCAACACCAAGCAACAACCGTATAGACTCTAATCTAGCAACTGGGGCAAAAGTCTCATCAAAGTCTAAACCTTCCACTTGAGTGTATCCCTGTGCCACAAGCCTTGCCTTGTTCCTTGTAATAGTTCCATTTTCATCAGATTTATTTTTATAAACCCATTTAGTGCCTATTACATTCAACCCTTTTGGTCTAGGAACTAGATCCCAAACCTCACTTCTTTCAAACTGGTTCAACTCTTCTTGCATGGCAGTGATCCAATAATTGTCCGTGAGAGCCTCTTTGACATTCTTTGGTTCTATTTTTGACACAAAGCAAGAGTTAGAGATTATATCTTGATTTCTTCTTGTGGTGATACCTTCATCTGGATTGCCTATGATCTGGTCCTTGGGATGATTTTTCTGAACTCTGATAGATGGTCCTTTACTAACTGGAACAGTAGTATCATCAGTGGTAGGACTATCAGGCGTTACCTCAAACTCCTCTATACTAGCAGTTTCTTCAGGCTGGAATTCAAATGCTTCAGCATCTGGACTTTCATCTGTCTTAACGTCAGATGGTACATCGTCTATCACAACATTCATTGATTCCATCATCACTTGAGTTCTGGAGTTATACACTCTGTAGGCTCTGCTGTTAGTTGAGTATCCCAAGAATATACCTTCATCACTCTTTGGATCCATCTTCCTCCTTTGTTCTCTATCTATCAGAATGTAACACTTACTCCCAAATACATGGAAATACTTGATAGTAGGTTTTCTACCTTTCCACAATTCATATAAGGTTTTAGTGGTTCCAGCTCTTAAGGTGATACGATTGAGAATGTAACATGCTGTATTCATAGCTTCAGCCCAAAAGTGTTGAGGTAGTTTCTTTGAGTGTAACATGACACGAGCACATTCTTGTATAGTTCTGTTCTTTCTTTCAACTACACCATTTTGTTGAGGTGTAATAGGAGAGGAGAATTCATGTCCTATTCCTTCAGCAGCACAAAACTCAGAGAATCTTGAGTTTTCAAACTCTCTACCATGGTCACTCCTTATTCTGACAATGACACTATCTTTTTCTCTCTGAAGTTGTTTACACAAGTCCTTGAAAGAGCTAAAGGTGTCTGACTTTTCTCTGAGGAAGTTGATCCAAGTGAATCTTGAGTAGTCATCTACAACAACAAATGCATATCTCTTTCCTCCTAAGCTTTCAACCTGCATAGGCCTCATCAAGTCCATATGAAGTAATTCAAGCACCTTGGATGTAGTCAGATGCTGCAGCTTCGGGTGTGACATCTTTGTCTGCTTCCCAATTTGATATTCACCACATATGCTTCCTTCTTCTATCTTCAGTTTAGGTACTCCTTTTACTGCATCTTCAGCTATGACTTTTTTCATACTCCTTAGATTAAGATGACCCATCTTTTGATGCCATAACTTGACTTCATCTTCTCTAGTGATGAGACAGGAGGAAATTTGAGCACTTTCTTCAGAAATCCACAAATAACAGTTATCTTTAGACCTGACTCCTTTCATAACAGATTCACCATCTTCAGTTGAAACGATGCATTCAGACTTCGTGAAGTTCACCTTCATTCCTTGATCACACAATTGACTGATGCTTATGAGATTTGCAGTCAATCCTTCCACTAAAAGAACATTCTCAAGTTTAGGCAACCCATTTGCAATGAGGCTTCCAATTCCTTTGATCTGACCTTTGGCCCCATCACCAAAAGTAACATAACTAGTAGCGTAGGCTTTAACATTGGTTAGATAACTTTCAACGCCAGTCATATGTCTTGAGCAACCACTATCAAAGTACCAATCATTTCTGGATGAAACTCTCAGAGATGTATGAGCTATGTGAGCAACATCATTTGCCTTTGGTTTCCATTCTTTCTTTGTATTGCTTGAATCATATTCATACCTGGGATTATTATACCATCTTGGAAACCCATACAGTCTAAAACAGAAAGGTCTGATGTGACCTCTTCTACCACAGTAATGACAGATCCATCCCTTAGGTTTAGGAATGATTTTGGTAGGCAGATGTTGTTGAACATGCTGTGGCATGTGTCTGGTTTCAGTAGGATCATAAGTGTCTTTAGCAGGAACAAACGTACTAGTGGAAGTAGCATTTTTCTGTTTGGGATAATTATATTCTACTCCAATGCCCTTAGGTTTTCCAGCAACTTGACCCTCAACCAGTATATCTAATCTTTCAGTTCCATTATTTAGCAGTCTAAGCTGTTTATTTAAACTAGTCAGCTGATAGTTCAATGTGCTTACCTCATCTCTAAGAGCAGAAGTCTCAGACAAATGCTTTGCCTTCTCAGATTGTAACTGCTTTGTGAGTTGAGATATTTCAGTCTGATGCTTCAGCTTCTCAGCTTGCAATTTACTTATAGTGTATTGTTGCTGCTGACACACCTTCTCACTCTTCTGACTCAGTGCTTTATAAGATGCAGCTAGCTCATCAAAGGTTAATTCTTCATCATCTGATTCTGATTCAACAATTCCAGTGAGTGCGGTAATGTGGTTTGCAGACTCAGAGTACTCATCATCTTCAGAGTCATCTTCATCAGACCAAGTAACAGCCATACCCTTCTTCTGTTTCTTCAGGAATGTTGGACATTCAGCTCTAATATGTCCATGACCTTCACATTCATGACACAGCACGCCTTTTCCAGTACTGGCCTTTTCTTCAGGTTTGTATTTTCTTACACCATTAAACTTTCTGTTATTATCAGAAAAATTTCCTTTAGCATTTGTCCTGCCTCTACCATCCATCTTCTTTAGTATTCTGTTGAACTGCCTGCCTAGATGTGCTACAGTTTCAGATAAATTTTCATCAGTTTCAAAACTATTTTCTACTTCCTCACTTTCAGTGGTGTTGGTAACAAGAGCTATACTCTTCTTCCTCTTCTCGGTTTTCTCTTTAGCAGCCAGCTCATAGGTTAGTAATGAACCCACCAAGTTTTCAAGCTTCATTACTCCTATATCATGTACTTCTTCTATGGTAGTGACTTTCATATCAAACATCTTAGGAAGCGATCTAAGCATTTTTCTCACCATTCTTTCCTCGCTTAGCTTTTCACCTAGAGCATCAAAGTTGTTTGCAAAGTCTAGAATGGTCATGTGAAAGTCATGAACAGATTGATCTTCACCCATCATTAGATTCTCAAACTTTACGGTCAGAAGCTGTAGCCTTGAATTCTTCACCTTGGCGGTGCCTTCATGTGTAGTCATTAGAATATCCCATGCTTCCTTAGCCACTGAGCACTGTTTGATCATCCTGAAAATGTTATTATCCACAGCATTGAATAAAGCATTTAGCGCCTTGGAGTTTCCATGTGCAAGCTCATCCTCTTCCTTGGTCCACTCCGCTTCTGGTTTTAGTTCACTTGTAGTTTTACCATCTTTGTCTCGTATCACTGGATGTTCCCATGCCGTTAGGATAGCCTTCCAAGATTTGCTATCAAGTGATTTGATAAACGCCACCATTTTGGCTTTCCAGTAATCATAGTTTGATCCATCCAGAAGTGGAGGTCTGTTGACATAACCACCATCCTTGTTCATTATGCCATAAAGTAACTTCCCTGGTCCTCACCCTCGCAGAACAGGGTGCCTGCTCTGATGCCAATTGAAATTCTGGCACCTACTGAGGACAGATGTTAAGACAGAAGCTACAGCAATTGTCGTACGTAACCAGTTTTAATGCTAAGACAAATGCTCTAGCGTATGTCCACAGTAGATTATAATCAACAAGTAAAAACAACATACAATGATGTAAATAACACAGAGAATTGTTAACCCAGTTCGGCGTTCACAACGACCTACTCTGGGGGCTACCAAGCCAGGAAGGAATCCACTATAATAGATCTAGTTCTAAGCCCACAGCAAACATACAAGTTTACGACTTATCACCTAGACTCTACCCGTGCTAACTCAACCTAGGAACTCCTAAGTTTGAGACCCCGTCTCACTTCCTTTCTATCACGAACCTCGTGATTATGACAGTACTACAAATAGTGCGGTTTCACTAACCAAACAAACAAACAATCTCCGTGCTTAAAAGCTTGGGAGAAGTTACACGAAATACAAACTAAACAGGCCTAAGCTTGTGTTATAGAATCCACAAGAAAGGCTTACAATTAACAAGACTCAAACCCTAAAACTATATTTCTTCAAATACGGCTTCAGTAGTCATTCAGGTTTTTGTCTTCACATATTTATATGACCTGAGTTAGCATGGGCAAGGTCTTCATATTGGGCTTCAAACTTCAGCTGATCTTTTGCAAAGTCCAGCACACATAAAATGGAAAGAATCACATGTTTCCATAAATGGCGTAGCATCTTCTGGAAAGTATTTCTTGGTGCAGCCGCCTTATAATCCCTTGTTTAAAACGTGCGTCTTGATAAGCAAGTAAGGCGAAAATATTGCTCCAGAGAATCTTCAAAGATATGGCGCGCAATATAGAACATTAATTACCGGCATGACAGATGTTGTACCCACATGCTACGGCATCTGGTCCAACATCTTGCTTGAACTTGTTTTTGCAAAATGAGGCCAACATACAAAACACCAACAATAAACTTGTCAACTCTCACAAGCACATCTTCAGTAATTCTTGCTGGACGTTTGATGGTTTTGTCGGCTAGCTGAAGTGTCATCCTTGTTCCTCTTATCTCTAAACCACCAATTCTCTCAATCACAGATAAGGGAATAAGGTTAATACTTGAACCAAGATCAATAAGAGCTTTCCCAACATTTACATTCCCAATAGTGACGGGCAATGTAACTCTTCCTAGATCCTTCTCTTTTGTCGGCAAAGTTCTTTGATTGATAGCACTACAACTAGCATCGAGTTGAATGGTTTCTTCGTCATGAAAGATTCTCTTCTTTGTCAAGATTTCTTTCATGAACTTTGCATATGTCGGCATCTACTCTAAGACTTCGGGAAATGGAAGACTGATTTGTAATCTTTTAAAAATATCCAGAAATCTTGCATACTGTCTTTCTTTGTCTTTCTTTGTCGGAATACGAGGGTATGGTAAGTGTTGAACAGGAGGACTCTATTGAATGTTCTTCTCTTTTTTCGAATTCAGAATACTACTCTCCCTCTCCTCACTTACTTCAGCCTCACACTCATTTTTTTTTATTTTTTTCATTTTTTTTATTTTTTTCTTTTTCAACTAAACCTTCCTTATTATTCGTTGCCTCACACTCACTTCCTTCAATCTTCTCCTTTCCTTTTTCTCTTGCTTCGACAACAGTCCTCTCTTTCTCAAGATTGTCACCAATACCCTTTCCAATTTCAATGCCACTTCTAGTTTTGATGGACTTGCAATATTTTGGATTAGGTTCACTGAATGTTCCTCCTTGATTATTATTGTTAGCAATTTGTTTAGCTAACTGACCCAACTGAGTCTCCAAGTTTCTTGTTGCAGCTTCAGAAGTTCTTTGGTATTGTTGGTTTTGCTGCAATTGAGTTTCAAAATTTCTTAACACAGCATCATTGCTTCTCTAATATTGCTGGTTAGATTCTTTCACCATCTCCATGAGCTTACTTAAAGTCTCCTCTATTTTTGAATATTGATTCTGCATAGGCGGTGGTTGATTGTAACTTTCATATTGCCTTTGCCTATTTGACGTGCCAACATCATGTTTCCAACCCTGGCCATAATTTGAATTATTTCCTCTCTGATAACCAGTGTTGTTTTGATATTGACCCTGCCTTTGCTGATTTCCCAAAAAATTTACCTCTTCATTTGTCAGAGGACAATGGCCAGTTGGATGGTCACTGGTACACAATTCACAATAAACAACTTGCTTAGCTTTGTTGGCCTCCTCCTGAAGGTTAAGCATCTTAGTCATTTGCTTTGATAATTGATCCACAGTGTTGGTGAGAAGCTTGTTCTGAGCTAAGACTGCATCTGAAGTATCAAGTTCAAGAACTCCCGGCTTCCTTTGTGATGGATTCCTATTGTAGTCACCTTGACGATCACTAAGTACCATTTTTTCAATGATTGTCGTAGCATCTGCAGCACTCAATGATAACAAAGAACCACCAGCTGTAGCATCTAAAAGAAGCTTGATTTGTTGAAGAAGACCATTACAGAAAATATGGATTTGAGTGAGTTCATCAAACCCGTGGTTAGGACACTTCCGTAACATTGACTTGTATCGTTCCCAAGCTTCATTGAGAGTTTCATTTTCTCCTTTAGAAAACACATCAATAGATGTTTTGGCCTCCATGAACTTGTGATGCGGAAAGAATCTTTCAAGAAATTTCTCTTCAAGCGTGTTCCAATTAGTCATGACTGGTGTTGGTTGATCTAGATACCAATCCTTTGCTTGACCAATCAATGAGTGTGGAAACATTCTCATGCACCGCTTCTTCCTCCGCCACCGTAGTACCAAGTGAACCGACAATTTCATAGAACTTAACAAGATAATTATACGGATCCTCATGTGGTAAACCTTCAAAAGGGTTAGCATATAAAAGTTAGAGGAGTCCGGTTTTCATCTCGGTTTGTCTAGCACCTCGTGGCGGTCTGGCAAGATGAGCCAACCGTCGTGGACTGTTGTGGCATGGCATTGCGCCTCAACCATTATTCGCCTCATGTTCAGGTATCTCCATAACTTCTTCGAAAATTGGAGAAATAGAAGGAATGGAAACAGAAGTTCCTTCTTGCAACTTCTTTTGTTTGGCTAGTTGCTTCCTTTTCTTTCTCTGACTATTGTTTTTCTGGGCTGTCCTTTCAATCTCAGGATAAAAAAGTAACTGATCGGCCGGAACTTGTCTTCGCATAAAAAGTGTAACAACCTGACCAACAAGTTAGTGTGCACGATGGAAAAATAATAAAATAGAATTTAAAGTGCAAAAACGCTTAAAACGATAGAAATTGTAAAACAAACTAATATCAAACGCCAGTCCCCGGCAACGGCGCCATTTGATGTTGTATCAAAGTAAGTAAGTGATTATTGTATCCATAGGGACTAGCTTGACATCAATCGTTGTTTCACAATCACCATTGGTTCTAAGTTTGGGTTTATAATGACTTTCACTTGCATAAGTTATAAATTGCGATTAAATAAAAGTTTGATTTCAGAGAAAAAGAATTGCCGGGATTAAACTTCACTAAATCATTCCTATGTATCAATTCAACCAAGTGTATATATGTTTTAGCTATTGATTAATACTTTCACATATTGCTCGTCGAATGTTTCCGTGTCCGAAATACATCGCGAAATCTATTGTATCGATTAACCCACGATCTCTCGGTTTATCAATCTATACAATAGCATTAAGCTCCAATATCACGAGTGAATATTAAAATCTAAATCTATGTCTAGAGTTTAGAGTTTTAACATGTGATTATCCTAGCTCTGGAGATTCAAATAACATATGTCTATCCCATTCAAATCGTGAAGTAAAACATGATAAATAAGGATAGCCAAATATTAATGAATAATCTAAAAACATATATATCACATGATTAAGATGAATACATAGTCATGAGTAGTTACATTTAATCCCAATAATAAAGAAGTTTCGCCAACCATTGTCATGGTGGCAAGCTTACAAAGATGAAGAGAAGAACAAAGGATGAACATCAACACTTGATGTCTCAAGTAGTGTGAATCCACCTTCAATCTCCTTGGAAAATAGCTCTCTCTGTTTTTCTCTGAACCTTGTTGGTAAAAAAATAGAATATCTCCAATTTTCTGCATCTGATTTCATTTTATAGTGTTCTGCAAAAATGACGTTCGCTAAGCGAGGAAATGTTCGCTACAGCGAACAAGCTTTCTTCAACATTGGATTTTCTGACATGTGTCCTAGACTGCCTCTTCAAACAGACTCTCGCTACCACTCGCTGCAGCGACCTTATTGGCGAAGGCTTCGCTAGTGCTCGCCAGATGACCAATTCTTTTCTGGAAGAGCTCGTTGAGTGGCTCGCTGCAGCGAATGGTCCAAACTCAAAATTCTTCTATTAGCTCAATAATTATTCCAAGAGTTTAAACCTGTCAAAAAGGTTGGGCAAATGTAATATTTGACATAATTTACTTATTTTTGCTCAGGGCACAAATATTTACACAAAGGGGATTGTTTGATATAAGTTTCTTACAAAATAAGTTAATAAGTGCCTACATTTGATATACACTTTTAACTAGTTTTAGGCACTTATCAATTGCTTCAATTCCGGCCTTTTATGATGTGTTTGACTTTTTCGCACTTACCACATTGTTCGGGACAATTGCTACTCCTACGTCTGTATCCATTTCTTTGTTTTTTTTTATTTATCTTAATTCAGACGCCTTTACTTTTCGGTTCTTTATCATAATTGGAACAATTCCACTCTAATGAAATTTCCGGTAGAACTTCTGCCTTTCCTCCTAACGAGAAATGTGAACTATACTTTTCCATCTTTCGTATACCATAAGGTTCCAAACAATGTATTTTTGTCTTTAATCAGTCTCAGCTCCTTTCCAATCGAGACTTCTCCTGCTACCGGAATCTCTCTCCTACTAGAGTACTCGAAATATTTACACGTGTCACCTTCCATTGGATACGTCACTTCATACATACATCTACGCGCCACTTACTATTGGCATTAAGCCACTTATCATTCCTCGAAGCCCTTGCACTACTCAATGGTGACACATTGCTTACTTTCGTGGCATTGACTGTTGTAGCTCTGATGTTCACCTCCAGAGTCCTCCGTTTATACTTCCTCCTAACTTTGCATTTCCACCGCACTATTCATCCTTAACCTTCTTGGTCAACTTCAGTTCTCAACCGTAATAACCTGCCTACCATATAGGATACTGAGTTGTACGGGCTCAGCACGCACTGGTTTCAACGTAAATAGTCCAGACTCTAAAGGGCCCCTACTACTTAACTTGAATTCTAATGATCCACGACAAGGTCTGATACTGGATCGACCTGCTCTGATACCAATTATAACACCCCGTCTAATTTATCTAGAATAGTAGTCGAGACATAAATAAAAGGATCGGGACACATTAAAATTTCTTAATTAAACTCATTGTATAAGCTCATAAAACATAAAGGCCTTGTCATTCTACAAGTATCAAGTATCAACTAAACTGAATGATAACATTCCTGTCATAATGTAACTTAAACTTACATCAGATCCATCAATAACTAGTCAATACAATATATTATGACACTAACTTATACAACAACTTAATAAAATAACCAAATAAACAATCACCATAACATCCAAAGCCACTTCACTTCGACCAGTCCATAGCTCTCGGCTCATCAACCTGTTTATCTGTAATCAAATAGTCGTGGGGTGAGACTACTAAGCCTCAGTGAGTTTCTTACTACTCTTCTACTTGTGTACTAACATTGGGGTTCCTTAAAACAATTAGTTGATCACTGATAAAACTCATTCATCACATAATAACATAAACATAAAATAATGTGTAACACACAAGTTATCTTGGTTAATTTTATAACTCACGGACACTTCGAGGTGAGCGGGTCTCGAAGGCCGAACTGTAATCGCTGATATTAAATCCTCTTATAGCTTAAGCTATATTGAACTATGGCTGGGATTAACCACTAATTTAATCAACTATTCTAATTCTTAATGTTTTTAACTTAGCAACCCATCCCGAGGAACTAAATAGCTTATGCTCTCGTGCGTCGATACACGTTAACACACATTTAGACAATTTAGGATTTACTTATATTGTGCTAAGCACTTAGAGTTCATGGGATAGATTAACACTTACAAAGTTCAGTCAACTCCAAATGATTACCACAATATAAACCATAATCGAATATATATGATGTCAATGTGTCTAATCTATGGGTAAATTTGCACAAGTCATAAGCCTCTAAGTTATCACTAAATCACCCTAAACATTGATGTTGAAATGGTGTGTGAGCCTTTTTAATAATCAAGAACTATTACCGTACGAGTCGGAAGTCATCCGGGCCTTAAAACAACAAAATTTTTCCATTTTATACAGTCAATCGATCGGGACAAAAGTGGTTCAGTTTCAATCGATTGGATTTGCATAAAATGAGGTTTTTCATGGAAATCAAGTTCTTAAATCCATCCTTAACAAGGCCCATTGACTCCTAACTTATACCAAATGAATCTACGATTAATTAAACACATTCACTACACAATTGAGCATGGGGGAAAAGGTAATATACTCAAACATTTCAATTTATAACAATTCTAACTATGTCATCAATGTTACTAACTTTGCAATTAAATAAATTCCTACTCTTGGAATTTGTGCCAAGTCTACTTAAAGAAACCCACCTGAGATAATAACATTATCAAGCTACTCCACACGCTCTTAATCATCCACTCATGCCGCGTTGAAACACAAACCCGCAGTCCCAAAAACAACAATTTGACAGCATCAGTATCCCATATTCAAACGTGTGTACCGAACTCAATTATAATCCAACTTTAACTAAACTTGTACCGAAATGACCGAAATTTCGTTAGCCTTCCAGACATGTAAGCACCATACAAAACAGAGTTACCGTTTGTCATCTACGATTCAATTACTGAAGACAGGTCTATATGAAATTATGCAGAAAATTCATTACCTTCCCAAAATTCCATTCTTAAATGTAAGTGCATTATTTGTTTCTCCAACACCCATAAGTTTGTATTGTTCACATGCAATCCATATAAAACAAGGGATAAGGGTTTTAGGGTTAATGCTTCAAATTGATTAAAGAAAGAAAGGGAAATTGTGAGTATGGTTCTTACCTTAAATTCCTTGATTAAATTTCTCTTAACCATGAACTTCCTGTTTCCATCATAGCTTCAGCCCCTTGGATTGTAATGTTCAGAAAGCTTGAGGTTGAGGTGATAATCACACATGGGAAACCTTAATTTCTTTAGTTTTGATGAATTTAAAAAGGTTAGAAAGAGAGGAAAGATTTCGAACAGAGGAGAGAAAGGAGAAATAAAACCAACCTTACCTTGATTCTATGGCTACTCAAGGATTATGAATTCTCAATTTGATGAGATCATGAGTTCCCTAAGCATGTGGAAAGAAACTTATAAAAAATGCACAAAAAATATTTTGGATGAAGCTGCTTTGAGCCCAATTTGAAGCCTAAGTCACATGATTGAAGCATCCATGGGCTGATTTTGTGGTCAATAATATTGGACTAAATAGAAAACAATTAAGTCTAATTTTTCTTATTTTTATTGAAATTTTTGTTTTTGGTATTGGGAAAATTTTAAGATGACATTTAGTTGCTCCCTATGCCTTCTATAGGTGCACTAAGTCATTATAGTGGCTAGTGGGAATTTATAAGCATGTTAGTGCTCTTTTCTAAGGCCTATGATGAATGTATGGTAGTGGACAATAAATCCTACTATGTAAGGATATGCTATAAATAAGACTGATATGTACTTCTCAAAGAACAACTTGAATATAATCAAATTTGAGAGTTTTCTCTTGTGAGGATTTTTCCTTTGTTCTTGAGATAAGAACATTGTTCTTGTGATAAGAACTTTATAGTGTTGGTTCTACCGGTAGGCCGCGGTTAGGGTCACACTTTGTTTGATAACTTTGGTTCTACCGGCAGGTCGTAGTTAAGGCAAGTTCCCTTTTTTTCTTGATAACTTTGGTTCTACCAGCAGGTCGCGGTTAGGTCAAGTTCCTTTTACCTGTTTTTCAAGACGATCCCTAAGCAGTCACGTATCACAATTGCATGTGAAATTTGAGTTAGGGATTGCAAGTTTGAATTATGGAAGTGATGGGGAAAGGGAAGGAGGCGTGGGAGAGAAAGAGAGTTTGCTGTTGTTGTATCATGAAATGAATGAGAAATGGATGGTTATGGTTGAGTGAATGGCTTATATGCCACTTGGCCTCATCCCTCTTATTTGCAAAATTTCCACCCAATACTTTGACCGATCATATTTACTAATCCAACTCCAATTCCAATTTACTTATTAAATCATTTTTCCTCTTTTAATTGAAGTCCCTAATTAACACCATTATTTTTAATTAGAGGTGAGTTGTTACATCAAGAGTAAGGATTCTAAGAATTTAGAATAGAATCCTGTACAATTAAGAAATATTATGCAAGTATACTATTAAATGAGTGAGTTTGAGGGAAGGAGATAATTTGTTGATAATATTATTTTTGGATCTGCTAATGCATCACTATGCCAAGATTTCTCTAAATCAATGCAAGCAGAATTCAAAATGCGCATGATGGGAGAGCTGAAGTTCTTTCTTAGTATACAAATTAATCAATGTTCTGAAGGTACATATATACATCAGAGTAAGCATACTAAGGAACTTTTAAAAAGGTCTGACATGGATGATTGCAAGCCTGTACAAACCCCCATACATCCTACTTGTACCTAAGGAAATGATGAAGAAAGCAAAAAGGTAGAACAAAAATTATACAGAGTTATGATTGGTTTTATACTTTATCTAACCGCTTCTAGACCTGACATTCTCTTTAGTGTGTGCTTATGTGCTAGATTCCAATCAAATCATAGAGAATTTTACTTGACAATTATCAAACGAATCTAGAGATAAGATAAAAAAATAGTCATCATAAACTACTTAAAAAAACAAAGTCATCATCGTAAACTAAAAATAAGATAAAAAATAGTCATTGAAACTAAAATTAAATCCAAAAACTAATATATCCACGGATCAACTTTAACCTTAGGCCCTAATATTTTATTTTCTTTTTATCCGAGTTTCTTCTTCCTCTACTAGTGACAGGGTGATTTTAGGTCATATTTGGCCTAAATTCACCCCTCTACATCTTTTTTCCCTTGTTTTTAATCTAAATAATTGATTTTCATATAGATCGAGTCTTTTAGTTGTTTTTCTTTTGTATTTGTGATTTTTCGTCTGAGTGTTGTGTTTGTGTTGTTCGTCTTAGTACGACGTTGTTGATTTCCTGTTTTGTTACAGTGTTCTTTTAGTTCATATTGAAAAATCATCTTTAATCAATTGCAAATTCAATTAATGATTTGGGCATCAATGTTGCAGATCCGGAAGCATGAACATTCTGATGCCTTTAATTTTATTATAATTATTTGTAGGCATTTTGCCGTTGTATGCTATTAACACGGATGCTGTAACTTTGATCACAAATTCATCATTTTATTTTTAGCGATGTTGAATTTGTATTTGTATCTCATAAACGATATCGATTATTGAAATGAATGAATATCGTTATTTTTAATAAAAGAAAAAACTTTAACTTAATTACATCTTTTATTTTTGATAAGACTAAACCTTTAATTACGTCTTTTAATTTTACTTTATACACTTATTTTTTATTTTTTTTAATAATTTATATTTTTCCTTGAATATTAACCCGTAGTTATACCAGTAATAATAATTAGGCTTTCAATTTATTTTTTCTTATCAAAAAAATAATAAGGCTTTAAAATTAAAATTAAATAATTTATTTTGAGTAATATTGTGCAGGCTTCAATTGACGTGGCAACAGCGGATTGGTGACATGACGTCGAAGCAACATGACATTGAAGCTGAGATCTCTTTATTGTTAATTGTTAAGACGAAGCTGAAGCAGCATTAGAATCGAGTTTTTGTATGTATTGGTGTGAGAGAGGTTTAAGAAAGAAAATTAAAAAATGAGGTCATTTTTTTTGTTATTGATCGCTTTGTCTTTCAGCTATGTCTTTGCTGAACAGATTTTCCCTGTTCATATCGGTAATTTTCCCTTACTTTAATTTCTTAGGGTTTTAAAATTCAGTTGTGAAATTTTAATTAATATTCTATCCAAAGGTTTTCATTTTTTTTTAATATTTATATTTATTTTGGGAGTTTAATATATGATAAGAATTTGAACAGGTAGTATATTTGGTGGTGGTGGTGGTGGTGGTGGTGTTAGTAGTGGAAGCTCTCGTGAACCCAAATACAAGATTGAATTCCACCCTGAAGAATCCCCTTTTCACCCTGTAAGCTTTCTAATGCGTTATTGTGTGTCTTTGTTTTTTAGTGTATCATTTCTCATGGGATGTGATATTGGTGTTTCTTTTTAATTTTTTAAGTAATACTTTAAGATTAATATTGAATGTTAGCATGGTTGAAATGTTGTGTATATTGTTGTATCTATGCTGGTTTGGAATCAAACTATCGTTTTAACAAGGATCTTGCTGATGAGTGCCCCCGAGAGGCTACTCTTTAAGGATTACTTTTATAGAAATTATTTATTTACAAAGTTAAACATTTCAATTTTCAATGTAGTGACTTCACACATTTATATAAAAACTTTTTAATAATGGTGTTGTGTATTGATGATATCAGAGAGTTTTCGTTAGGTTGGGAATTTAAGCGGTTTTAGAAATTTTCACTTACAGGGAGGAAAGGATTGACTATCTATCAGGGTTATTGATTGCGGACGGTAAACCATGGTGGATAGGCAAAAATCCACCATTTTAAGCTGCCATATCTGCCATGGCACCGGCATCCTTCACAAAATGGCCTGGCGGTTGTTAAAGGCATTGCCGATATTTGACAACACTGAAATCTATGTAGTACCGACACACACTTCATATTGAAGGCATGTTTGTGTCGAGGCAGATGTAAACCCATGTGGTTACATTCAATCACTTCTATTTTTTTATTTTAAATTAGTACCGGTGTTTTCATACAAGTGTTGTGTTCGTGTCTATGTCATTATTCCTAGTAGACAATTCAATAACAAATTTTTATGGATATAACTGAATATCCCCCGTCCGTCCCTTTGGGTGTGGTCGTAGTCAACTTTGTATATCTTTATCAGATCGCCTTCTGATAAGAAGTTGCAATGTTGAATTTACAGGATGACGACCAGGAATCTTTAGTTGTACCAGATAAAAATGGACAGAAATTTATATGTTACTTGCCTAAGGTGGAAAAGGAAAAAAGTGGAAAGCCTCTTATCCAGCACAATGTTAGCAGCATGATTGTTGAAACTGAGAAAAGGGCTAAACAGAAGACACCAGATGAACTGTTAGAAATATTGAAGGGTCCATGCTTTCTCAGAGTTAGTATTTGCATCTCCGTATTTACTTTGACTGGTGATATGTTAATTATTTATTAAATTTTATGAACAGATAGTTTAGTTCCCAGAAGTTTTATTGTAAATAATTTTCTTCCGTTTGGCCATTTGTTTGTGCAGCAAGAAGGTTGGTGGTCTTATGAGTTTTGCTATCAAAAGAAGTTGCGACAACTTCATTTGGAGGATGACAAGGTATCCCCTTGATTAAATTCAGTTTTGGCCCTTGATTATCTTTTTGCAAACTTCTATTTGCTTCATCCTTTGGCTAGTGCATCCTAGGTATTGGGTCAGTTTATAATTTCATTAGCAACATTTTCATCATATTATCAAAAAAGTTTGAACTTCATATGGGGTTCAATCTTATGGGCTTTGGATTCTCACTTTTTACCTGCTTATATAGACCTAAGTAGTGCATTTGTCTAAACTTTGTGGACCCCAACACAAGTTGGGTTCCTTTGCAAGAAATTTTTATCATTCTCTCTCATAATAGGATTCTCGTGTTCGTGAGTAAAAGACCAATTGAAGTTTGTTGTTACAGATCTTATAAAGCTTTAAGGCAACATTTACAGTAATGCCAATAGACTTCAGAACATGGAAATCTTTCCTTTAGATTGCAAATGTTTTGCTCTATAAATACATCTTGGGAAGCAGGATCCATATGGGGAAGTGTGAGGATTGGCCAGCCTCCTTAATGTTAATCTCTGAGCTGAGGGTTTGTTTTGTCATTGTGAGCGGCTTGCTAAGTGTCTATGTTATGAAGTCACCAGCTAGGTAAAGGAAATGTGGAGTGCTGATTTGGAACTCCAAACTGGACCTTTAGATTGAGCCGACTCTGTTTATTGTCGGTGCTCTGTACTTCAGACGAGTTCAATGTGAGGGTTGGGCCAGTACAGTACACTAACCTTCTCAGATCTTAGCTTAGTAGGTGAAACAGCTGTAGGTTGAGCTTCCTATTCCGACTTAGAGAAGGTCGAGTGCAGCAGTTTCCAGTTGCTTGAGTTCTTATTGCGAGAACCTCTTAGAATATTCCAGTGTTCTAAATAATAAAACACTCAACCTTGCTAAGGTGCCACCCCACTCCTCAACGCCCCCAAACAAATATCTGGCGCTTGTTTGAATTTGAACTGTTCAATTGGTTACGTTCAATGAATCCGACCATTAGATTCACCAACCTTTGGCTTTCCAACTTTAGAAATTTCAAAAGGTAACTATTTACTTCTCTTCTTTTCCCTTCAGAGCATTAGAACTTTCACCCTTCTTGGATAAGCCATTGGTGCTCTAGCTTCTACACACTGAATTGTTCATGTAGTGTTCTCTCTAGTCTCTATCATTGTTTTTTTGGTGAGTCGCTTGCTAATGACATCCACACTGTGTTCCAGTGCTCGCAGGATTTTAAACTTGGATGTATTGCCATGTTTGCCAATATTTCTTGTCTGCTTTACACTCACAATATTAGTTTTAGGAAAAGTGGCAGTGCCTTCATTGAAATCTCAGGGTAGTTTACTGGGTTGTTCTAAACACCCACTGAGGAGCAGTTGGATGTGCTACGAACCAGATTGTGATTTTTGGTCTTGGAACTGGAATTTATCTCTATGTATGAATAGCGCCAAGTCATAGGGTATGTTTGGTGATCATAAATGGCTTGTTGAGCATCCAGGCTACCTTGTCACAAGAAAGGTATGAAAATATGAAGGGCTGAGTATGAGCTCCAACTAGGTCTCCACATTGGGAAACCCTGTTGTTTCCAGACCAAATTCTTATACAGCTTCCTTGAGGTTTGGGCCTTTGGTTCATTCGTCATTCTGGTGACATGTCTGAGTATATCTGATACTTGTTTGAGTATGTCTGATACATGTATGCGTATATCTGATACGATACTTGTCTGAGTATATCCGATACATGTATGAGTATATCTGATACATACATGAGTATGTTTGAGTTGTATTTATGCAACTGTTTAATTATTGATAGTAGAAGTAATTGAAGTGCTTTTAGCAGTTTCATTTATGTGCTTCTGGCTCTGTTTGGTAA
The DNA here is from genome assembly GCA_951799995.1 of Trifolium subterraneum. NCBI lineage: Eukaryota > Viridiplantae > Streptophyta > Magnoliopsida > Fabales > Fabaceae > Trifolium > Trifolium subterraneum. The sequence goes on along the minus strand of OX637462.1, from coordinate 38,526,885 downwards.
GTACAAAAAGCTAGCTTATAGCTTATAGCTTATAAGCTAAAAGCCCTGTTTGGTAACGACCTTTTCGTTACGAGCTTATAGCTTATTTTCAAACGCTATTTCAAGTAGCTTATAGCTTATTGTTATTTCTTCCATTTTTACCCTTATTAATTTATCTAAAATCCAAGTTTACCCTTTATCATTTATAATAAATAAATGTATAATAAATAAACATAGATATTGATAATGTATTTACGCTAACTTGATTTTTTTTATTACTACGCAAACTTGATTTACGACGTAATTATATATTGATCCCATATTCTTTTCTCGTACTATTACGTTGTACCATATTAGTGCCACCATGTTTCAATATCTTCATTTAAATTTTTTTCCTACAATATGTATTTACTTATGAATTGAGATTTATATATATATATTAGTTTAGTGAAAAAAATGTTATATTAGTACGTTGCATTACTATAACGTTTTATTTTAACTCTTATAAAAAAAACGTTTTATTTTAATAATGCTTACTTTTTTTAATAATGCTTATTCATTTTTACCCTTTGTTTATCTTTATACGTTGTATTAGTATAATGTTTAATTTTCTTCAAAAATTGTTTATAAATAATAATAATAATAATAATAATAATATATAAAAGATATATTGAAATGATAAATTTAAATTATTAAAGTCCAAATAACTTAAATATTAATAGATATAAATTTATTATGAATTGAGAATGCCCTTTCATGTAGTTTTACATTATCAGCTAGTTAAACCGCTAATTTTACCAAACACTTCAATTAGCTTATCAGCCATAAGCCATCAGCTATAAGCTATAAGCTAGCTTATCAGCTAACCGCTATTTTTACCAAACAGAGCCTCTGTTGTTTTATTTTATTCTGAATCTTGTAAAATCGTGTATTTACTCATAATAAACAATAATCAATGTACATTTTTCTCCGTTACAGGTAGTCCAGGAGTTTGTCTTGGGTGTGTATGATCCGGAGGCAACAGCTGCATTTAATCAAAATCTTTCTGACATTTCTACATTTAAGGATCCCCGCTCAAAGGATGCTTCACAAAGGTACCTTCCCTAAATGGCTATTAATAGGGATGGTTTCACTTGCATTGCATATGGTGTGATGAGAACAAGTATTTAATATATCATGTTCATTTAGGTATCATGCTCACCAATATACTAATGGAACCACATGTGATCTTACAAATAAACCAAGAGAGACTGAGGTATGAAGTCACATAAATCTAGTTCTGTTTTCTTTCCCTCGTCGTACTGATTTCATAATATTATCACAGGTGAGGTTTGTTTGTTCTGAACCCAGAGCAATGATCAGTTCAATCACAGAGATTTCAACTTGCAAGTATGCACTTACAGTTCATGTCCCTACACTATGCAAGCACCCGTAAGTTTCCTCTCTTTCTCTCCATCTTTTTGTGTTACCAGTTACCTCTACTTAATAAGGCGCCTACCATGCATTTGAGCTTTTAATATATTTTTTTAGATTGTTTCAAGAGGAGAGACCAATATGGTACACCATTGACTGTAATGTGCTTCCAAAAGATTACAAGGATGCTAAAGTGAGACAAGAAAATGGAGATATGGAGATTGTTATGGTGACAGATTCAGAAATCAATGATTCAAAACAATGATGTAAATATACACAATGTGGACAGGAGAAAAGAGAAAGAAAAGGATGTAGTCAGCATGTATGTTCTTCTAACAATGAACAAAAAGCGGCATTTGATTACGCACTTTCTACAAGCCTTCCTTCCTAACAGTGGATAGACAGTGCTTTTCAATTTTTCATAATATCATATTTCTAGAGTTGTATATTTCATCTTATGGAAGCTCTTGGAGCATATGCAATATTTGTATTTTCCTCTGCGCATATTGTTATTATTTGGGAATAGGAAGGTTTCTTATTATTTGGAAGAAGAAAAAACATATTATTTGTTAACTCTAGGAATTGTGACACACGTTTAGCACTCGAGGGGCCTTAAATTTTGTTAGTAATCTATATCTATTTATATATTATTGATATATTATATGTTTAAGAGTTTTTTCTCAAGAAAATAAATCTACGTGTCACTCTCTCTTATGAAATTGAAATTTTTTTTATTCAATGTGGTGTGTTCTTTCTTTGCAAGCATTTGCTTACGTGTGATTTTCTCCAAACCTTTTCAATTAGCTTCTATTTTAAGGGATAAAAATAAATTCAGTAGAGATCCTCTCTATTTCCTATAAAAAATGGAGATTACAATTACTATAGTTTTAGTGTATAAATATTCAAATGATATCATTAATTTTTTTTGAACAAGATGATGTCATTAATTTTAAAAAGATGTGCATTCAAATATTTGTAGATGATATTGAAAAAATGATCAATGTGTTAGTGGTGGGAATGATACTATAGGTATTCGATGGTTGTCATGGGAGTTGCTTGCTTATCCTAAGACAAAGGGTGGTATGAAGATTTGCAATTTTGAAGCATTTAACATAGTTATGATGGCGAAACAAGGGTGAAAACGCCGGCATTAGACCCTACCAGATGTATGGTACAATTGCAAATTCATGTGGAGGTTATCACAAGATAGAGTTCTTAAAAAAATATCTATACAACCAGATAAGTAGACAAAATAAATTATTAGTCTGTGATGTTAGTGCTAGTGTAAAATATCTTCATGACCTCTGTAAGAAATACACACTGATGTTTGTGAGTCTCACTGTAGATGGTGAAAATAGGTAAGAAAGACTTTTGGTGGGATGGCGAAAGCATACTAAATTATGAAATATTTGGTGATGTTTTAGCCTTTGATGCAACTTACCGGAAGAACAAATACAATTGCCCATTTTTTATTTTCTCCGGTGTGAACCATCATAATCAAACCATTGTGTTTGCATCCGGGCTAGTTACAAGGGAGAATGAAGAGACCTATGTTTGGTTGTTAGAGCAGTTATTGTTCGCAATGAAAGGCAAGGCTCCAGTGTTTGTCATAACATATGGTGATTTAGCAATGAAAAATGCTATAAAAAAGTGTTTCCCAAAGGGCATCACAAATTATGTGCATGGCATCTTCTTAGAAATGCATTGTCCAATGTTGGTATTCCTGAGATGATGTGGTATCTTAAAAGATACATGCTTGGTGACATTGAGGTGACTAAGTTTGAAGAACGGTGGGCTGAAATGGTACAAGTTTGGATTAGAACACAATAGTTGGATAAAAGAGATGTATGAAAAACGGAAAATGTGGTCTACTGTAACACTCAAACCCATTATTTAAATAGTTCTACCTTTATTAAAATCTTTTTCAAAATACGCAATGGAAAATCACAATTTCATTATAAGTATTATTTGGTTAAAGGTATTACAAACGTCAACATACTTAACTAATTGATTAATTAGCTTAAAACATCATCTACAAAATCCATTTTAAAATATACATTTTTCAAAATAAATACATTAAGTCATAAAGGACTCTATATCCTAAATACAACTTTTTCGCTGTGTCATACTCAGAGCGGAGATTCACCAAAACACTTGGACATCGCTAAAGCACATAACCTGTATACCTAGACCATACAACGGTCCATAAGTACACAAAACAGAGAGTTAGAAATCATAATCAATAAATATAAGCATAAGAATATGTTGGAACAAAATGAGTTTTAGTTATAAAACACTCTAAGTTTTGATGATAACAAAGTATTAAATGGACAATTGGTATTACTAATTAATGATCTAGTGTGCAGGAACAAAGTAAAAATCTTATTCACTCAGATCATCAATTGAGCTTCTGAAGGACACAGTCTGAAGCGTATAGACTCTGAGAAGCAAGAAGCTTCAGAGCCTCTGAAGAAGTCCTCAGATGCCAAAGAGAGAAACATGTCCTGAAGCTTGCGTACACTATTCAGAAGATCAATGAAATGTTATTGCAAGATTCTGAATGACACTCTCTGAAGAAAGACAGCTCATAACTAATGGAATAGTACAACAATCTTATCATCAAATGGAGCGTGCAGTACTCTGTACTATTTTACCTAATTTACTGAAGCGCCATTTGACAAAGAGAAGTAGTGGAATTGATTTACTCCTTCTGGAAGAAATAATCAAATCCAGCTCAGCAAAAGAAGATTGTACTACCAACGGTCCTTTCTCAACGTCATTATACTTAGAGTATAAATAGAAAACATTCTACTTGAGAGAAGACTATTGGAAGACTACTGAAAAATATTTAAAACTCAGAGAAAGATTTACTCTGTATTCAAGCTGAGAATTGTTCCTTTCGTGTGTAATTTCTAAGTCAAATATCTTTTGATATTGTTAGGCTCTGAACTGTGTGTTAAGAGAGTCTAGCTTAGAACTTTCAGTTCTACTTAATCTGTGTATTAAGTTAGTGTGTGAAGTCTCTTATCTTTGTGATTAGAGCAAGGAAGTCTCTCTGTCTTGTGTGACTTAGAGCAAGGAAGTCTCTCTGTCTTGTGTGACTTAGAGCATTAAGAAAAGTCTCTTGCTTGTATGCTTGAGCACTAGAATTGTAATCTTTTCTGATTATAGTGAAATCCCTTGGAAGTGCAAGGGGACTGGACAACTCTCGTTTTGTGAGAGGAACCAGTATAAATTTTGTGTGTGCACTCTTTTCTCTCTCTCTCTCTCTCACTGTCTTATTCGTGTTTTGCATTCTGACTAGCTTCTTTTATCCGCTGCTTTACAATCTGATAGCTAGAAAAGAATTAATTTTTAAAAAACACAATTCAACCCCCCTTCTTGTGTTTTTCACCTTCAATTGGTATCAAGAGCTCCGGTTCTGTTTTTAATCACTTCACAGTGAGACAGTAAAAGATCTTTGAAAAACACTGTAGTCTGGGGAAGCCACAATTACACCTACACCTACACCTATTGCTACAGATCATTCTCAAGTTCAATACAACTACGACACCATGACTTCTACATCTTCAACTTCTAATCATGATTCCAGCAATAAAAAGGTTCCAGTTTTTAGTGGTGATGCTCTAAGATTTGAATGGTGGAAGAATATCATTTACCACTACGTCAATGGAATTGATGATGAGCTTTGGGACCTAATAGAAGAAGGAGTGTCTATTGATGGAATAGGTCCTGATGGAAAGATTATTTTAGCTCAGAAGAGAGCATTGTCTGTTGAGAACAAGAAGATATTTGCCAAGCACAACAAAGTCAAACAAATCATGATGTCATATCTCATGATGAATACACCAAAATAATGGATAGATCTACAGCAAAAGCTATGTATGACTCTCTTTGCTCAAACTATGATGGTAATAGACAAGTTTAGAATGCCAAAGCAAGACTCCTGGTTCAGCAGTATGAGCTTTTTGCCATGAAACCTGAGGAAGACATTGAGACTATGTTTTCTAGATTTCAGACTCTAGTGTCTAATCTCAGGATTCTGAAGAAAAGCTATACAACCTCTGATCATATGTGGAAGATCCTGAATAGTTTGACTGACAAATGGAGACCTAAGGTTACAGCCATTGAAGAAGTTAAGGATCTCGAGACCATTACTCTTGAATCACTCATCAGCAATCTCAAGAGCCATGAGATGGTATTGAATGCTGATGCAGTGAAGAAGAAGGAAAGGTCAGTGGCTTTAACTTCAACCAAGAAATCTTCCAAAGAACTCAAGGCTAAAACTCTGGAGGTTGAGGAGGAATTTTCTTCAGATGATCAAGGAGATGAATAGGATGAGGAATTTTCCATGTTCACCAGAAACTCTCAAAAATGGGCAAAAATGAACAAAAGTCACAAAGGAAATAGCTCAAGGAATGCTTCTAGTAGAGATGAGAAGAACTGCTTCAAGTGTAACAAACCAGGACACTTCATTGCTGAATGTCCTGAAGCATCATCAAAGGACAAGAACAAGAAGTTCAGTAGCAAGAGAGAGAGCTACAAGAGGAGAATCCAGAAGACCTTAATGGCAACATTTGAGAACCTGGAAACATCCTCAGACGGTGATGATGAAGAAGCAAATGTGGCTCTGATGGCTACAGCTGATGGAGACTCTGAAGAATCAGACTCTGAAGGATCAGACTCTGATGGATCAGACTCTGAAGAATCTGAACAGGTATTTTTAAATTATTCTAAAGAACAACTTTTAACCTACCTTGGTATGTCTCTAAGCAAGTTTGCTAAATCATCCTCTGAACTAAAACTTTTAAAAACACAGAAGGATGAGTTAGCAAAGAAAGCTGAACATTTTCAAGCTCTATATAAAAATTCTTTAATCAAAATTGAAGAACTTGAAAATGGGTGCACAAGATGTAACAAACCTACTGATGAGCATGCGGTTGCTCTTCAGGAGTTTGTTCATCAGAATGTCAACAAGAGTAAGATGGCGTCTATGATTTATAGTGTTTGCAAAAATAAAGGGAAGGAATTGGCTACTCATATGGGAAATCATATGGGAAACAAAATTCCTATGTTTGTTTGAATAATACTCCTGATAATCTTTATTCAACCTTTGTACCTGCGAAAAGCAAAGGCAAAGTTGTGGTTGTTTCAGACTCTGAGGGTACCTCTGGGGTCTGCAAAACTAGCTCTGAAGTCACTTCAGAGGTTGTTTCTCAGAACCCCAAAGAAAGCAACTCTGGACCTAAGCATTCAGAATCTGGGACTGTCAAGTCTAAGACTCTGAAAACTTTGGGACTCAGAAGCTCATCCAATCAGACTCTAAAACAAACCAAGCTGATGATAAATAATTAACATAAGACTCTGGTAAGCAAAATCAATCCTAGATTAGAAGAGCAACCTAAGTCCTATAGTGATTATAAATCAAAGCCTCAATTTCAAAAACAATGGACTAAGAAGGTCAATTTTCAAAGACCAAACTTTCAAAAGAAATTTTTTAAGAGTCCACAAAGCTTTTCACAGAGGCAAGAAAGAACTAAAGATTATAGAACTAACCAAACTGGACCTAGAAAGCAATGGGTACCAAAATGTAAAATTGTCTACCATTCAGATCTTCCTTGTAGGAAAAACCATTTGAAATCAGATGAATGGAGGCTAGTGATCAGCCATGGAAGGAAAGCTTATGTTCCCAAACATTACTTTACTTCCAAAGCTGCTGAAGTGGAGAAAGCTAATGAGTATTGGAGAGAACTTCACAATGAATGTGGAGAGTATTATTACAATGATTGACCTTGTTTATTCTACAGCTATCCAGACTGAAAGAAAATGGTAATCAATCATGGTATCTGGATAGTGGATGTTCAAGACATATGACTGGTAATAAGAAAATGTTCACATCATTAAACCTTGAAGATGGTGGAACAGTTGGCTTTGGAGGTAACCAGAAAGGCAAAATCAAAGGTACAGGTATTGTAGGTAACTCCTCCCTTTTAATTAAGAATGTATGGTTTGTAGATGGACTCAAACACATCCTATTTAGCATTAGTCAATTTTGTGACAATGGGTTTGTGATTAATTTTGATAAGGGATCATGTACTGTAATTAGAGAATCTGATAAGTCCATAGTGTTCAAAGGTAAGAGAGTAGGTAATGTGTATAAAATAAACCTTTCTGATTTGGCAGACCAAGAGGTCAAATGCTTGCTAACTCTGAGTGAAGAGAAGTGGGTATGGCATAAAAGGTTAGGTCATGCTAACTGGAGGTTAATCTCTAAGCTTAGCAAACTTGACCTTGTCAGAGGCCTACCTAAGCTTCACTATCACTCAGATGCTCTTTGTGGATCCTGCCAAAAAGGAAAAAGTGTGAAAACTTCTTTTAAACCTAAACACGTTATCTCTACCTCTAGGCCCTTAGAGCAGCTTCACATTGATCTGTTTGGTCCTGTGAGCACAGCCTCAATCAATGGGAAGAAATATGGATTAGTCATTGTTGATGATTACAGTAGATGGACTTGGGTTAAATTTCTCAGAAATAAGGATGATGCATATGATGTCTTTAGTAGTTTTTGCACACAGATACAAAAAGAAAAAGGTTTACGCATTTTAAAAGTTAGAAGTGATCATGGTGGTAAATTTGAAAATGAAATGTTTGAAAATTTTTGTGAAAAATATGGCATCTTACATGTTCTCTTCTCCTAGAACTCCACAGCAAAATGGAGTTGTAGAGAGAAAGAATAGAACTCTGCAAGAAATGGCCAGAACCATGATGCATGAGACTAACATTGCCAAATATCTGTGGGCAGAGGCTGTAAACACAGCATGTTATGTTCAGAATAGAATCTATATTAGACATATTTTGAATAAAATAGCATATGAACTATTTAAGGGAAAGAAACCTAGTGTATCCTATTTTCATCAATTTGGTCGTACATGTTACATTCTGAATACAAAAGTTCATCTAAAGAAATTTGATGCTAAAGCTTATAAGGTTATCTTTATTGGATACTCTGAACGCTCAAAAGCATACAAAGTGTATAATTCTGAAACTCACTCAGTGGAAGAAAGTATGCACATAAAATTTAATGACAAGCAGCCTGACAAAGTGTCAGAGCTAGTTGACAACTTTTCAGACCTACAACTATCAGATGATGAAGAATCAGAACCTGAAGGAACATCAGAACCATCTCAACCAACTTCTGAAGAAACGAATTCAACTCCTGAAACTTTGGATTTTGAAGATCACTCAGCACCAGAAATTATCAGAAGCAGTCCAAGGAAAACTAGAGCTAATCTTCACATCCTGGAGCGTGCAGTACTCTGTACTACTTAATGACACTCTCAGAAGCCTCTGAAGAAGTCCTCAGATGCCAAAGAGAAAAACATGTCCTGAAGCTTGCGTACACTATTCAGAAGATCAATGAAATGTTATTGCAAGATTCTGAATGACACTCTCTGAAGAAAGACAGCTCATAACTAATGGAATAGTACAACAATCTTATCATCAAATGGAGCGTGCAGTACTCTGTACTATTTTACCTAATTTACTGAAGCGCCATTTGACAAAGAGAAGTAGTGGAATTGATTTACTCCTTCTGGAAGAAATAATCAAATCCAGCTCAGCAAAAGAAGATTGTACTACCAACGGTCCTTTCTCAACGTCATTATACTTAGAGTATAAATAGAAAACATTCTACTTGAGAGAAGACTACTGGAAGACTACTGAAAAATATTTAAAACTCAGAGAAAGATTTACTTTGTATTCAAGCTGAGAATTGTTTCTTTCGTGTGTAATTTCTAAGTCAAATATCTTTTGATATTGTTAGGCTCTGAACTGTGTGTTAAGAGAGTCTAGCTTAGAACTTTCAGTCCTACTTAATCTGTGTATTAAATTAGTGTGTGAAGTCTCTTATCTTTGTGATTAGAGCAAGAAACTCTCTCTGTCTTGTGTGACTTAGAGCAAGGAAGTCTCTCTGTCTTGTGTGACTTAGAGCATTAAGAAAAGTCTCTTGCTTGTATGCTTGAGCACTAGAATTGTAATCTTTTGTGATTATAGTGAAATCCCTTAGAAGTGCAAGGGGACTGGACTACTCTCGTTTTGTGAGAGGAACTAGTATAAATTTTGTGTGTGCACTCTCTTCTCTCTCTCTCACTGTCTTATTCGTGTTTTGCATTCTGACTAGCTTCTTTTATCCGCTGCTTTACGATCTGATAGCTAGAAAAGAATTAATTTTTAAAAAACACAATTCAACCCCCCTTCTTGTGTTTTTCACCTTCAGAATATACTTAACACTTAAACATATTATTATTCACAATCTAACTCACATACATATTCTCTCAATCTTAAATCGTACATAAGATTATCCACATAACACATTGAAATAACAATTAAAATCAATGATCCATTCAAGCAACTCACACAATTTCACATATCAAACCATCATATAATATGTGCATCTTCCTAATGCAATCTAATGCCACATTTATGCCATGCCACTCTAGACATAACTAAATGCATGTGGTACCATTCATTCTTTATTAGAGTATCTCACCTCTAATATCCTTCTTTATCGGATAATTATAATCCGACATCTTTCTTTATTGGAATATTCAATATCCCTAATAATTCATGAATGCATGTATGTTCATGAATACTCTCATACAAATCATCAACAAAAGCATTAAGTTTGTCATCACAATATGGATAAATATAATCCAATATACATTCTTTATTAGATAACATAATTTAATATCCTTCTTTATCGAATAACATAACCCGATATACACTCTTTATTATATAACAAAATCTAATATATATATATATATATGGGGTTTGCTAACTTAGACCCACCTAAAAACATGAAGGTCTAAGTTAGCAAGGTGCACATTTTCACTTTGGACAAAAAAAACTTTGATATTTAGTTATTTTACACTAGAAAATTGATGGTTAGTTAGGTAAATTTTATTAAATATTATGCACTCATTTGCTAACTTAGACCCACTTAATTATAAATATATGCAACCTAAATAAACAACCTAGGAAATCAAAAAAGGACAAACAATTTATTTTCTAATTATTTATGGAATATTTTCTAATTTTATTTAAGCAAACAATATATTTTCTAATTTATTTAAGTCTATGCTATTTGTGGTTATAAACATGAAAACTCGTGTACCAAAAAGAAAACCAGAATATATATTCAAATTCATGGCTTAATTAAGATCATTGATTCATGTGAACTACAGTTTTATTTTTTCATATTCCAATTTTCTTTTTTATACATGTTCCAGATTTTTTTAAATTCACGTAAGGCTTGACTATAAATAAGAAAACAAGTGTGACAATATTAGTTTTAAAAAAAAATGATGAAATAGGTTTAAAAAAAAAGAGAAAACGATGTTTTTCCTTCAGGTTAATTTTGTTGATTGATTATATGTGATTGGTAGAATTAATGTGATTGATTATATGTTACAGTTTGATGATAAAGTTTGTTAATTTTAAGGAATTGTGTTTGGATTTTTTCCTTTTTTGATTTCCTAGGTTGTTTATTTAAGTTGCAAATATTTATCATTAACTGGGTCTAAGTTAGCAAGTGGGTGTTACATAATTTAATGAAACTTACTAAACTGTCCTTTTTGACTAGTTTTGAATAATAAATATGAATGGTTTTTTTGTCCAAAGTGAAAAGGTGCACCTTTCTAACTTAGACCTTCATGTTTTTAGGTGGATCTAAGTTAGCAAATCCCTATGTGTATATATATATATATATATATATATATAGAGAGAGAGAGAGAGAGAGAGAGAGAGAGAGAGAGAGAGAGAGAGAGAGAGAGAGAGAGAGAGAGAGAGAGAGAGAGAGAGAGAGAGAGAGAGAGAGAGAGAGAGAGAGAGAGAGAGAGAGAGAGAGAGAGAGAGCGCATTGTTATTATGTAAGAAAGAATTTCAGCAAGAATGGACACATGTCATTATTTTAGAGAATATTTAATTTTAAAAATATTATAAATTTAATTTCTTTTTTAATAGGAATTATGGGGGTAGTGGTACTAATGGATGGTTGAGATCTATTCTTGTCTTTCGTGTTTTATCCTTTCTTACAAATAATCATTTTCCATATATATATATATAGTCATCAACAATACAATTATGAGTAAAATGCTAAATACCCCCTGAAATTTCAAAATTCGTCAAATACCCCCCTAAAATTTGGAAATAGGCAAATACCCCCCTAAAATTGTAAAATGTCAATCAAATTGCCCCCTGCTCCGTTTACTCTATCTATTTTAATGAGGAAAAGATGGATGAGACAAATATTGATAAAGAGTATGATGTTGGTTGTGTGTGTTTCTTGTATGGTCGTGAATCTGATGACTCAGATTGGTATATTTTGCTGGGTGTATGTTTCTTGTATGAGTGAATCTGATGACTTAGATTGAAAGCAATTATAATGATGATGAGGATGATTCTAGTGATGATAGTTTTGCTATTTTGGTTCCTTGTTATTCACCTGGTTGCAAGGAGGTTGAAAACTTAAACAATGTGCTTTTGAAGGCTCAAAATAGACGGAGTAAACGGAGCAGAGGGAAATTTGATTGACATTTTACAATTTCATGAGGTTATTTGCCTATTTCCAAATTTCAGGGGGTATTTGACAAATTTTAAAATTTCAGGGGGGTATTTGGCATTTCACTCATACAATTATCAATAATCCTTTAAGTTATACGAAGTATGCAAATATATAAGAAAACTTCATAAACCAAGCCTAATCTTATAAAACTAACCCCGTATTCGGAATTTACACGAAAAATCGAGTGAAATAGGTTCCGGGTGCATAAACCATAAAAAAGTCAACCAAAAGTCAACACTGGTCAACAATCCTCTGTGCACGGCGCAGAAACACAGAGGAGAATTGAAGGGAATTGCGTAGACCAACCCTGATACAAAAATCATATTTTCACCTTTTTGACCCCAAAATCACTTTTTCAAACCCAAAAGAACTTATTTGAACCCAATAACATTTATACAACAGTTCTCAAGCATATTTATGGATAAAAACACTTATTCTAACTCAAAACAACTTAAGTGTAAAGATTCATACCCATTTAACACAAAAACTCATTTATCATAACAACAACACAATCAACTCATAAATTTATGGTTTTTCTCATACCAATCTATCTAATAATCATGAAAGTACAGTTAGATTCTCATATCTGTAACAAACACACACAAATCTTGAGATTTATACATTTTTACTCAAAACTCATAAAACTCATTGTTCTTGAATAAAACATCTACAAGTACCCATTTTTACCCATTAAATTCGTTCATAATACTAATTACTAGTATATTAAACATGTTATGAGTATTAGATTTCTTTTTCATTAAGAAAATCTCCCCAAAAAGCTCACAAAAATGACTGGAGAAAGTTCGGGTTCTGAGAAATCGACATTCTCCCCTTTCTCGAGTCACTCACGATTATGAAAATTAACTCTCGTACCTTAACTCGACGATTCCACGCGATTTCTCTTTGAATTTCTCTTGCTCTTTCTTCTCTCTTCTTTCTCTCTCAAAAAGAACATGAAAATGGTGACAAATGATCTTTTCTCTCTCCAAGTTTCTATTTATAACTCTCCCCATTTTAGTCACTATGCCTAATTGTAAGAAAAGCCCGATAAGCCCAATAACGTGTAATTCTCATAAATTTGCTAATTAATTAACCGCCACAAAAGAATAGTAATAAACTATTTTACACATAAATAAATATATATAATATAACGAATAAATGAAAATCGGGTCGTTACATCTACCGCCCACGTCAGGGGGGTTTTCTTTACGGGATTAAGGACTACTTCTTGCTGCGAGGCACTCCACAGCCACCTAAAACATTTTGTTCACTCTAAGATCAACTTATATGATTTTGTCCACCAATTCCATAGTATCGTAGACGTGATCCGACATGCGGCAATTGTGGTGTTATCGGTCACAACATACATTTATGCACAAATCCAACTATGGTTTGTCCCACTAACAATTCAAATCCTATGGTAGACAACGGTGGTATTCCTATTGGTAGTCTTAACACCCAGGTATGTTTCTTTGGGTTAATAATGTAATGAATTGAATTAGAGTCTAATGTCAGATTTTGAATTCTTGTGATTTGTTATAGAACATTTATATAATTGGATATGATGAAGTATTTCCATTGTAGGCAAGTATTGGTGATAGTTCACAACACATTATACTTGAAGATTTAAACTTGTAAACGATGATCCACACTATGTACTCATTTTACCAAATAAGTATTTTGTATGATTATGCAATTTCTTGATGTTGCATCTTGAATCAAATCAGGCCAATATTTATGTTTTTATTTATTGTGCTCTATGAGTGTTGATGTTGTAGTCCTCTCTTTCTCTCCATCTTTTTGCGTTACCAGTTACCTCTACTTAATAGCGCGCCTACCATGCATTTGAGCTAATTGCAATTTTACAGGTGGTATGGAGTTTTCAAAATTGAAAATCAAAATTGCAATTAGTTTACCTCTATTCAAAAATTGAAAATCAAAATTGCAATTAGAGATATCATATAACTGAAGATGATAATCTCTTACGGCATGAAGAACTTATATAGAGATTTATTTGTTTAATATTATAAAATTCTCCTAATATAGGAAAACTCGATTTTTTTCACAGGTGGAGATTTTATAGAATTTAGATAAATTAATCATAAATATTTTGTTTTTATTTATTAATCATAAATATTTTATTTAAAATCTTTCGATGTTTTTGCAACATTCTTGAAATTAAAAGTAAATATAAGAAATAATAAAGATTAATAAGTTAAGTCGTTTTTATTTTTATTTTATTAAGAAAGGGAAAATTCAAGTAATGAATGTTTTAATTTTTGTAAGAGTACAATTGGTAAAATATCATTAATTGTACCTGATAGTTTTTTTAAATGATCAAAGTTTTAGGATAAAAGTAAAAAGCTAAAATAACCAAAGACTTGAAACGAGTATAAGATATAAGGCCAACACTATTTAAAATAGTATCCCAAAAAATTATAAGCCCGAAAAAAAAGCTTTTTTCAAGCATATTTTATTTAATCAAACAAACTTATAAACTATTCTAATTATTTTCTTTTATAAACCTATTTTCTTTTATAAAATTAATTAATATATTTTTAATTTACTGTACCTTAAAGAAAATAAATTGTCATGTTTGCGTCAAATGAATATAGGGAGGAGAGAGAATTTTGGTTAAAAGAAAAATCTTGTATAGAAGGTACACAATAATACTATGGATTAAAGATGAATCTAAAGGCATATTGTTTGTTGTCCATCATAGGAGTTGGAAAGAATTAGAAATGGAGAAAATCTCAACTCCCATCATAGACCACTTGATACAAGGGTCCATATTAGAATTTGTCTATTAAATTATGTTATAGTTCTTTTCTTCAAAATATAACCTTTGGTTTTCAAAGATATTTTTGCACACAATTTTTAACTTCGTACAAGTTAAAAGCAAAGAAATAGCCACCAACATTATGAACAGTCTCAATAACACAAAACATGCGGTTAAACAGTTATGTCGTTCAACACTTTAGCCTGATATAAGTTAAAAATAAGTAAGTATTTAATGTTAAACTTATAATTATCATAAAAACGACAGGGAATGAGCAGAAATGTAATCATCCAGATATTTACAAGCTCCCTAAAGCAAAGAGCAGAAACAGATTCATTGTCTTTATAATCCTGCTAATTACATAAACTGATAGTCTTCAAATCATTTTCTTCTTATTTGGAAGTAATCCCTGCTGTCTCAACCATAGACAGGTACTCGGTTATGGCTTCCCCTTCAATATTAACTTCAATATCATAATCAGTAAAGGCATCTCCGTTAGCTATATCTGCAGAAAGCTCATCTTCCATCTCCACATCCCTTTCGTCTATTGTATTGTCATCTTCGACCTCATCCATTAGGTCTTGAATACCAGAACTAGCAGTTTCTGGTAAAGGGTTAGATGAACTTCCACCACCATCGGAAGCTGCAGTTGAATTCACTTGAGGTTGCATATTTTCCACCAATGGTTGTGCTGTCAGTCTTTGCAATACTTCTTCTAAATTGCCGCCTTCCTCAAAAGCAGCTACCACTGCAGAGAAGCATATCAAAACACACAAAAAAAACACGCCTATATTTCTATAACTAGGCTCCACTTTTAGCACACTGTGCTTAAAAACTAAATAACTTATGTACCTCTTGATCTTTCAAAACCCATTTGCACAACTTTTTCAATTGCAGAATCTTTTGCTTTATTCTCTCTTTTCCTTTTCCTTGACTCGATCTTAACCTTCATGTTGATTAAAGTAAATAGACATATTGTTTGACGTTGCATAGAATTTGGTTAAGACATGTTGTTACCTGTAAATCAGAATTAGTTTCTGGATTCGTCAAATCATCCAATGCCTTCTGAGTATCATTTTCGTTTCTTCTAAGGGCTTCAGCAGCAAGCTCCTTCTCAAACCTGCACGAATAGCAGTAACAAGTTTGACTACAATAGTAAATATGAAGTTTTGTGAAACACGTTTACACGAATAGAAATCTTAAGAATTTGTCTGTTAGAAATGCCTATATGCAATCATATTCATAGATGCCTTAACATGAATAAATTATAAGTAGCATAAGAAAAGGCTGATAATAGCCATGTAAACCTTGTTGATGTTATTAGCAGCTAATATCCTATTTTAAATCAATGAAGGAATAGCCTTTTCAAAAATTACAAAACCAGTGTATCATATACAACACTAAAATAACACTCACCCAATAGTGACCAATTCCTTCAGTCTCTCCAGATCCACGGCCTTCTTTAAGGGCGTCACCCCATACTGCTTTTGCTCCCTGGAAAGAAACTGTTCAGAAACCGAGAAAGAAAATGAAAAGTCAATAAACATCAAGTTGCACCCACCAGATTTCATCTCTCCTTTTTAAATCTTCCTCCCTTTTTTGCATTTTCTTTGCCTTCTCCTCAACAAGGAAATCAATGGCACCCCCAACATCTTGATTGTTCATTCGCAATGCCCTCTTTGCATTACGTTGGTTGTAGCCCATGCTCATAACAAGTGATAAGGCTTCATCTGGCACTTGCAGCTGCAACAAAACAGAACATTTTATAGAACGACAGTCAGACCAGACCCATCATGAGTCTAATGTAGGCAGTGTCATTTTAAATTTGTAAAAGATTGAATCCATGATTCAGACACGTGACCTCCTAACTACACGAAAACTCTAATTGTCACATCAATGCTGTCCTTCATTATATACGATAGTAAAAATTAAAGTATGTTATATATCATGCTCTTCAGAGGTAGACTAAATGTTCCTTTTCTTCTTTAAAAGAGAAAATGAGGCAGCAGGGACATATAAAAGGAAACAAAACTGGCTATATCAATCAAATTTGAAAAAGGAAAAAAAAAAACTGAAAATAGAAAAATGCTCAATTAATAATGGAACGTTAAAAAAGGACTTGATATACATGACTGGACCGAACCCCGTGAGCTTAGCTCAGTTGGTAGGGATATCGTACTATATGTGCAGGTTCGAACATAGGACACTCCACTTATTCACCTGTAAGTGGATTTTCTAGCCACTAGGCTACTTGACCAAAAAAAAAATATATGACTGGACTGCTACCAACTATTGCGGTGATCAAACAAGGAGACCGATAACTTGAAAATATTTACATGTTGATTTTTTCCTAGTCAATTTATCACAATATGCTATAATACTTCAACCTACCTGAGAAAACTTTGCTCTTGCAGAAGCTAAAGCTTGCCTAGATTTTTCCAACTGACCAGTATGAAATGCCACCACCCCTTCAAGCAGCTCTAGTCTCAAATGCCTATGTACAAAAATTCAGCCAACTAAAAAGGTAAGAAATAAATACTGATGATTAATAGACTTTTAATTGCATTCCAGTAATTTGAGAATTTTAACAGAAAAAAAAAAATGATAAACAATGCACCGAAATAACTCACAATGCAACTTCCGGATAGCGACCACCTTGCAAGAGTCTGAGGCGGAGAGAATCCTTCCCGTGAGCACGTTCAATTCCTGCCCTAGCCATTTCAAGGCGCTTCCCTGCATCTGATAGCCATCTAATGTCTCGTAGCATAAAGTAGCACCATACCATGTCAATTTGCAGTATTGGAACATTGTCAATAAGCTGAATAGACAGAAATTCGGGTTATTAATTTCAGAGGTTAGGAAGACATACAAAAAGGAATTTTGCTAGTCAGGTAATATGCAGTTTATGTGAAACAAACAAATATATAGCTTAAATAAATAATTGGCAGGTAAATTCATTCTGTGATATACTCACCTCAATGACTTTAGGATCACAAATAGAGAATGCCTCCTGAAAAGTAAATTACATAGGAATTGTTTAAAAACATGTTTGCAGCAAAATATAACCCTTATGAAGATAATTAAATTAATAAGGAAGTGACCTCTCCCATGGTAAGCACTTGAAGTGCATCTTTGTAATTTCCCCCTTTGATAAGAAGCTTCCCCTTTGCATGAAGCATAAGTCCCATCATTACAGCCCTGCCAAAATTGATAATTTGATTATGACTTGTTCAACAACCAAAATGGTATATATTGTCCCTTCCCACTGATAAATACCTCTGATCAATCTCTGATCCTAAGCTTACTCTGTGTCCACTTTGATCTTCAACTTCTATGTTAAAGTCTTCCAGAGGTAATGAACCATCTGCATGACGTTCAGCCAATGCAGTCGCAGCAGCCCTGTTTTGCATGATTGATTCAACTAA
Source organism: Trifolium subterraneum (assembly GCA_951799995.1). Classification (NCBI taxonomy): domain Eukaryota; kingdom Viridiplantae; phylum Streptophyta; class Magnoliopsida; order Fabales; family Fabaceae; genus Trifolium; species Trifolium subterraneum. The sequence goes on along the minus strand of OX637462.1, from coordinate 38,508,668 downwards.
GTAAGATTCAGAGTAATAAATAATTCTGGATTTTAACACAAGAGATTATTACCTAATACGTTCAAGCCTCTGAGAGCTTTGTTCCTCGACAACAAGGGATTGACCCTGTTGAGGAGATGAGAGAGTAGCCAGAATCTTGGAGTTATTTTTAACGCCCAATTGAGACAAAGTTAGGGTTCCGTCGTCGTTTTTGAGGATTCTACCGGCACATATGAGATTGATGAAGTTAGGGTTTTCGCAATTTGATCGTTTAGCAACTTCTTCACGTAAACAAGATATGCTCCAATTCTCTAAATTCACTTCTTCTAATACACCTGACCATATCCCACCAATCTTCAATTTCGCCATCTCTCCACGACCACTTTTGTTCATATCGATTTCCATATACTGATGATCGTTTCTCTCTCTTTCCAGATAGGAGTTCTACTGATGATCGTTTCTCTCTTTCTTAAGTACACTCTTGACTAGTTTTTTTTTTTTTTTACCAGAACCTAGAAAAGTTTGTTATAAGGATTAGGATTGTTATATCCGAAAGGATGTAAAAGAAAACCGTAAACTGAACCAATTAAATTGAAAACCGTATAAAATTACGATTAGTTTAAATAGCATGAATTATTTTTCTTTTAAATTGTGTGGTTTGGTTTGATTTGTGGTGTTTATTTCAGAAGACCGAACCAAACAAATTAAAAAGCAATACTTAACTCTAACAACTAGGAAGTTCAACCCAAATTGAGTCCATAAACAATATACTATCAAAATATATCATATATATATATATATATATATATATATATATATATATATATATATATATGCAATTTCTGGATATATATCATGTAAACAATAAAATAAATTAAAATTTCCTATGTTTATTTCGTAACAAGTTTGTAATACTTTTATTTTTTTTATATCGTGATAAACCGCTCAAATCCAACCAACCCTAACCGCATTGGTTTGGTTTGATGATAAGTTTTTTATATAAATAGTTTGGGTGATAATTTTTTATATAAATAAGTTTTTTATATTGTGAATTTTGTGATAGTGGATTTGTTGTTTTGTTTGATAAGAACATGAACATATGTATAGTCTACATAGATTGACAAATCCATTGTTTATAGACCGACAAATCCATTGTTTTTAAAGGGAAATGTATATAAAATAAATCTTTTTGATTTGACAAAACAAAGAGTGGTTTGTCTTTTGACTCTAAGTGAAGAAAAATGGGTCTGACATAAGAAGTTGGGTCATGCTAATTGGACGCTAATCTCTAAACTTAACATGTTTGCCCTTGTCAAAGGTTTACCAAAAATTAACTATCACTCAGATGCTCTATGTGGTTCTTGTAAAAAAGGAAAGCTTGTTAAAACCTCTTTTAAACACAACATTTCCTATTTTCATCAGTTTGGTTGTACTTGTTACATCTTAAACACTAAAGTTTATCTAAAGACATTTGATGCTAAAGCTTATAAGTATAAATTTATTGGATACTCTGAACGCTCAAAAGCATACAGACTGTATAACTCAGAAACTCATACAGTGGAAGAAACTATGCATGTCAAGTTTGATGACAAAAAGTCTGACAAAGTGTCAGAGCTTGTTGAAAGTTTTGCAAATCTTCAAGCATTAGATGATGAAGCTTCAGAACCTAGTGAAACCTCAGAGCCTATTCAAAACTCTAAGATATCAAAAGCTACCACTACTACCTCTGAAGCATCTCGAGAGCCTAAAGAAGAGGAAATTGTTTATGATGAAACCATACATTCCAAGAATACTTTCAAATATAAGTCTTCACATTCAGAAGAGCTAATCATCGGAAATAAAGATAGTCTAAAAAAAACTAGATAAATCTTCAAGGAAGAACAATCACATTTTTGGACTAATTTCCATGATTGAGCCAATCATAGTTGATGATGCACTATCAGATGATGCTTGGGTAGTAGCTATGCAAGAAGAGGTGAATCAATTTGAAAGAAGTATATGTTAAACAACCACCTGGATTTGAAAATTTGACAAATCCAAACTATGTTTCAAACTTAAGAAGTCATTATATGGTATGAAACAAGCTCCCAGAGTTTGGTATGAAAGACTGATTAACTTTCTTTTAGAAAAAGGTTTTCATAAAGAACAAGTTGATAATACACTCTTCAGAAAGACCTCAAACAATGACATCTTAATTATACAAATTTATGTTGATGATATCATTTTTGGTTCTACTAATGCCTCTTTGTGCAAGAATTTTTCTAAGCTTATCCAGGACGAATTTAAAATGAACATGATGGGTGAATTAATATTCTTTCTTGGGATACAAATCAATCAAGGAAAAGATGACACATATGTTCATCAATCTAAATATACAAAGGAGCTTCTGAAAAAGTTCAAAATAGAAGATTGCAAACCAATGTCTACACCCATGCATCCAACTTGCAGATTAAGCAAAGATGAATCTGAAGGCAAAGTAGATCAGAACCAATATAGAGGTATTTTATTAAAAAGAATCTGAGTGTTTTGTCTAAATAAGTTCTGATGAAAATATATTTTCTAAACATTAAGAGTGATTACCATCTTTCTAATTATAAGTAGATAGTAGAAAATCTTATATATAAAGTTAAAAAAAAAAATTGAAGAAGCTAAGAGCATCCACAAGTCAATACCACCAAACCAATCCAAATAGGTTTAAGAGGAGCACACTCTCAAGTCAATACCACCAGACCAACCCAAATAGGTTTAAAAAATTTATATTATACATGATACTTATAATAATTATTAATTAAAGTTAAAAAGTTTGCACCCTTGATTGAACCAAGGTCCTGAATCCGCCACTGACGGTCCGATCCCCGCAACTGCAATCGGAAGGGGGCTGGAACCAGTTGATGCCAAAACTGACCCTCAAATCACATTAAACTGGCGGTGAAAACCAAAAATAAAAATAAAAATAAAATCCATATAGAAATGAAAGCACTACAAGCATTAAAACAAAGAGTGCTACCCAACTTCTCTTTTTTCTTGTAACTAACAGATTTTTGCTATAAAAATAAATTAATATGTAAATATGTAAGCACTAAGGTGTTGAATCTATGCATGATGAAATTCACCAAAGCATGGATTAATCGATTGACACACTTAGGGTGTACAACAACAAAGGAAATATAAGAAATTGAATTTGTCACTTTCAATTTTCGGTTTCACCTAGTGCCGTCACTAGCTGCAAGCTGGAACAACAGCATCAGGTATATGAGAAAATACAATGGAGAAAGGAGCAACCGTTATTGGTTTTGATGAGTTTACATATAGAGGCTCCAATCGAGGGATATCACCATCTGAGTTTACGCTTAAAACATTTCCATTCAGTAACATGACTTGGCTATGTAAATTTCCATCTTGTGGAGTTAGATGGTACTCTTCTCTCGCTGTTTCACTTGTACTATGAAGAGGCAGTTTCATTATTTTTGACTTATAGGACATCTTTCTATGCCGCAAACTGTTAATGTTGCTAATTGTCGCTTCAACAGTTGTGTTGTTGTCCAGGTTGATCAATAGTATAGTGATTCCTTTCTGTAATATTAAGTATAATTAAAATTGGATTTCAAGGTTAGTAAATAGTATACATCATTCACTTGATATTCATAGTCGAAATTTCACTCACGGATTGCTTAGCACAGTGTGCATAAGCTCGTATCTTGTTTGTTCCTGAGAAGGTAGTTGACAGTACGCGTCGTCCCATGAGCCGGTGCCAGAGAAGAGCACTGCAAAAAAGAACTTTTTATCACATTACCATAGAAATGTTACCATTAAAATTGTATGAATCCATTTGAAATAGAGAGTATTTTCCAAAGTAGACAAAGCTGTATGTCAAGCATTGAATAAATCAAACATGGCACATATATTATGAATTCACATCAGCTGAAGAATACACAAATGCTGAACAAAGCTAGCCAAGGTAGTTGTGAAATGAAAATTTTCAAAATATTGTTTTCCGTATTTCTGGAAATATGTTATCTCTAGATAGCTTTCATCTTCTCTCTATCGAATTAATAATCAAATGTCATTCCAGCTACCCACATGCAAAATACTCAGGTCCTAACATTTAATATTTTACATCTCATGACTTGAGCGAAACTGTTTATGATATTTTACATCTCATGAGTCATGACTTGAGCAAAGAAAATAAGACTGTTAAATTCAATATTTAATACCTATAGTAATCTGGATTTGGAAGGAAATTGGTAGTATTTAGTAAACCATAGTTTCCTCCTATCAAACTCTGTCTACAGTATGTTTTCGTGTCATAAGCAGCAGACATGCCAAGTTGATCCAAATACCTGTTTATGATACAACAACATTAGCCAAAAATAGTTCCAAGCTACGAAGGCATGACACTGATAACCGGACACAACACTAACACTGACACGGGTAATAATTAGAAAAAATAGAAGTAATTGAATTGAATGCAATAGCATGTATCCGTGTCAAGTCAGTGTCAGACACTGATACGTGTCGGACGCCGGACACACCTTCAATCTCAAGTGTCTATGCTACATATTATGAGGAACTCCTAAATGTATCTGAATCAAGGATCAAGGATAGTCAGCACTAACCAGAAACTGTAGACAAATGCATCGGATACAAGATGATGGCCACTGTTATAAGCCCCTCCTGACTCACCAACCCATGCTGTTGCCAAGGTTCCTGTACTTTCAAGAACATTTTTCAAGCCATTGAATGTACTTTTCTCTCCATCAAGATATGAAGGATTCAGAATTTTCTCCACAAGGTGCTGATCAACTCCTGTATAGAAGATAAACAAGTTTTAAGATATAATCAAAGATTTAAAGGATTGCAAATGTAAATTAGTTTTAAGTATGAAGCACGGACACCGGACACGACACGACACTGACACGTTGACACAAATAATAATTTGAAGTGTCCAACACGGGACACGGCTAATCTAAGGAGTGCCCGTGCTTCAAATCCAATAAAAATTCTTCATTTTTTCATATCACTCCATTCTTGTAACTACATATTAAATATGGTGATATGACATGGCAAAATAGATTACTCTTATTTAGATGTCTTGTCAGTGTAAAACTACTTTTCAATCACAGTGTATGCCTATTAAACTTCGTAATCAAATTCATGTGATTTTGATACATGTAATGAATATTATTAGCCAATTGGGTGAAATAGTACCTGGTCCAAGGTTATAAATGTGGTGCGTGACCACATCTAAAGATTTACCAGATTTGCTTATAAATTCCTTGAACCAAGTTGCATCAAAGAAACCTCCAGGAGCAATGACTAATGGCTTAGGCTCAATGTCTCTATATGCATTGTCAACTATGTCTCTTAAAGCAGCAAAATCAGAAGCATATTGGTCTGCAGAAATACTTGTCCCAACACCATTCCCACTCAATTCATTTCCTGCAAGGAAAAAGAGATCACTCAATGTACTAAAGCCTCAAGCAAGAAGAACTTTATTCAATATACTTTGATACAGAGTAGAATAGCTAATTCTAGACAGTAGACTTTGTTTGGATAAACAACTTTTTTTTGTTTTTAACATCGTTTGGATAAACAACTTATTTATGTGTTTATGTTAGTTAATGTGCTGAATTATGTTAGTGGAATATGTTAAGATAGTGGAAATTATCTAGTATAAGCGAAGAGTTGCATGAATAAATTGTCATTGTTGTTAGTGGAAGCACTTATTGCTTAGTGGAATGTTAAATTATGAATTAAGCACCTAGTAGTGATGACTCTTTGATAGTTGTAATCATCACTACTCATGCTATATATATTCATGTGTATGAGATGCATTTTATATATAAGTGAAATACACGAATATTCAGCCTCAAAAAAAATATATCCTACTCTAAATTCTGCAACAATATAGTTTATCACATACATCCTCTAGAATACCACCAACAGTTTATATCAGAAGCACGTATGTATAAGCTATTTTTATAACGAATGATAAAATAAAGTCAACTGATTTCATATAAGCTATAAGTTGTTTTCTCAAGTTACCATATAGAGCTTATGGAAATAAGTTGAAAATAGTTTATGGACATGTCATAAATTGTTTCCATAACTTCTCCCAAACATTCTCACAAATGCTTATGTTAATAGATAAGCTCAAATAAGTCAATCCAAATAGGTTCATGGTCCATTTGGTCCGTTTTCTTTCTTTAGCACAGTAGAGAAGACAACATATTATTTGAGCTTTTCAATAAAGATTACTACTAATCACCATTTTCAATTTTAGTCTTATTATTATTATGAGGTGACACTATGGCACTTTTTAATGAGAGCAGCATGCATATACTCACCAAGTTCCCATCCATGAATGTCATAGTTCTTTCCAACAGTGTATTGAATAAACGATTCGGCATTTGTGTAGTTCCAAGGTCCATTTGCAGAACCACCAGCTTGTATTGACTTTCCATTAAGAGCATTCAATCCAAAGACAATCTTTGCCCTAAAACACAGTTTAACAATGTTAACTCTTTAAAAACAGTTTACAATCCATAAGCCTTGACACACACAAACGCACGCATGGGCGCGCCAGCACAAACATACTACATAAGGGACTTAATTTTACCCTGCTTTTTGGAAGAAAGCATTAAGTTCATCCCATCTTTCCATTGGGAGGCACCCTTGTGTGAATCCAAAAATTTCGGATTCTTTTCGGACAAAAGGTGTGCATGGTTGGTTGTAATCTTCAGTCCCATATATCACCTTATCTTGCAAACTTCCACCTAATCTCAGTTTCAACGGTGAAAAGGCTGAAAACAAATGATACCTTGATAAGTTTTTCAAGCCATGATCAAGTACAAGTAATGAAAGAATTTAATTTAATTGATGCCATTTTAATGACAATAGTAATAGAGATGGAAAAACAATTCTCTCACCTTTCACTGCATTTAAAAAAATCTTGTTGTTTAGGTCCTGCATGAGATGAAAAAAAATGTAATGTAACAAATTCTACCCTGACATCTGTAAAAGATTTTGAAGGTGGCATGAAGTGAAGATTTAAAACTAAATTAAATAAAGATTTAAAACTAAAAAATCTATTCATTATGTTAAGAGTCTTCTATCTCATGAAAAACGAAAAGAAAATAATCCGGTTTAATATGCTACCAATACTTAGCTTAACCAAGATCCGTTGGACCACACGTTATCGGACCCACACAAGATGTCCAGAAAACATAGCTAGCCAAACCAATGTTTTATTATCATTAAGTACAGGAAAAAACAAAGGTAATATGCTGTTATGTCATTGTTATGTGCTGTATATAATATGAATTGTTCACCACAAATGATGATTAGATAGCGACATCCTAATTAAAAAACTAAAACTTTGTTGCTTTTTATGGATATTTTTATTTGCAGATAAGCTAAGAGATCCTAACATGCATTCAAAATTCAAACACCATTTCGAAAACCCAAAAAACATTCTAAAACTCACATTACCTTGCAGATTACAAGACAAAATTAGAACAAAAAATGAAAGGAAAAAAAATACAAAAAAAAAGGACAATAATAAGGAGGAAAAAAAAAAGGCAAAGCAAAAATACCAGATTGAGAAGAGAAGCAAGACCCCAACTACAAGTACCATAATCACATTTCTGAGGAGGCCACCAATCCAAAGTTGCACAAACAAAATCATCATCAATATTTCCAATCACAGAACTCCCATCAATTATAACACTTCCTTTCTTTACACTTTCACTAACAACAAAGCTAAACCAAGCCAAATAGTACATACCCAGAAGCTGAATCCGAAAACCCATTTTGAGAATCAACAAAATTCAAGATCTTTGTCTTTATTCATACATAAACATGTGAGGAAACCATGGTTGATGATGATGTTGGTGGAGGGTAGTAAGGGCTTTACTGCAGAGTCACATGGATAAAACAGACACAAAATAATGTTACTATATGTCACAAAATGTTAGTATGGTTGGAAAAACAGTTCATGTGTATCTAGCTGGTTGGGTTTTAAATACATGAAATTAAGAAAAGGGGTTATACGGATTCCTCAAAGTAATAAATAGATTAGTAAAGGGATGTAATAAAGACAAATATTTATTGTTGATCAAATGAAATTAAGAAAAGGTGTCGAGTTGGTGAAAGAATAGTATATTTCATCAACCAAGAATAGTATATTTCATCAAACTTTAAAGAGTTAAACCAGAATTTCACGGGTATAATTAGCTATAATATGAAAAATAACTTATAAAAAATTTAACAGTAAAATGTATATAAAAAGGTCGAGTATCATTAAATTTAGTTCAACAATAAATTTAGATAAATGTTCATACAATAGAATTTATAGTATATTGTGAAATACTTCTTTATAGACTATATTGAAAGTTTTATTCGTATTTTCACCGTCTTTGTCGATAATTAATATTTTTAATCATTCTCTAGAAATAACTCTTGAAGTTGCAACATACAACTGGTCATGTAAAAACACTGTCGAGAGAAGATATATCCCAACATGCTTAAGAGACTGTCCCTGACTCTTATTAATATAGTCATCGCAAAAGAAAAAATTAAAGCGATGCGGGTTCGATTCTAATTTATATATTTTTAATATAATAGACCACGTGAAAGAGAGATAAAATGAAAGGGAAAAAATAGGTTTATGATTAACATTTAGAAGTAAGTTTAGAACACAACATATATATAATAATAATATGTACCAAAAAAGTAATAATAATAACAATAATAATAATAATAATAATAGGAAGCTAATAATAATAATAATAATAATAATAATAATAATCAAATTGATTGATGTAGTGGCAAAATGCACAAAATAGATCTTAAAGGTTATAGGTTCGATTCTTGTGTAATTTTTTAACATTTTATTTGAATTAATTTTAGGATAAAATGAGAGGGGAAATGAGCAGGAAAAAAATAGGGTTTCTTTTTTTATGGAGAAAAAAAATTAGGGTTAAGAATAGCTAAACAGAACAAGCTTATAATATAAGAGATAAGTTGTTTTTTTACTCAACAGCCAAAAAAAAAAAAGAAGTTTTTTGACTTGAATTTTTTTAAAAAAATTTTCCTTTTAATTCCTATAAATTTTTTTAGCAATTTTTGGTCTTCAAATATTTTATTTCAAAACTTTTGGTCCCTACTCTTTAATGAAGTCTTGTGTATTTTCATATTTTTTATCATAGAAGTTAGTTTTAAAATTACTTTGGTGCATTTGGCACAATAGTAATGATAAAATTTTGAATGACAATGTCCAGATGTCAAGCCAAATCAGAAGACAGACATTTGATGCTTGGATTGATTGGTACTCAGTTCATAAACTACAGCGTAACAGTGCGAGTATGGCTATAGAACCAGGTATGTTACAGTGGAAAAAACCAGATCCAGGCTGGGTAAAATGCAACATTGATGTTGCTTTCGTTACTGGCTTCGGGAAGACCTCGGTTGTGTTTTTGTGATAGTAATAGTCAGTTCATGGCTGATTTGACACAATGACAGCATACTGTAAGTTCAAATGTAGAGGGAAGCATGAGTTTTACTTTTAGCTATGAAAGAAGCTAGACATAAAGGTTTGGATCGAGTTCAATTTGAAAGTGATTCAACGGTGTTGGTTGATGTCATTCACATGAAGCGTAGAGGCAATTCTGAGTTTCTTTCAATTGAGATTATTCCCTTATTATTGAACATTTATTAGTTAATGAAATGCATTAAGTTTGTTTGATTAAAAAAAACAATTTTGTTTTAAAACAAACTCTATTAAGCAAGGTTGTCAGAACCGGACCGGTCATCGAACCGGTTAACTTACCGGTTCAAGGTTCAATTGGTCGGACCGGGATTCAACCAGGTCAGACTGTTTTTAATTGAATATTATATTTTATAATATATAAAACAATATTTAATCAAAAATTACATAATATTCATAGTTTTATACTTTTTTTTTAACACAAATAGTTTTATATTATTAAAATCATTAATTTGAATTGCACATTATACTTATAAAAAAAATAATATTAATTTCACATTATTAAATATTTTGTACTTTTAATATGTTGTTTGGTATTTTTAATATTTATACAATAATATCACATGTATTTAAGTTACTAGTAATCTTAAAACAAAAAAAAAGTACTAATGTTATGAAACTAATCTAAACATAACTAAGAATATAGAACAATAGAGATGAAGGATAGAAGGAAGAAATAATAGGGTTTGTATTATTCTATTCGAGTCTGTATTCTATTACAATGTGAGTCTTATTTATAGGAAAATACATGGGCCAAATGACATGGACCAATGTTAATGGGCATCCACTATATAATTATTCATAACACTCCCCCTTGGATGTCCATGAAGGATATGCCTCATTAAAACCTTACTAGAGAAAAACCCAATGGGAAAAAAGTTCTAGTGAATGAAAAAGAGTACAACATCCTTTTGTGTGATAATCTACCTCGTTAAAAACCTTACCAGGAAAACCCAATGGGATAAAACCATGGTTAAGGGAAAAAGAGTGTAGAATACATTTATCTCTCCCCCTCACAAATACAATGATATATGAGACGAAGAATGTCAAATAATCTTTTATACTTGTTACTCAAATGGTTTGCTTGGTGGTGACTTTGAAGAAATATCAGGTTTATCTTCATACTCTTCTTCAAATTAGAAGTGTTTGAGATATTATCTTCATATTGAGTTGTTGCAAGAGCCTCCTTATATAATGAGAAAACCACAAGTTTCTTGTATGTGTAAACTCATAATCCTTAATAAAGAGCATTATCCACTCCCTTGATTATGTTGTTTCTCTAAGATACAAAACATATGTTTGACTTTGTTCTGACATCTGCATTTACTAATGTGGACAAAAACAAAATACCATGATACATATAATTAACAAAATACATTAATTTCCTCGTTTGAACTAATACATGGTACTTCAGGACCGATTAAAGTTGTTCATCATTTTCTTGAGGACATGATATATACTAACATCAAGTGACATCGCAATCATTCTATCAATTAGATTTGTTCATATTAAATTATTGTAATACATTTTCTATATAAGTTTCTTGATGCACAAAATCTCATTTAAATAATACATTTGCAAATCCAAACAAACTTTGCATATGCCACGTATTTCATTTCAATTATTTCTATAATAAATAGATTTTAGAATCTCTTCAGGAGTTCTAATGTATTTGTGTCATCATCATAAAATTGATTATAACAAATTCATTTCAAAATCCTTAAAATGAAAATATGAAGCCAATTCTTCAATATCTCACGAAAATTAACTTCTTCGGAGAGTTTCATATACTTGTCACTATTACGTGAGTCATACAAATATATTGCAACACATCTATCATAAAAATTGAGCCTTTCATGTGCTACTAAACTTAACCAAGCAAGAAAAAGTTCTTGTATTCACTTCAGGTGAATATGTCTCTTAAAAATAAAATGTAGACATTAACATTCACTTCCGGTGAATATATCAAACTCTATGTATTTTATTTATGTAATTCTCTTTCGCGCGAAAAATCAAATATATCTAATAAACTTCACATCTTCAAGTGTGTGGACGACAAGTCCAAATAGTCCGGCTTTACAAAGCGAGTTTGATTTCAATAGAATTGTCTCTTTCCATCTGCAGATATTTTCTTTTTTCTATATATTTAAGAGACTTGAATTTATGATCCTCATTATCATCAATCACATATAGTGCTATATTATATCCAAAAATATTGCCAACATTGACTTCATCTCGGTTCCATCGTATTTTATCCATGATATAATTTATTGAGATCTCTTTATTTTCATATCTTTCAGGTACCTGATAAGTTCTTCTAGAACTCCAAAAATCAATTATTCATATCCTCACTTGGGTCATCATCCTATTTAGCTCATTTTCTTATTTGAGGATTTTCATATTTAGAACCGATTGACCTACCACGCTTTAGGGTGGTTAGATTTCATTTGCTAGTCCAATAGGGACATCCATTTTGATTGGAGCATTAACAGCTGTTGATTAATTTCATAGATTATGCAAATGAATTATCTTTAGAACTTCAGGTTCATACTAATTTGTAAGAGGATCAAGACAAGATAAACTTAATAATTTATTTCAAGTGATTCATGTGATCTTTTGGTTCACATTTTTAGCTGCTTATTCTCTCCCCCTAATATTGAGAAAATTAATTCATCACTTGATAATCAGCCTACAGGGCTATAAATAATTTCTCCAATTTTGGCTCAAGATAATATATAATAAAATGGAGATTCATATCAAATATATTTTCCCAATATTCTTTAAGAGTTCATCTTAGTGCATAATGTTGGAGCAATTGAAACGTATACAACACATCCAAAAATGCTTATATGGGACATTAGGTTTATAAACCAAAATTCAAATAAATTAGGGGAAGACTTACATATAATAATTTGTTGGCTTGATGAGAATCAATATGTCAACATACATGTTTGAATGTTCCCAAATTATAAATTATAAGTATCAGTCATGTGATTACTTTAGACGTCTAAAGAATGGATCTTCAAGTCCATTTTTTTTCTTGTATGATCATATTTTATTCGATATCAATTTCAACTGACATACGATACTTATCAAATATTTTCTAAGAATTTAGAAAATGGGGTATTAGAAAAGCTATTTGAGAAAACAATCTCACAAACTTCAGGTTGTGAGTTAACAACAAACATGCATGTGACCAACTTAGTTGATGCATCAATTCAAGTCACAAAATGTCTAAGTGATCCATACTCAAATTATCAATTTCTTTTGGGAACTAGTAACACATACAATTATTAGAATGAAGGAGCTTCCGGCCCTTCAATACATATCTATAGAATTTTTTATTTTTCGCATCATAAAAAGTCCGGGATGACCCAACCGGTCTTGCCAACGATATAATCCGTAAACTTTTGGTTTGCAATAATTTGTGCTTCAATTGCACTATTATATATAAAAGTGTAGTATAAACTTCTGGTTTATAACTTTTTCATTACACTTAATTTATCCAAAAAGTGTTTATATAGAGATATTCAGCATCTCTTCATTTCTTGTTTCAATATATGATATTCATTTTCACAAATATATTTCAAAATTTTAATATATTTCTTTAAAACTTAGAAGAGCACAATTTATAAGATAATTAATATGCATCAACTCTTCTTGAGCCTTCGATAATAAATTGAGACATTCTAGATACAAAGTTAAACACCACAAGCATCAGCTAATCATTTGGCATATAATTCTTTTTTTTTTCTTTTTTTCTTTTTCTTTCTTACATTATCCTCAAAATAAAACCACATATGTTCCTTATCATATATTAAACATGGTCATGAAGACAATTAGATGGTGGTATAACCCATATTCTTTATTTTAAAAGACCATGCACTAAAACTCTTTCAGATCAATTTAGCACATCTTGTGATCATTTCACTACTTTTAATATAAGCATAAAATCCGTTTAGCATCACATTAGTGCACATATGAAAATATTACTAACAAAGTTATCCAAAAAAAATGAGGTTCACACCAGTGCACTCAAAATATAAGATCTTATAAAACAATTCAAATTTGATATATAACAATTCAAAGCATTTTTTTTTTAGTTGCATAAAAACCTTTATAATCATGAACCTTTTATTTTTCCCAACAAAACCAAACAATTAGAAAATTCATAACAATTTAACTAATATAAGAGTTTGAAAAGATAGAATCTGATATGGTAAAACAACAACATCTTTGGAGAGAAAACTTCTTGAGAATATTATTGATAATTGTTGTCCATCGACTCAATAATTCACGAGCTATCATGATAACCACGAACCACTTATGCACCACAACGTAGAAAGAAATTTGGTGGTAGATAATCATTCCACTCAACCATTGCTCACATTTAAACAAATTCGTTCATAAAATATATGATCACTATAACCAATTAAGTAGCTTATCTTTATCCAAAGTGACACTTGGTTGCAAGAATTATCGTTAAAAAATAGTATTCATTCTCTTCTAGGAAATAAGTTCGATTTATTAAGTGAGTCAATTTCACCATTTCAATCAATCACTGTTTTTTTTTTAGTCACAAATATGACTAATCTTTCAAAATATTCTTGAAACTGTTTTCTTAAATTTGCTACTTCAGGAGCATAATCAAGGGACATGAATAAATTTTCTTCTATATATATATATTTTTTTTTTTTCAAACTTGAATTAAGATCAAATAAATCATATGAACTTCATGGTCCAAGAGTCTAATTCTTCAAAAATTCAACCACCAAAGAAAATTACAAATTTCAATCCTTCAAGGATGTTTGATGGTTATTAGTTCTTGAGGAACTATTTCACAAATATAAGTGATGCTCAAGAATATTACTTTGAGCAATTCTATAAGAATGCTTTATATTTAGTTACTAGTTCTTCGAGAACTACTATCGATATTTATAGACAATAATTATGAAAAGTCATTCTTTGAGTAGTCATATATGGATATTATATTTAAGTTCTTCAAGAACTACACAAGTGATTTTCATAAACTATGATCAAGAAAATCATTTTCTTTGATGCTTTAACATTATATTATTAGTTCTTCAGGAACTATAATGCAAATGATGCTCATATATAGTGTTCAAGAGCAACTTATTCTTTGCACAGTCCTTTAGGGATGTGCAATATTAACTATATAGTTCTCCAAGAACTATGTCCAAATGTTCAAAACAATGATATATATAATTCATTCTTTGAGAAGTCTTTTGTTTCAACATTAAGGTTTTCTTCTATAGTTCTTCGGGAACTATATCACAGTTGATTTTCATAAACAAAAACAAATATCAATATTTGAGCAATTCTTCGAGAATGCTTTAATGTTGAATTCTTCTAAAATTTATCAAAATTAAGTATGATATGAAAATATAAATAAAATAAAGAGCTGTGATAAAGTATAAAGTTTTCTATTAATCAACTTTGCATCAAATGCATAAAAAATTATTGTAGAATATATAATTTTGATTTATATTTTCATTTCAAAATAAATAGATGAATGACATATAGTGATGAAAGACACTGATAACATATCAACACAGTACTGAGTAGTATATCATCAATATTAACTAATAGTAATTATTAATAATGAACTTAACTTTTATTTTAAACATGTCGACGGAAATAATTGTTATATCAATATAGCAATAAATATCATATCAATATTGGCATATACTTATACGAATGACCCTAATTATAAAATGAATTCAATTATATTCAAACTTAATTGAATTATATGATCATAATTAATAGAATTATAGTATGAGTGGTATTAATAATAAAAGGAATTCAATTGTATTCAAAAGACTTAATTAGTCAAACTTAATAGAATTATATGGTCATAATTATTAGAATTAATTGGTTTGGTCAACAACATTAGAAACGTAATAATAAAATTATATTAATATTAAATTAGAATAGACATTATATTAGGTTCATTAGGTTCATCAAAATAAAACACAATAATAATAAGTCACAATAAAATCGATTAGTCATATCCTTCGGGGATGAGAATGTTGGAACAAAATATGTGTTAATACACACCCTTAAGTTTTGATGATAACAAAGTATTAAATGGACAATTGATGGTACTAATGTTTAAATTAAGTGCAGGAGAATTCAACGTTTAATCAAGAGCACACTTAATTTAAACTCTGATGAAACCAATGGAAGTCGGAATATTTAGACTCTGAAAGAGTTCAGATGCTACAACGTGGTCAGAAGCTATACAAAGTTCAGAAGCTCAAAGTAGATCAGAACGTCTGAAGCTGTTCAGGGACTCAGAGGAGTTCAGAAGCTCAAGGATGTTCAGAGGCCTACAAGAGTTCAGAGGCTGTCTGCTAGTCATAAGTCATTCAGAGGATGAAGACGTTCAGAAGCAGAATTACGAAGGACTATCAGAGGTTAACCATTCAAAGACCAATCAGACTCCAAGTTATCAAAGGTTCATCAGAAGCAAAGGAATTCCCAATCATCAGAGGGCTACATCAACTACAACTTATCAAGCCTGATGACTTGTTCTAAGGTCAACTAAATTGCAACGGTCACAAAGGATGTGATCCCTCTCTCTAGGAGCTAGTTGTGCCTTATAACTGTACTATTGGACAGACAACAAAGGTGAAGCTTCTCTGCAAAGGAAGACGTGGCTTTACTCAACGGATCTTCAATGTCTACAGCTGTCCAAGTTACAACGGGAATTTCTCCAACGTCTCAATGTCTTTCTCAACTCATATAAATATGCCAAAGAAAGAATTGATGACTAGCGCTCACCATTAGATAAAATCTCTCAGAAGAAAGTGAGAATTTGCATTGTAATAGATAATATCTCTCAAATGAAGTGAGCATAGAAACTAACTTAGAGCCTCTGAAGTTATTATGTTTGTAATAAGTCTTAAGCTCTTAAGTTAGTAGTAAGTCTTCTGCTTTGTGTAGAAGCAAGTAAGTCTTCTGCTTAGTGTAGAAGCAAGAAAGTCTTCTGCTTAGTGTAGAAGCACGTAAGTCTCAATCTTAGTGATTAGAGCAGTAAAGTCTTGAGCCTGAGTGCTTGAGCAAGGAAGCCTCTGATTTTGTGTGATCAGAGCAAGGAAGTCTCTCTGTCATGTGTGACTTAGAGCAGGAAGTCTCAAGCTTGTGTGCTTGAGCAAGGAAGTCTTTGATCTTGTGTGATCAGAGCAAGGAAGTCTCTATGTCTTGTGTGACTAAGAGCAGGAAGTCTTGAGCTTGTGTGCTTGAGCAACTATTGTAATCCTAGTGATTATAGTGAAACTCTCTTGGAAACAAGGGGACTGGAGTACTCTCAATTTGTGAGGGGAACCAGTATAAATTGTTGTGTGTTCTTCTCTCTCTCACTCTCTCATTTACTCCTTCATCATTCATAACGCCATAAGTTAATTGTGTGAATAATCCGCTGTGCTTTAAAGACTCTGAAAAGATTTAAATATCTTGGAAAGTTTTTAAATATCCAAAACACAATTCAACCCCCCTTCTTGTGTTTTCTCCACGCACCTTCAATTGGTATCAGAGCCTGGTTCTGTTGGTAAATCACTTAACCGTGAGACAGTCAAGATCCAAAGGAGAAAACCTCCATGGCTCAAAACATGGATGAGTGGAAGCAGAAGCTACATCAACAAGTTACTGATCTTAGCAAGAAATTTGAAGATGAACTGAACTTAAATGAAGATCTGAGCAACAATCAAAATCCTTCCACATCAGGAGCTAATCAAACTTCTAGTATTGGTTCTACAGCTACTATTATGTGCCTCATTAGTGATGATAATGAAAGCATTCAGTGGGCAACAGTAAATGGCTTGTTAGATCAATATGAGGAGTTTAGGATGGAGGAAAATGAGAGCATTGAGAAAATGAACATAAGGTTTCAAGCTATAACAAGCAAGCTTGAAGAGCACAACAACAAACTCAGCAACAAAGAGCTTGTAAGCAAGTTGCTGAGAAGTTTGCCTCTGGATTGGAATGAAATTCCACATACTATAGAGGAAACTAAAGATATCAATTCAATGAGTCCTGAATCATTGATTGATTTACTCAGAGTCCATGAATTGGCTCTGAAGGATATGCAAGAGTTGAAACGTGAAGAAGCAGAAGCAGCAAGGAAAGGAAAGCAACCATTGGAGCATGAAGATCTTGTTGAAGAACCTGATGAAGAGTATCTTGAAAGGTTTTCAAGAAAAATTCAAAGATGGTACATCTTCAAGAAGAATGGAGGAAGACTAGCTAAAGGAATGACAACATGGGATGTACTAGACAACTTCTCTGAAGATGAGTCTGAAAGAGCACCAAGAGCTGAAGGATCAAGTTCTGAAGATGGCTCAGACTCTGAAGACTCAGGCTCTGATGAAAAGTCAGAACCTGAGAGCAAAGAAAGTATCCAGAGAACAATAAATCAGGTATATTCTAGTCTTTCCAAAGCTAAATTGATCAAGCATCTTAATAAGACCTTACTTAAACTCTCTAATAGTCAGCAGAAGTATAAAAAGCTTAAAGCAGATTATGAGAATTTAAGTAAGCAAGCAAATCACTCTGAAGGTCTTGAACAAAAAGATTTTATCAAAACAAAAGGCCTTGAGAATGATTTTGCTATATGTTACAAACCCCTTGAGCACTCTCCAATAAAATTTCAAAGCAAAACAATATCATATGAACAAACCAATTATCAAAAAGTAATATGTTAGGAGAGTATAAAATGTATCTATAAGGCACTGATTTCAATTGATGGAATTATAACAGTATAGCCTATAATCATCGATACAAAAATTAAAATTGAAACATATTAAAAATAGATTAAGAAGAATTACATATCTCAGCTGGTGAGATCATTCGTGCTGATAACGTGTTATGAAACTAATCTAAACATAACTAAGAATATAGAACAATAGAGATGAAGGAGAGAAGGAAGAAATAATAGGGTTTGTATTATTCTATTCGAGTCTGTATTCTATTACAATGTGAGTCCTATTTATAGGAAAATAGATGGGCCAAATGACATGGGCCAATGCTAATGGGCATCCACTATATAATTATTCATAACAACTAACATGTTATAGTTGTAGTTTTTATACTTATAATAATTACATGTCAATTGATACATTATTTATTTAGTTTATTGTATTTTATGATTTAGTATATATCTATTGACTGTTTGGGTTAATAGAAAGAAAAAAAAATAGTTATAATTTATCCATTATAGGCCCAAGCCCACCTGTAGACCTAACCCTACACTTGTTAAGGGAAGGAAAAGGAAGTTTATTCACTCCTAAGAGAAAAATAGCAGCCGCCGGCCACTATCATCATCATTCATCCTCATTCACTCATTCATTCTCACATGTTGCTTCATTGAAAAAAATTCATTCATCATCCTTCAACTTTCTTTCTTGTTTTAAAAATCAATCTTCATCTTCATTTTTTCTTATTATGATTCTCCATCTTGATTTTTTCTTCTTGCATGTTTTTCCTGCTAAATCTGATAGTTTAAAGACTGTGAATCTTGTTTTCTTCTGTTTAGAAAAAGTTGAGAACTTGTACCAAAAATAAAGAAAGAAAAAAAAATCCCAAAACCGGTCCAACCTACTGAACCGCCGATTTTCCGGTTTTTCCCGGTTTTTAACCGGTTTAACGGTTTGATTCCCAGTTTACTGGCAGAGCGGTTTTTATACTTGCCCGGACTGATGACTGGTCCGATTCACGGTTGAACCGGTTGAACCGGTCGGTCCGGTCCGGTTTTAATTACCTTGCTATTAAGATAAAGATTCAAATTTAAATTTTATCTTAAGTTAGTTATGATTTCCAATCATATCTAACTCTTAGATTTGTTGAACACTCTTCTGTAACAAACCTTTGTCTCAGGCGAACTTCAGATCGCGACTTGTAACAAACTCGGAGAGCTTCACGCGTGTCATACAAGATATGTTTGTCTTCTATCTATGCACGATGTCCTACTCGAACTGGAACATCGTGTTCAACATGTTGCACTGGGACATCTCTCTTCAACATGTTGTTAATGCTAGGCAAGATGTCCTACTCATGATGAGACATCTTGTCCAACATCTTGCACTTGCAGATTGAGTTGTTTTAGCGTATAGCCAACCATAGGAACTACAATCATCACTTTGCAAAGCTTTGTGGTGCGATGAGAACGATTGGGATTGCTAATAAAAACAATTGGAATAACCTATGGCTTGAAAAAGATTCAACTTTGGTAGTTTCAGCTTTCCAAAATTCTGCAAAATCAGGTGTTGGGGCTTTAAGAAACAGATGACATAATTGCATTGTCACTCATATTTATAGAGAAGATAATCAAGTAGCTGGTCTTATTTTCAATCATAGATTGTCTTTACGATCTATTGTTTTCTGGGATGTAGCTTCTATGTTTATATGTGAGGGTATTAATATAAACAAACTTGGCATTTCTAGTTTTAGAGTATGTTCTTCTTAATTGAGTTTTGGTTTGGTCCCCTCCATTTGTTCTTGCTTCTTTCCTATTTTATATATATATATATTTTGTGGTGTTGACCAATTTTCTCTCACCTACTTTGGTTTAAAAAAAATAAAAAAATTATGGCTTAATTAGTCCAATGGTCCCTTAAAGACATTTTAGGTTTTACAATGGTCCCTTAAAGAAAAAAATGTCCAGATTGGTCCCTTAAAGACATCTCTGTTAGTCAAAAAGGTCATTTCCGTCTATTTTTATCAAAAAACGTTAGTTTTTGTTATACAATGTAAATGGTCCACCATAGAACTTATTAATTTTTAAAATCTTAACCATTTGATTTTTTTTTGTTAAAAAGGAAACCATTGGATCTTGCATATCTATTGTATCTTACAGTGAACCATCATCACCTAATTTACTTTACTTTCCATCATCTTCTACCTTCTCTACCATCTTCATAAACTTCTTTAAAAAAAAAATCAGATCTTGAATCAAACCTAGAAAATGGAAAGAAAAAAAATCTAGATCTTTTCCCATTAACACAAGTCCATCATCATCACTAACCACAACCATCACCCAAAACTCTTTACATTTCTCTTTCTCTTCTATTATACACCCCAAATTTCATCTTCTTCCTATTAATTTTTTTTCTTCTTTAACACAACCCAGAAACAACAATCATTGTTATCCTCCATTTTCTCAAAACCCATAGATCAAAATCATGCTTGATGCAAATTTAATGATCTAGGGTTTAAAGATTTGGGTTGAATGTTTGATGATCTAGGGTTGAAGATTTTGGGTCCGATTATTTCTTGTTGGAAGCTGAGTTTTCTAATTTTTTTGGAGTGTTGTTTGTGTTGTATGAAGTGAAGGAGGATTTAAGATTTGTTTTTGGATTGTGCTTTGTTTGCAAGTTTGATTTTCACTTTATGAGGTTGTGATGGTGCGATTAGTATTAAGGGGATTTACACAAGTTGATGGTTGTTTGCAATAAAGATTAAGATTTGTGAGTTTTATTTTTATTTTTTAAAAGAGTTTAAATGTTAATGATTTTCTAGATTTGTGATGAATATGATGGGTAAAAATTCTGCGTTTTTTATGAATGTCATGAAGATAATGATTAAGATGGAGAAGGAGAAGAGGGGAGAAGATGAAGAAAAATGAAATAAATTGAATGTTGGTGGTTCATTATTAGTATAATAGATTTGCAAGATTCAAAGGTATAAATTTTAAGAAAAAGATCAAACGGTTATAATTAAAAACTTTAATGAGGTCTATGGTGGACCATTTACAGTGTTGATCCACCTTATACATTTGGGGTTAAAATTTAACGGAAATGACCTTTTTGGCTAACGGAGATGTCTTTAAGGGATCAATCTGGACATTTTTTTCTTTAAGGGACCATTGTGAAACCTAAAATGTCTTTAAGGGACCATTGGACTAATAGCAAAAAATTATAAATAGTTCATTGTGTAATAAAAAGTTGTCTAGTTAGTCCTCCGTGTTATTATATTTTAAAGATTGCTTTTAAAATGATGAAGACTTTGTAAGACCTTACCAGCCAATACAACTTATAATGAAACTGACCGGTGAGTATTGGAATGCAATAACAAACAACAATATAGTGGCAGCGCGAAATCACGACGTTGTTATGATACATTGGAGTCCTCCGAAACTGTTGTATGTTAAGCTTAACACAGATGAGGCGTTTAAAGACAAACAAATTGCAGCTTGTGGTGGGGTGATTCGTGGTAATCAAGGTGCATGGCGTGGCGGTTCGCAAAGTGTGTTGGGTTGTGTAGCGCTTTCTTGGCAGAACTATGGGGGGTATTTGAAGGATTGCGTTACGATTATCGTTTGGGTTTCAAAAAGATAGAGCTTAACATTGATTCGGAAGTTGTGGTTCGAGTACTTAAAAATGGCACATCAAATAGCGCGATGGGTAGTTCCTTGTTGAAGCATATCAAAAATCTGCTGGCTTTGGACTGGATGGTGGAGATATCGCATTCGTACCGTGAGGCAAACAAACGCGCGGATGCAAGGGCTAATATAGGATGTTCCAACTCTTATGATACTGTGTTTTATGATAGGTGTCCAGAGCTCATTAGAAATTTGTATGATGCTGATATTCAAGGGAGTTCTACTCCTAGGCTATAGGCATGGCAATAAAAACCCATACCCGCGGGTACCCGCCCAAACTCTACCCGCTTTGACGGGGAAAATCCGAGTTGACTGAGTTTGGGTTTGGGTATAGGTTTTCCCCGATTTCAAAATATGGGTTTGGGGCGGGTAACAGGGACATTGATACCCACCCCGAACCCGTCCCCGAACCCGCCCCGCTTATGTTAAAATTATATTTTACCTCTTTGAAATTAGAAACTCTTAAACAATCTCTTAAATTATATTCATATGTTTATTTTTTATTTTTAATTTGAGTAATAAACAAATGATTTTCTCTATTTCTTTTATTTATTTAAAAAAATAATGTTAAAACAAAATAATTTTGGACTTTTAACCTTTTTTTTTAGTAAAAAAATACTAAAATACAATCATAATTCATGTGGAAAGAAGCGTAACGGGATACCCGAACCCCATTGGGGATACCCGATCCCCATTGGGTAGGGGTTTGGGATTATACATTTTATCCCCGCATGGAATTGGGATGGATTTGGGGAAACCCGAACTTTATGGGTTTGGGTTTGGGGAAGGCAAAATCCGCCTCCGCCCCGCCCCGTTGCCATGCCTACTAGGCTAATTGCCTTGTAATCGTTCTTTTCTTGGGCTTTTGCCCTCATCATTATAAATAAATAAAAAATGATAATTGAGGAACTAAATTACAGGTTTACCCTTGACAAAAAAAAATTATAGGTTTACAATAAAAGCAACCCTTCATTGCAATGCAAGATACACGATTGACATTTCTCATCTCAATTTATATTCTTTTACTGACTTGAGCGTCAATGTTGTTTGCGGATACACAATATTAATTATTTACACGTGATAAACAAATAAGTACTATGTGATAATCAAATCTATGGTAAAAAAATCTTAAAAACTGACCCAGTTTACTTAAAAAAAATCTTTCGCATTAAATGTCAATCATTGCACCTTTAAAAAAAGAAAAGAAAAAATCTAGTACAAGGACATTTCACAAAGAAACACTAACTCAACAAGTAGTTTACAAATGGATAAATTACAGAACAAGGACAAAACACAAACTAATACATTTCCCACTGCTCTCTGTATAAATTAAAAACATTCTAAACCTAACCATAAAAGGGAAGGCAATGTGAGCAAAGTCAGAAATTGAGTTAAAAGCAATTCCTGCATCTCTATCTTCCCAACCTGTTAATGAACTCGCAATCTCCTACATTCTTCGAAAACCTAATCAAGCACAATGCAAAGAATAGTTTTTTTTTCCTTCTTTTCTATAACAACAATGTTGAACTCAAAACCACACTCCAGAAAATAGCAAAATAAACCTGCAGAATAACACAACAAAGATAACCAAAGTAGATAAGTCATTATCATATTTTATGAAAAAATTCCAACTGAAGAATTTAATATTTGTACCCAAAAAAATATAGTAAGCAATGCCAAATTGTCAATCATGCACAAAACCTCAAACAGACATTCAGTGCATTTCAAGTCTAAAATAGAGAAAACATAGTTATGAATATGTCAATTAAATAAATTTTGCATCCCCAGGTAGGTGCCTCCGTTGGTGAGTTAAGAGACACTGAAGGAGTTCTAAGAAGGAGATCCAAGATTCAAATCCTGAAAACTAAGGCCTGTTCAAGGTGATTTTGAGTTTTTGGTTTTAAAACTTAGTTTAGAAATCAAAACCTGTTCGGCCAAAATGGGGTAAAGTAGGTTTCTCACTTAATTTGGAAACAGTTTTCCCCTGAAACCCAAAACCATAAATGCATGTTTTTAGTTGGTAGTTTCAATTCTTACACTAGCCCAATTCTCCCATGGTGTCTCTTTCATCTTCTTCCCTTTCAACTTCCTCCCTTTCAAGAAAAGCCCTTAACCTTTCTCCACCACCATCATTGTCCTTGTTCTAGTGAGAAGCACCACCGTCGTACTTCCTCCTTTTGTGCGTGTGTGGCTGGAGTCTAATTGTGTTCCTTTTACCCCAGCGTTCGTTTGTGTTCCCATTCTGTTTCCTTTTTTGCTGGCGTCTTTTCATGTTTCTGGTTCGTTTATAATCTGAAACTAACAAAATATCACCCCAAACGGGACCTAACATAACCACTAACGAACTAATGTTTTTCTAATCATGAAAAACTAAATAACCCTTGCATGCTTGATCTCTCTGGTAACACAGCCAACAAGAGCTGTGAGAACTATACAAAGCCACTTCTTTAAAAGAAATCATTTATAAGAAGATATATCAATTCTCCAAGTATAGCTTGATCAAAGAAAATCAATGAATACAACCACCCACCAAAAAAATAAATGAAGAGAATAAATACTACATTATAAAGTTGCCAAACGACTGAAAGTTGTTTGGATTAACAACTTAATTAAGTGCTTTTGAATAAGAGCCTATGTATGATGATATAAGCCCTTTTAAATGAGCTATTTCTATAATCAACAAAAGAAAGTATGTCTTCATATTTTTTTTAATTGTAAATGTTAGTATAACTAGTATCATGCTCGGGGATCAAACCTCCTCCCATCTTATCAATCCATTTCTTAACTCTCCCACCTCAACCACCAAGCCAAAGTTAGATTGTTTTCATATAAGTTATAAGTTGTTTTCATACGCTATCCTGGAGATTATATTGAAATAAGCTGAAAATAGCCTATAGGTATATATCATAAGCTATTTTCATAAGTTCTCTCAAATACCTGTGTCATAAAATAAGTCCAAATAAGTTATATACAAGTTTTTTTTAATCACACAGAAATTATAGCACAAACTATATATATTCAATACAATCATCTTTTCAACTAATCTTCATAGTGGGGCATGGAAGAAGCAAATATTTGAAAAAATTAAAGTAAGCACATTTCCATTAATTCAGTGTGCTCCGTGACTCATTGATTCAATTGAAATTCAAGTCTTGAAATAATTTTTTCAAAGATCCATGCAGAATAATCGACCTTGGGCAGTGAATTCGTTTACTTGTTCTAAATGAAGTTACACCAACTCTATCAAAGGTTGCTTTATTCTAAAAGCAGATCTGCCAAGTAGAATTCAAATAGGTTTAATGTCTTAATGGCAAATTCAAATGCCACGCATTTGTAACTGTTATTTTGACAATAGTGTACTATGTTAACCGCATCAAATCCGGATACGCCCTAATCCCAACAAAAATAACTTAAAAAGCAGTCCCAATACAACTTTAGAGCTTTACAATCCTACGGTGACAATCATGTAGCACACGTACACTGTAAAATAAATGTAGATATGACAGCTGCAGACTATTGGGATGAGAATCAGCCACACAACTTGTAATCAAATCCTATTTATATGAGACTTCTCCTTGAGGAGAAAATACAGTTTTCAGATCAAAGTTCTTTGAGTTTAACACAAACCCCACTCTAACTCAGTACGGTATTTTGCAGTTAAAAAAAAAAGAGTAGTGTATTGATATAAGAATTGAAATGGATACCAAGAATATTGAAACTAGAAGACATGTCTCACACGGGAGTTCGAGAAACCTAGATTCTCCTACATCTGAATCCCTATCAAACCAAAAGCGTCTCATTAACTCTACCTTTCTTATTTAATCCATCCAGTTTTATGTCAAGTGTCAACTCGACAGTTACTAACTGTCTTTCTGATAGCAGACCTTTAGTTAAATGAGTATACTATAGAAGGAATGAAAAAGCTAACTAGAGGGGCATTATGGTAAAATCAATTCAAGGGTAACAAAATGTATAAATAAGAGTTGTAACAGATGCAGTTAGCATTCATTCATTTTGTAAACAGAAAACAGTTATAGTTCTAACTGGAACTCTAAACCAGTAATTGACTGTAACATTGATTCTTCATGTTCAATAATAATCCCCTTGTATCAGTTGGTCTTATCACTTTCTTCCCAGTTTATTCATGTCCCCCCCTCTATTACAATTAATTGTGTACTTGACACTAACCTACGTAGTACTGACACAGATATTGATAGAAACCCAAAACCAGAACACAGAGGAATATAAATGAAGCAGAAAAGAAAAGTAATATTGAAAGCTTTATTGATTAACAATGGAGGTTTACAGATTAAGATCAAATGAGGATCCTAAGTTCTGCCCAGAGCTCAGCTCCGATAGGCTAGCTTAGAGCAACCTATACATTCTAACAAACACAATAAGCAAAAAGATAACCCTCACAATTCCCAACCCATTCCTTATATTCAGGAAAAAGATGCCAGCTTTCATTCTCTCACACCACATCACCACATGTAACTAACTCTCGGCCTTATCCTTGCATCTTCTAGAATAAACCTTCCAGACTTTGGGTCCCACAGAATTGTGATGGGTTAATGAATCTGCAGGATTTTCCACTTGTATACATGTCCTAACAGATATAGACACCAGACCCGACATTGACATTTAGACACCAGTAATAATTTGAGAAAATTGAAGTGGTTGAATTACATGCACTAGTGTCATGTCAGTGCGGACACTTAGCACACTTCAATCTGAAGTGTTTGTTCTACATAGACAATAACTGTTTTTAACTACTCCTTGTGACTATAGTGTTCTGTTCCCTCGTCCCAGAGATTCATGCTATTGAAAAGTTCATACTGGGAATTTCATTT
The DNA here is from genome assembly GCA_951799995.1 of Trifolium subterraneum. Taxonomy (NCBI): domain Eukaryota; kingdom Viridiplantae; phylum Streptophyta; class Magnoliopsida; order Fabales; family Fabaceae; genus Trifolium; species Trifolium subterraneum. The sequence continues at coordinate 38,481,895 of OX637462.1, read as the reverse complement.
TCTAAATCTAACGCCAATATTCGACAGACTGCAGCAACTTATCATTCTCATATTTGTAGAAGCTTTGCAGGATGCACTCATAGGTTCTCATTTTACAGAAATGTACATACCAGAGAACAAATCTAAATAGATGCAGGTAATCACAACGCAGGTTAAAGAGAAGCAATAGCATGAACGTATAGGTCTTAGACTTTAAGTTACCTTTATGATGACAATAGCATTTTAGGCACAGAATCAACCTATGTGAGTGTTGGCTCTGTTAATCTTCAACAACTTGCATAAAGGATGCAATTCATACAAGCTCAAAGGCGTGGTATATTTTTGATACTCTTCTTCTGAACAAGGGTTCTAAGCGAAAGGACGGAACTCCTTTCTGCAACTTTTTAGCTTCATACATCTCATTCCATGCCTGTACTATTTCATCAATTTTGAAACCTAGACCTGTTGGAAGAACTGTTAGTATAAATGATATGAATGCATATCTATCATGCTAAAAATTTCTAGCTAAGATAGAAAAACGTACCATCTACAGCAGTGTTATTTGAACAGTGGTTTTTCAACATTACAGCTGTATCCGTTGGAGAAGCTCCTGCATGTTCAAACTTCTCAATTGCAACTTCCAGACTCTCATGCCATACAGGTAGCCCTAATTTGAATTCCAAAATTGAGCGTTCGTATAGCATGGTACCCCACAAGAGATTTATCTGAGACCTCATGTTTGCCACCAGTGAAGCAGTTTCATCTGATGACATATTTTTAAATAGCCTGTCCAATCCAATATTGGAGGTTTCACTCAGCTGCTGCTCTTGCAATTCTTCCCATATCAGCATTCCTTTCTCCATATTCTCCTCAGCACTGTTGTAAAGATGAAGAACCTCTGTGGAGTGCCATGTTGTTAAATCTATATTACTACTTAGTGCATAATACCAACAAAGTTTCGCTTGTTCAAACCTCTGCTGACCTAGAGCAAGGAAGCCTTCATAAAAATCTGACTTAATTTTAATGGCTGCTTCAAATTTTTCTCCGGCTTTTACATATTCTTTCTGCGCCCATTCATATGAACTTTTTATTTGTTCATGCATATGCTCTTTAGAAGAATCATCGGTTAAATAAACTTTCTTCCTTGCTCTGGACATATGCACATTTCCCCAATTGAACAATGCTAGAGCTGTCATCTCTTGGAATTTTCCTCCTGCCATGTCAAAAAGGCCTTGCGCTTCTTCGCTTGTAATAGTCTCTTCCACAGCTTCTGAATAGAGCTTCATCCCGAGTTCATGAAAATCTAAGTATCTGTCAGATTCAAATCCAACGTGGCTCTTGAACAATTGTGCAAACTGAATTACCCAATCCTCAACACAAGATGAGATAATAATTTCCTTTGATTTCATCATGCAACCATTCATAGCAGCATTATCAATTTCAACATCCTTCACATGAAGTTTCTCATAGAATGGGTCGTGGTTAGGATTAGCTTCTACTATATACAGTCGGATAGAACCCTGTGATCCCGTTTCAGCCCACTTCAATTCTTCATCAGAAGTGATTGTGATCAAATCACCTTCTTGATCTCTATATTTGACAAGAACTGCTCCTAAGCTTGGGAACCGGTCACAAATAACTTCTCTTAGCTGAAAGAGGCTGCAATTAACCGGCAATTGAGCCCATCTTATATCATCGCCAAAAACAAGTTTTGCTGTTTTCTTAGGTACATCTTCACTTCTACCGTTACATTTTTCAGCATTGACCTCTTTAACATCATCTTTCTTTTTATCTTTTTTTTCCTTGGCCGCCTTCTTTTTAGATTTATTAGCCTTTTTTTTATCTTTGTGATTGCCCTCCGCCTCAATTGCTTCAATATTGTCCTCGTCTTTCTTCTCTTCAAGTTTCTCCTCAGCTTGCTTCGCTACAATTTCATCAGTAGCCGTGACCTTCTCTTTTTTGCTCTTCTTCTTCTTGTGTTTCTTTTCTTTCGCTACCTTTTCAGTAGGCACAGCAAAAGGAGGTTCGACATAATCTGGAGGCAACTCAATTTGTGCATCGTTCACTCTTAACCCTCTATCTTCAAGTGCACTTTTCACCTTACCCGAGATCTCCAACGCCATGATATTATTCGGCTCCATACTCAAAACAGCACTAACATCTCCCAATGCTAAATCCAGTCTATTCAAAGCCTCATAGCACCTCGCTCTCTTCAACAAAGCTATACTGTATTTCGGAGTAACTTCAAGAGCTAAATTACATTCATTTATCGCCCTAGGATACTCACCTAGTCCCATCTGCATATAGCATGCAGCGATGTTACTCCGCACATACGACACATCAATATGATTTGTCGGAAGCAATTTGAGTGCTTTCTCATACTTTACCATAGCTCCTTGAAGATCCCTCTTTTGGAACATCCTGTTTCCTTCTTCTTTCAACTCTTGAGCCTTACTTATAAATATGATAGTATCATTATCATACGCATTCGAGCTTTTATCCTCGACCTTATTATGATTCCCATTTTCTTCACCTGTTTCTCCTACTTGCTTCTTTTTCCTCCCCATTATCCAGCCCTCCTAGTCCACAACACTAACAGTTGAATCAACTCAACTCAAGAACATATTCAACGATCAAATTGATACAAAAAAACAAGCTCAAAGTTGTATTGTATAAGTGAAGAATGAATAAACTAGGTTATGGTCATTATGATGATAATGGCTAGAATATGAAAAAAACAAACATACCCATCTCTCTAAATCAGGATTTGTTTCTGATGATACAAATCCCAACTCAGAGAGAGGAAAAGAACAACCCAACTCAGATTTGAATGAGAATGAAATTCCCTTGTAGATAGATTGATGAAAATGGAAAACAAAAAAGACCCAAGAATGAAAAACTTATCTGGGTGAGACAAATTATGGGAGAAAGCTTCAAACTTTGGAATCTGAAATGTGAGAAATTGCAATGTTTTCAAATCCTTCTTGACGTAAACGCCACAAAAGAAGAGAATAGAATAGAAAATAAAATCACACAGATAATGTTGTTTTCAGAAACCGAGAATCTGCAATTTCTTACACTCTTCTATTTCTTTCTTTTTCTTTTTTGTTTTTTTTATTCTCTTTTTATTTTCTTTAATATATTCTTTGAGAAAATGTAATGTATTGGGTTGGGTCCCATTTTATTTTGTGGAATAATATCGTATGCTTTTGGAAAACCTCAGTGGGGAGGAAGAAGTGTACCATTCACAAGTTTGTTGCTTTATATTTAATTTTTAGGTAGCATATGAGAAGTCATCACATGGCAATTGGTGTTTCAAAAAGTGCTTCATTGTATTTTTCATCTTGAAACGCATCGTTTCATTATTATTATTATTATTATTAAAAAAAGGAAAAAATAAACAAAAGTCAGAAGGAGAAAAAGACCCACCTAAAAATATGAAAGTCTAAGTTAACAGCACCTTTTCAGTTTAGACAAAAAATCATTCATATTTATTATTTAAAATTAGTAACTTGAGGGATAGTTTTGTAACTTTCATTTAAAATGTTCTTTAATTTGCACTCATTTTGCTAATTTACACCCACTTTATTTTAAAAATGGACACATGGCTTAACATGCAACACTTTCTTTAATGGAAAGAGAAAGTTGATTGAATGACACATGACTTTTCCGCTTCAATTAATTATTTTCTGTCATTGACATAACTACATTTCTATTTATAACATGTTTGAGTAGTGGTAATTGGTTTTTTTTGTCCAAAGTGAAAATGTGAATCTTGCTAACTTAGACATTCATGTTTTTAGGTGGGTCTAAATTAGGAAACCTCGTATATATATATATATATGTATTTGTTCATTGTCCATCATAGACCATTTGTCACACTAGTTCATATTAGAATTAGTACTTAAAATTCCATAAAGTCCTTAAAAATCTGTGTTAGAAATCCATCAAAATCATGTATTGGGATTTTGAAAAACTATTTTGACAAAAAAAAAAAAATCTTGAAAATTTTAAAAGACTTTGTAGGATTATATTGATTTCGTAAGATTTAAAAAGACTTTCCTTAAAAGACTTTTTACAATCAAGATTTTTAATAAAGGATTTTAATGGAATTATGACACAGATTTTCAAGATTTCGAAAAACTTTATGGATTTTTAAGATTCCAAATATAACTCAATAAATTTTAACAAAATAAATAACACAATACCAATAAAAATTTTATACCAACGAATCAAATGTCAATATATCATAAACAAATATTGAATTGTTATAAAAAAAATAATGAAAATAACAAATTGAAGAAACAAGTTACATTGTAAAAGAATAACAAGGTTTGTACTGAACAAGAATTTTGAGAAATAATTGAATAAAGTGAAAGTGAAATTGAAATGAAAAATTGAGAGAAGTTGTAGAATTTGTTAAACGTTTGGCACAAAGATTGCAATGTTTTATAATGATAAACGTTTTTTTGAAAAAAGTTGCAGAATTTGTTTTTTAAATAAGAGTTGTAAAAAACATATTTGATAAACAAGTGAACAAAGAAAAGAAGAAGAAAAAATTTGGTATAGACGATGAACTGTGAAAGTAAAATAAAAAGTCTTGGAGAGTTTGAAAAAGTCTCAAGGTTTGTGATGGGATTATTGGAAGAGTCTTGTCAAGTGTATTTCTAACCAAAAAAAAGTCTCGCAAAATCCACAAAATGAAATAATCCACTGAAATAGGTAGATTTTTGAATACCAAAAAACATTTTATAAGTTCTGAGAAATCTCAATTGAATAACAGCAGATTTCATTGCCCTGAAAAAAATATCTTGATTGTCTTAATTTAATACCACAAGATTTATTTTGATTTTATAAAAATCTTGATTAAATACCACAAGATTTTTTTAACCTAAATTTTTTTTTTAAAATCCATTGAAATCTCAATTCAATACATCCCCCTAAGAATCCTAATTGTAAAAAGTCTTTTCAAACAAATCTTTTAAAATCCTACGAAATCAATATAATCATACAAAATCTTTTAAAATCTTCAAGATTTATTTTGTCAAAATAGTCTTTCAAAATTTCAATCCAATACAACCTAAGTAAAAAATATTTACACAAAATCTCAATTAATGCCTTCCTTTTCCATGTATTATGTTTTCTTTTCTTTCAAAATAGTTGAAATCTTGACAATACATGGACAACCAGTCTAACTTACATGACGACATTTCCTCAATGAAATATTAAAATTGAATGGGAAGCTTAAATTATCTTTCAAAATTCAATGAGGATAATACAACCAAACAGTTCAAACTATTAAACCCTAATCCAAAAAATTGGTTGTAAAAAGATTTGCATGCAATATGAATAAAAAGAAAAATATCATATCAGAATAAAAAGGAAGAGAAGATAAAAATTGAGCCAGACAGAAAATCGTTAAAATTAATCCAAGCGGCGGCGATAGTACAAGGTAGTGTTGTATGGTGTGAATAGCATTATGTCCAAAATTACATTTATATTAAATTTAATAAAATAATTTCATTCCTTTTTGGTGAATAATAAAACAAATATTTTTGTCCAAAAAAAAAAAAACAAATTTAAACCTTTTTTTAAGCAAAACAAATTTAAACCTAGAGTTTATGTCACTTAATTTTAAAAGTATCTACATCAAAAAATATGTATCTAACATTTGTTAAAAATGATAAAATTATTTAAATATTAATTCTTATTATTGAAATTGGTTGTTGAATCTTAAACAAACTTATATTTATCTTATTCGTTTTCAGGTCTGACTGGATTTTAATTATAGAGAAATACTAATATGCATACGTTCAAATAAATTTATTTTAGACACGCTCACAATAAAGAATAAATAAATAAATAAAGTGATACTTGTTGGAACAAAAATGATTCAAAGACAAACCCCAAGAACTTGATAAAGTTTTGATGATAACAAAGTATTAATATGATAGTGTGATCTCAAGATATAATGATTATTTCTTAAACTGTCTTAATTAATCATGGACAAACTTAGGGGGAGCTTACAAATCTAACCCTATAGCGTGTTTGAGCTTGCAAAACTCATAAACCTGATGAGAACATGTTAAATTAATTCAACAACAATTGGCAATTAATACTTATGTTTGTCATCATAAAAAAGGGGGAGATTGTTGGAACAAAAATGGTTCAAAGACAAACCCCACTAACTTGATAAAGTTTTGATGATTACAAAGTATTAATATGCAATTGAAGAACACTAATGATCTTGAATGAAAGTGCCCAGTTAACAATGAAGATAGAATCTGAGAAGCTCAAAGCAAAATTCAGAGGTTCTGAGAGAACCAAGTCTGAAGAAAGTATGTCAGAAGCTACAAGAGTCTCAGAAGCAACAGAATGATCAAGAAGCAAGAAGAGTCTGTCAGAAGCAATTTAAGTGTACTCTCAGAAGCTACACAAGAATGACCAAAACACATAAATCCGATGGAATAAAGTCTAGAAATATTTCCCTCAAGCTATAATCTACTCAAACGGGCAAACTGATCTCTCACAACAGTCATATTCAAACGTCTTTATTTCTAAGTCTATAAATACAAGACCTCTTTGAATTAACAAAGTGTCGTTGAATGATAGAAATTCTCAAAAGAGCTTAAACTTAAGAAGAACTGCACAACAGTTAAAAAGGAAGAAGCTGTTCATTCAAGCCAAAGAACTTAATAGCAAACATCTACACAAGACGAAAACTCAAGACCTTCATTCAACGTCAAAGCTTTCTGTTTTGACAATATTTGTAAGAGTTAGTCCTAGGTGTATAATTGTAACCAATCTTATTGTATAAGATTTGGAAGTCTCTTACATTTGTGCTTGAGCAAATTAAAAGTCTCTTGCAGTGTGATCTAGAGCAATTGGAGTAAGTCTCCTGCTGTGTGATCTGGAGCAAATTGTGTAATCTTGGTGATTATAGTGAACTCTCTTGTTGAAAAACAAGGGGACTGGAGTACTCTCAAGTTGTGATGGGAACCAGTATAAATTCTTGTGTGCTCTCTCTATCTCTATCTCTCTCTCTCTCTCACTCACCTTTTCAACCTTGCGTCTGATTGCATTGTGTGTTTGATTCATCCGCTGCCAAAATAGTCTCTGATAGATTTCTTAATCTTGAAGAAAATTTTAAATCCTCAAAACACAATTCAACCCCCCTTCTTGTGTTTTTTATACCTTCAATTGGTATCAGAGCTCCGGTTCTTATTACTAATCACTTAACAGTGAAACAGAAAAGATCTAGAAAAACACTATGTCTGAAAAAGCACCACTACCCATCAAAGATTTTGTAAACCTTAATTGGTGGAAACAAAAGGTCTTTGGTGATTCAGAAGAAGGAGAAGAAAGCAAGTGCAAGGAAACATCATCTATGCAAGAAGAAATCAAAACCAGTGCTAACAACGACGAAAGCTTCATTGATGAAATGATTAGTCAAGTCAAAGGAATCTATGACTTCTTGTGGACAAGTGATAACAGCAACAAACATGATCAACAATCCAAAGTTGATTCTCTAATTCAACAATATGAATTGTTTATAATAGAAGAAGATGAAGACATAGAATCTCTGTTCATAAGATTTAAAAATCTTGTAGATGAACTCAAAGCTATAGATAGAAACTATAGTGAGACTGATTTGATATTGAAGATTCTCAGAAGTCTTCCTCAGAAATGGGATCATGTGACCACCAGAATTGAGGAAATAGAGAACATTGACAAAATGTGTCTTCTATCCTTAATAAGTTATCTCAAAATTCATGAAGAAGCGCTTAAAGCTAAAGAAGATGACAAAGTCATCTTTGTCAAGAAAGAAGAAGATTCTGGTAAAGGGTCTATGACAAAAGATGAAGTCATAGATCTTATGGCAAGAATGGTCAAGATGAATATAGAGAACAGAGTGGAAAGCTCCAAGTCAGAATCATCAAAATATTTAAGCACATCTCCTCAAGCTCAAGAAGAACTAGAAGAAGAATCAGAAGATAAATATCTTGAAAGGTTCACCAAGAAGCTTGAAAATTGGAAAAGGGCAAAGCTTAAAGGAAAAACGGTGAAAAGTCAAATAACTACTTGGGAATAATTGGATATATTCTATGACAAAGAATCTGAAGAAAATGAAGAAGATGAGTATGCATTAATGGCTATTGAAGACCATTCAGACTCTGGAGATGAGTCAGAACTAGACTCAGAAGAAACGGGACAGGTAATCAATTATTTATTCATAAATCAACTTCGTGGAGTTTGTACTAGAATTGTGTCCAAATATCTTGCAATTTCACAGAAGTATAAGAAATTGAAAGATGATTTTAATCAACTCAGTGAGCAATCAAAAAGGTTTGAATCTATGTATAAAGAATCTTTGAGCAAAACAAAGATTTGTAAAAATGATTATGCTGATTGCTATGAATCTACCGAAGAACATGAGAATGTCTCTAAAAGGATTGATAACATGAACACTGAGCAAAGAAAGTTATCTTTCAAGCTTCCTCACCTCTTTTCTACCTTCATACCGGAAAGAACTCATTTTGCTATAATACCTTCTGAGATAAATTGTGACTCCAGAGGTTTAGGTCGGAGAGAACCAGATTCTAAGTTTGAACACTTAACAAATCTGAATCTCTCAGAACCATCAACTTCTAGGGGTTATGAAACATACCTGTCTTGAAATCTCAGATGGTATTCAAGAGGCAGAAGGTTCTGAGACTAACCCAAGAGGACCCATCAGAAAATGGGTACCAAAAGATAAAATTGTGTTTATTTCAGGACATCCATCAAGAAACCATGAAATTCCAAGCTCTTGGAGGCATATAATATGTAAAGGACAAAGAGTTGTCATCTCAAAAGAATTCATTGACCATGAAGAATGCATATACTATATAGGAGATGATGAAGAGCTTGAAAATGAGTCAGAACCTGAAGACATAGATCCCTTAAAAGATTTATATAAAAGTGACTCAAGAAATGATAAATGTATGCCTTACTATACTCAAGAAGATTGTGATACGTCTTGGTGGGATGATGATCTCAGTTATGACGAGTAAGAGTGCTCGGAAAGAAGGACACGATCATTCAGAATCTCTAGTCTAACTCAAATCTGAATGATAGAAGAAAATGAGCCCAACAAGCATTGGATTAAATTCATAATTGGCTCAGTGTCCTCAAAACACATCTTCAAGGTAAGTATAAATCTTTTCCTTACCAATTAGAGTCAAAACATTGTATTGAGAAATAAACTAGTAAACACTGAGTATTTTAAGGAGCAACGCATTTTTGAGAAACTCAGAATCTGATATGTATCAGAAGTAGATGCCCTAGATCTTCTGAAGGCATGACTGCTTCTGAGACAATTTGACTCTGAAGACGCTTTGTATTCTAGCGATCAGGAGTCTTAACATGAAAGAGGAAACGTTTTCAGATATTTCTACTTTTACAGTTAATCTCTTTCATGTCAGTTACTAAGTTTATTATTCACCACGTGTATTGAAGCTAATTGGATGAAAAATGAAATTTATGAAGAAACTTGTGAATTCCAAAGGTTAAAAACAGTTTTCCCTCTCTTTTCACTAAACCTTTTATTTTTGTTTTTAAGTTAAATAGTCACTTCACATTTCTACTTTCCCTTTTACAAACCCTAAAAAACTCAATCTTCTCATCCCAATCTAGATCAATTCAATTAATCTTGATCATCAATAAAAAATGGCATCATCCTCTTCAAAGAAACCAACAAAGTTAACATCCATCCCTGTCTGTGAACAAATAGCCAATGGATTTCAAAACACTGTTCAATTCAGCGAAGAAAGGTTGGAAATTTGTCAAGAGCAAGTTGTTGACTTCAGAGAACTTAGAGCAAATGGTCAAGATTGGGGTCAAAATTACCTACGCACATTTGAAATGAAAAGGTATTTTGATTTGTTAAATGGACCAACTTATCCAAATCTGGTTAAACACTTTTGGATGAGGGCATATGTATATACGGGAAGCGGCTAAAAGGGAAGAAAAATTAATGATCTTAAGAAATCTGAATATGAAAGGGCAATCAAGAGATGAAATGGGTCTGAGAGAATTCACATCCACATAAATTAGATCAAACATTGCAGGATTGGATATTGCAATTTCAATAAATCACATTGCTCAGCTATGTGGGTTGCGTCAAATTGGGAAGAAACTGTGTGAATTTCATGAAGATGAGAATTACAAAAAGAGCTTCAAGAATCAAATGGTCAACCAAGATGGAGATAGACTGAACTCAGTTGGAAGAACTCATCTTGAAATCTTCCGTGCAGCCATTGTGCCAACTAATAGTGTTTCTAAAAGGTTATATTGGGAACACCAAATGTTTATGTACTTTGCCTTGAAGAACAAGTCTTTTAATGTGGCTGATTTTCTGTTTGATGACATCTGCAAGAATATAGTAGAAAGTCTGAAGGAAAGAAATCCCACCATAAGACATCCAAGACTACTCTCTGAATTGTTCTATCAGTCTGGCACTGTGGAGTGCTTAAGTAAAACCTTTCCTTCATTAGTTCAGATTGTATATCCTCTATCAAAGTTAAGTCTGGGGTTCCTTGAAAGTGTGGGTTCATCAAAATCAGAAATAGATCTATCAATTCTATTACACTTACAGAAGAAGATCCAGAATATTTAAAAGATATCCCTCAGGTACATGAAGAGAGAATTAAAACTATCTTCTCAAAGTTCACAAAAGCTCTAAAGGCTGAAGGAAAAGCATATGTGAAATTGTCAAAGATAACAAAGAGGGAAAATGCTTCTGATAATCTACAAAAGAATAAGAAGTTGAAGGCAACTGAGGACAAGACAACAAATCCTCAAAGAGAAGAACAAACCAAATGAGACAACAGCAGTCAAGGACCAAGAAAATTCTCAAGAAGATATCGAAGCCACTGACAAAGAAGAAAGGCATCAAGAAGACAGGCAGACAAGCAAAAAGGTAACAATCTCTGCTTCTGAGTTTTGAATCAAATGTGCTTCATTCTCTAACCTCTCCTACCTCATCCTCATCAAAATCATTAGACCACAACATACTCAGTGCTGAGAACATTGCTCAAATGATGTTCTCATAATCCAATGCATCTAGAAACTTAAAATTTCTAGATGAAATCCCCAGCCAATCATTCAAAACTTAGCTACAAACCAACACAAAGACTCTTCTATTCCAGCCAACCCCATAACATCTCCACACCAAGAACCTTTACTCCCAGAAAACATCCCAATCCCACAAACTTCTCAGACAACCTACCCAGAAACCCCAACTTCTGAGATGCTACAAACTCAACCACCTTCCACTTCATCAAACCAAGCCTTCCAATCAGATTCTGATAATTCTCCTCCAATCATCACTGACTTTTCAGAATCTGATACTCAAGTCCTCAATCTTTCTGAACTAAACCTACCTTTCCCAGTACCTCTTGATCTTTTCACTGATGAATTCTTTAACTAGAAATTTGAAACATTATTTCAGAATTCATTAGAATACTCTGAAGATCTTGAGTGTCTTGACCCTTCCCAAGAACAACTCATTTACCTCGTACCCAAATCAAACCTCTTTAAGATATTACAACAAAGACATACCTACAAAGCAAAGAGAGCCAAACCAATCCCAACTTGCATCCAACCATATAACTTCATTCTAAAACCTAGCTCAAACCTCACTAAATTGGAGAGTGAAATTCTTTATGATCTTCAGAACTTCTTCAAAAGACATGAAAACTTCATGGTCTTTCAATCTGATTTAGAAGCAGAAGCTAGAGAAATCAAAGCAAGATTTAGTCACGCTATTGACTGTTATCTAGAACACATCAAGGAAGATGTTGTTAGAAAATCTAGGGAATATTTTATGTTGGTGTAAGCCCTAGAAGCCAATTAATGTATTGAATAATTTACTTATCAAATAAAAGGCTTTTTTCTTTATTATGTTTATATGTTACAATAATAAAGTCCCTAGAATAGTTAATTCGTTAATGGAACGTTAAGTATGACTTAAACGTGAGAATCCATTAAATATAAGAACATTATTCTTAAATGTATCCGTAGTCAAGCTTCATTGTGAAATGTGATAACATTAAAGCATAGAGACTATTATGTTGGTAGACTGATGATCACGTCTCACTGATCATAGATAATGAGTTATCAAGTCTTCACATAGATATAAATGTTAAGGGTAACTTTATATCGGATTGACCCACCATGAGAATACTACATAGAATGTTACGAAATGTCATAAGTTATTCTTATAGTGATAAAAGGTGTATTCCACCCTTCGACCTGAAACCACTGTGTACCCTAGATGTAGGAGTGTAATACCTTGATGTCATTCAAACGTTATCCGTAACTGGATAACTATAAAGTTGGTTGATGGGTATCCCACGAATCATGCTGAGGGACATGAGTGACCTAGATGGAATTTGTCCCTCCTACATAACGGGAGATATGTCTATGGGCCCAATATTGAACTAGACAAGGATGACATACTATGCCTTGTGTTCAATATAGACATGAGGACAAAAGGGTAATTATGCACAAGATATTTATCACGGAAAGGTTAGTCAGATCACATGACATTCTTGTGACTTGGGTAACAGTGATGTGTTGCTAGATACCGCTCACTGTTTATAATATTAAGATTAATATTATTACCAACGTCATAAGAACCTACAGGGTCACACACATAAGGACATTTAAAATGGGAAAAATAAGTGATACTTATTGCGGGGGGTGCAATTAGTGAAAAACGAATATTGGGCTTGAGAAGTCCAAATTCGTGTGACTAAAGACCACATAAGAAACTCTATAAATAGAGCCTTATGAAGTTCAGTTCACACACCTTTTTGGAAACCCTAATTCGTACTTGAGATGTTCTGAATTTCTCCAAGTACTTGAGAAATTCTGAATTTCTCTAAACCGCACAAGTTCCCTCAATCTTCATCCAAGAACAGCTAGCACTGGTGGTTGGAGATTCATGTTCGTGTGGACTAAGTGGAGGTGCTGCAATTGCGGTGCTCGTGATTGATAGTGAAGGAACGGTTCCTCAAGTTGCGGTGTTCGTGATATCAAAGTTGTGGTGCTCATTGCTGTGCTCGTGATTTAAAGTGCAGTGCTCGTGATTAGATCGAAAGAAAAGAACGGTTCTTCAAAGGTAACAATCTATCCCTGATCATGAACGTTCACATGGATCCATTGAAGGAAAATCGAAATTTTAAAATCCGATGCGTTTTATCTTTGATAATACGATTACGATTTCCTTCATTTTATTGCTTTGATACACTCAATTGAGAGGGCCAGTCTACCAAGGTTAACCCTTCCAACTCCTACAACCTTTGAAGAAGAAGCTGAAGATGTGGATGTTGTTAAAGATCATCAAATGGTGATGACTTCAGAGCTATAAAAAGACAAAGGAACTCATTTTGCTGTAATACCTTCTGAGATAAATCGTAACTCCAGAGGTTTAGGTCGGAGAGAACCATAATCTAAGTTTGAAAACTTAACAAATCTGAATCTCTCAGAACCATCAACTTCTAGGGTTATGAAACATACATGCCTTGAAATCTCAGATGGTATTCAAGAGGCAGAAGGTTCTGAGACTAACCCAAGAGGATCCATCAGAAAATGGGTACCAAAAGATAAAATTGTGTTTATTTCAGGACATCCATCAAGAAACCATGAAATTCCAAGCTCTTGGAGGCATATAATATGTAAAGGACAAAGAGTTGTCATCTCAAAAGAATTCATTGACTATGAAGAATGCATATACTATATAGGAGATGATGAAGAGCTTGAAAATGAGTCATGACCTGAAGACAAAGATTCCTTAAAAGATTTATATAAAAGTGACTCGAGAGATGATAAATGTATGTCTTACTATACTCAAGAAGATTGTGATACGTCTTGGTGGGATGATGATCTCAGTTATGACGAGTAAGAGTGCTCGGAAAGAAGGACACGATCATTCAGAATCTCTAGTCTAACTCAAATCTGAATGATAGAAGAAAAGGAGCCCAACAAGCATTGGATTAAATTCATAATTGGCTCAGTGTCCTCAAAACAAATCTTCAAGGTAAGTATAAATCTTTTCCTTACCAATTAGAGTCAAAACATTGTATTGAGAAATAAACTAGTAAACACTGAGTATTTTAAGGAGCAAAGCATTTTTGAGAAACTCAAAATCAGATATGTATCAGAAGTAGATGTCCTAAATCTTCTGAAGGCATGACTGCTTCTGAGACAATTTGACTCTGAAGACGCTTTGTATTCTAGAGAGCGGGAGTCTTAACATGAAAGATGAAAAGTTTTCAGATATTTCTACTTTTACAGTTAATCTCTTTCATGTCAGTTACTAAGTTTATTATTCACCACGTGTATTGAAGCTAATTGAATGAAAAATGAAGTTTATGAAGAAACTTGTGAATTCGAAAGGTTAAAAACAATTTTCCTTCTCTTTTCACTAAACCTGTTATTTTTGTTTTTAAGTTAAATAGTCACTTCACATTTCTACTTTCCCTTTTACAAACCCTAAAAAACTCAATCTTCTCATCTCAATCTAGTTCAATTCAATTAATCTTGATCATCAATAAAAAATGGCATCATCCTTCCTCTTCAAAGAACACTAGAGTAAGAAACTCGTAATTTTCAACCAAAATAAAATAAAATAAACATGGTAAAATAAAAACAGGCAAAAACAAGAAATAAAAAGCACATGGTGATGAAGGAGGAGCAAGAGCATTGATAGTGATTACCTGATTATGAAACGCAGTCGATGGTGACGGTGAGGGAATAATGTTCTTTTGATATATTGAGGGGAAGAACAAACACAATAAATCAGTATTTTAATTACAAAAATTCATTCCATTGCATACACCCCAAATTGGAATGAATGAAAAATTTAAGGATTATGAGATGTAATGGGTTACATTGTATTCCATTCCATTCATTTTTTGCAAATTCAAAAAATGGAAATCAATTACTTACCATTATATTCCATTTCACTCCATCACTTACCAGTTACCACCAATCTAAACATAGCCTAAATGTCTAGGCCTGATTCTAAACATTGCTGGATTGAAGATTTTTATCATAGATGATAGTGTTCAAGCAAAGACATGTACATAAATGTTGTGTATCCAAGTATTTCAAAGAATTTAAGTATTTTTTTGAAAAAGTCAAATGAATATATATAATATAAAAAGAGTCGTTAAGCATAAGGTGTGCTTAACAAAAATAAAAAGAGAATAAAAGTCTCAAGGTTTAACCAAGTCAATTTCTAATCCCTAAACAAACTAAAGGATTAGACCGCCACGAGTTGAAATCATAATCAAAGTCATGCTTACGGGTATTCAGCCACCATCAAGAAGTAATTTTCACTTTCTCTACCAATGCTTCAATAGATAATTCGGATTGGGATCCTCTCCAATTTTTTCTCTCCAATTCCCTCTCCAATTTTTGTTATGTGTCTTTCTCTCTCATGTGAAGAGAGAGAAATTAATAATAAAAAATAAACAATTAATGATGAGAGAGAAAGACACATAAAAAAAATTGGAGAAGGAATTGGAGAGAGAAAATTGGAGAGGATCCAAATCCAATTCTTTATGGGCAAACAACTTGTTATTTCTCTCTTTCCAAATAGACCAGCAACACGTTAACCATAACACTTGAAATCCAATATGCGACTCTTTACCAACGGGAAAAATATTGCAAAATTGAGAGACATGATCGGTCACAACATTCGGTAAAGGACCAAAAATACCTAGCCAGTTTAAAATTTTAATCCAAAGAGACAAAGACATATCACAACCAACTACCAAGTGATCAATAGTTTAAGTATTAACTCCTTAAATTGTATCGTTGTAACTTTTAATTTTTTATAACGAAAGACTCCAGTTGAGTCATTTTATTTTTGTTATTGCTCTTATTTACCCGAAAAAATTAATCCAATCTGTCTGATCGTACAGGTCATTTATCTCCTTTTTTTTTTTCTAATCAATTTCATTTGAAAACAATTCATTAATAGTTGTTGGTTGCACTTTAACCAAGAATTTAAATCTAGCATTCAATCCTCAATCCATATACAGTAGTTCAATGACTTAAAAAAAATATTAGCTACTAATTGTATTTTTTTTATGGTAAAAAATACATAAACGAAATAAAAATAAGTTATAAAAATATATTGGGCCGTGCAACAGCACAGGTAAAAAACTAGTTAACACGCACTGCCTCGTAATCTAAACACACCAAAATATATTTAAAAAAAAAACACACCAAAATAAGTAAGAAAAAGCAAAACTATATATATTCTTTAAACGGTTTTTATATAGAATCAACAACAGCTTTTTGTTTAAAAAAAATGTTTTTATACGAACTAAAACATAGTGTAGCATTATATTTTTATAATAAGTATAAGTATGTTCTTTTACTTTTAAAAACAGTTGAATATTAAATATAAAAAATAAATTTTTTATATAATCTTTTTTTTATTAAACTATAGTATTTTTCCAGAAATTAAATTGTAGTGTATTAATAGTTATTTAAAACTGTTTTTCTAAAAAAAAAATCAAAAACTTTTTTTTTTAAAAAGTTGTTCATTCTAAGAATTAAAGTATAGTGAATTGTTATTAGGCTTAATTACACTTTTGGTCTCTTATCTTTATTTTAGGTTTTAAGTTGGTCCCTTATCTTTTAAAAGTTTCAAGTTGGTCCCTTATCTTTATGTTAGGTTTTAAGTTGGTCCCTTCCGTCAATTTTTTTACTAGTATCATTAAATTTGGACACGTGACAAACTAATTTGGACAAATGGCACACTTAGACAGATGACACGTGTCCAAATTTAACGGTAATAGTAAAAAATTTGACAGAATTGACCAACTTGAAATCTAAGCTAAAGATAAGGGAACAACTTGAATCTTTTAAAAGATAAGGAACCAACTTGAAACCTAAAATAAAGATAAAAGACCAAAAATGTAATTAAGCCTTATTATTATTATGATAATATTTTAAATCTGTTTATTGTAGTGTTAGTAATTATTATAAGATTTTAAAATGGTAATAATTTATTATAAAAAAAAATTAAATTTTTTTAGTAGTTGTTATAAAGTTAATTTTTAAAAAAGTTTAATTATTATGTAATGACGGTGTTAATATTGTTTACACATGCATCCAACGAAGCATAGTGTCACTTTTTTGAGTTATTCATAAAATATCTCCATGATTTTTTTTTTTAAAATGTGTTAGTAATAATTTTTGAATTGGTGCAAATTTTTAGTGTTTTTTAGTGACGTTATTGACTTAGATATTGTCGATAAATAAATCTCTTTTGAGACCGTAGTGCCTAAAAAAAACACTAATTTTTAAGTTAAAGTCAACGTTGTAGAAAATTGAGTATTATCGTTATTATCGTAGTTGGATGTACGACCGAACGTACCCGGGAAGAACTGGACTAAAATCACATTTTGAGGAAGGAGTTAAAGGATTTATCTGAAGGTGCGTGGAGAAAACACAAGAAGGGGGGTTGAATTGTGTTTTAGATATTTAAAAACTTTTCTAGATAATTAAATCTATCAGAGTCTTTAAGCACAGCGGAATTGTTCACACAATTAACTTAAGGCTAAGTGAATGATGAAGGAGTAAATGAGAGAGTGAGAGAGAGAAAGACACACAACAATTTATACTGGTTCCCCTCACAAATTGAGAGTACTCCAGTCCCCTTGCTTCCAAGGGAGTTCACTATAATCACTAAGATTACAATCAGATGCTAAAGCACACAAGCATGAGACTTCCTTGCTCAAGTCACACAAGACTTAAGACTTCCTACTCTAAGTCACACAAGACAGAGAGACTTCCTTGCTCTAATCACACAAGATCAGAGACTTCCTTGCTCAAGCACACAAGCTTAAGACTTCCTTGCTCTAAGTCACACAAGACAGAGAGACTTCTTTGCTCTAATCACACAAGATCAGAGACTTCCTTGCTCAAGCACACAAGCTTGAGACTTCCTTGCTCAAGTCACACAAGACAAGAACCTTCTTTGCTTCTACACTCAGCAGAAGACTTCTTTGCTCTAATCACTAAGATTGAGACTTACTTGCTTCTACACTAAGCAGAAGACTTTCTTGCTTCTACACTAAGCAGAAGACTTTCAATTACTCATGCAGGAGTAATACTAACTTCTAAGCTTAAACTTATTACAATCATAATAACTTCAGAGGCTTAAGCTAGTTTCTATTCTCACTTCATTTGAGAGATGTTTTCTATTACAATTCAGATCCTCACTTTATTCTGAGAGATATTTTCTAATGAAGTTCGTTAGTTATCAATTCTTTCTTTTGCATATTTATATGAGTTGAGAAAGACATTGAGACGTTGGAGAAATTCCAGTTGTAAAATGGACAGCTGTAGTACGTCTTTGAATATCCGTTGAGTAAAGCCACGTCTTCTTTTGCAGTGAAGCTTCACCTTTACTGTTTGTCCAAAGTACAGTAATAAGGTACAACTAGCTCCTAGAGAGAGTAGGATCACATCATTTGTGACCGTTGTAATTAGTTGTCCTTAGAACAAATCATCAGACTTGATAAGAGTAGTTGATGTAGCCCTTATGATGATTTGGGAATTCCTTTGCTTCTGATGAACCTTTGAAAACTTGGAGTCTGATTGGTCTTGAATAAATGGCCTCTGATAGTCCTTCGTATTCCAGCTTCTGAACGTCTTCATCTTCTGAATAACTCATGACTAGCAGATAGCTTCTGAACTCTTGTAGGCATCTGAACATCTTTGAGCTTCTGAACTTCTCTGAGCTTCTGACCACGTTGTAGCTTCTGAACTCTTTCAGAGTGTAAAGATTCAGACTTCCATAGGTTTCATCAGAGTCTAAATCAAGTGTGCTCTTGATATAACGTTGGATTCTCCTGCACACTTAATTTAAACATTAGTAACATCAATTGTCCATTTAATACTTTGTTATCATCAAAACTTAAGGGTGTGTACTAACACACATTTTGTTCCAACAATCTCCCCCTTTTTGATGATGACAAACATAAGTATTAAATACAATTGTTGTTGATAAAAATCAGCTATGTTGACATTAGGCTTCTGAGTTTCGCAAGCTCCCCCTATGTCTGATATCCCATATGGTTAGGTTTGTAAGCTCCCCCTACTTTGTATCCATAGTTAATTTTAATCAGTTTCAAAATTACTTTATTATATGACTTAAATTATTCATATTTTACTATATAAAGAACAAGGTTTGCAAGCTTCTTCTTTTCATAGTGTGATAATCTTTGAATAAACTTGCACCCTTACTCAATAACTATCTATGAATAATAAACTTCAATTAATAAATGTATTCTCCTTGAAATTATGCTCTTAATGAAGATGCAATATGAAGCAAATATTTAAATTAAATGACAATAGGATCAGAGGCACTAGAAACGTATACACACACACACACTTGGTTCTGATGGTTATCATTAACAGTTTCAGAGTTCAAAATATTTTTCAAACAGTTCAGAGCTTAAAAAAAATCTTTTCAAAAAATAGTTCAGAGCCTGAATCAAAAACTTGAAAACAGTTCAGAGCATAAAGCAAAACTTTTTGAAAATAGTTCAGAGCTCTTTAGCACAATATTTTGAAATCCTCAAAGATCAGATAGTCATATCAAAGTATGTACCTCATGCTACTATTTTGACCACTCTCCTACGTTCTCTCTCTGAAGCACTACAAAGCCCTAAAAAGCTAAGTAATTTCGCTTCTTCCAACAATTGATTTACCAATATTCTTTCTCCCCCTTTTGTCATTATCAAAAAGAGTATAAGCAATTAATAATAATTTCAACTTTCAATGCCGTCAAATCAGGAGCGGTTGAGCGCATTTAAGACTCGGCAATTGAAATATGCTTATAAAAGGAGAGAGATGCCTAGTCATTTTATTCACACAGAATAATCTTAGGTTATTGATAGATCTCTTGAGAGAAAAAATGAAACGCTCAGAGAAGGAGAAAGTAGTTTCATAGAGAGTCAGTCAAGATAGGAAAAAACATAAGAAGAAACCAATAGAAACAAAGTCAGTGTCTGTTACAGAAGAACTCAGTTTAGAGTCTGAAGAAAAATCTTTGGACTCTGACTGTTTTAAGTTCTGAAGACATATATTCCTGAAGAAAATCAAACTGATATCCAAGGCTCTAGAGGGGCTAGAGTCTTTTCCTGAAGGAAACCAAACTGGTGCATCTGAGTCGGTTTCTTCAAGAAAGACTACTGGTTGGATGGCTCAGCCAAAACCTCAACCTTTCCCCTCTTCAAAGATCATAGTTAGGCTTGCAACCTCAAATATGACCTTTGGAGCATCCAGAAGATAGTTCTTAGAAATTTTGATATGTAATCCAGAACTTATGTTCTCAATGAAACAAAGTTCATTACTTTGACTTGTTTATTCTTGATTTCTTATTTATATTTCTTCTCTTGTTATGTAATTTGATTCTTTAAGAATACCCACATAATGTACTCATTGAAAATCAAATTTTATAAATAAAAGCTCAAGAGTTTGAAGTATCAATTTTTCAAGATTGTTTGTTTAAAGAAAAATGAAAGTCATTTCCAGAATTAAATCAAACAAAAATGCCAAACAGAATCAAAACAGACATATAATCATTCAGATAAACATGGTGAATATATATGTCAGATAAAAAAATTAACACATACAAAAGTTGAACCTAATATTGTGCCTAACAAAATATTAAACTTCAGATAAACACATAAGCATTCAAAGAAATCCTAAGGGTTTATTGGGGTTGGTTACAGAGAGAAGCTAAGGTTTTCATAATTTCTATTTGGTTTCCATTGACTTTCTCTATCATCCCAATATACTTATTCATCTGGGCTTTGATTTCTTCAATTTCAGCCTCATAAACTGGATTTCTTAGATGCTCTTGATTGCTCCTTAGATTTCCTTGGACAGGTTCATTCAGATTACTGTTTCTTACAGTGGAGGATTCAGGATGATTCCTCTCTGTGTCCTTTTGATTCTGAATAACCTCTTCAACCACTTTGGCTTTTCCCTTGTCAAAACTCCTTTGTTCTTCAACATCAGCCTTCTGAAGATTATACAGCTTCTTCACTAAGTCCTCGGTCAAACTCACCCATTGAGCAACATATTCAGATGAGGGCATATCAGATTGTCTTAGCTCATGAAGGCCATGTATCTGTCTAAACAAACTATTGCATTCACTCAAGATATCAATGTCGGTTGAGTTGGTTGGATGAGGTTCAGAGTTTGAGGGTGAAGAGGTGTGTTGAGGTGATGATTGTGGTTGTTGTTGCTGTTGATCAAAGGCTTTTAGATGAAAGTCATTCACATGAAGCTCTTCGACCATAGCATCAATATGGTTTGATGATGGGGAAATTTGGATTTCTTCTGAAACAACAAATTCATTATGTTTTGAAACATCAGAGTGATGTTCAAGTTCTTCAGTACTTTGTTGTTCAGGTTGTCTTTGGTCAGGTGATGGTTGGGGTTCAGGATGTGTTTGGTTTTCAGATTGTGTTTGGTGATCAGAACCTTGATTTTCAGAGGGTTGTTGTTCAGGTGGTGTTTGGATAAGTTCTGATGAGGGTTGTGGTTCAGTGTGGGTTATTTCTGGTATGGGAGGTTCTGAATGGACAGGTTCTGACATGAGTTGTTTTAAAGTGAGGTGGTCTTCAGGACTTGTCTTGATGGATGGGTTCTGAACTAAATTTGTAGTTTTGGTTTGATTTGATAATTCACCACCTAAATGTTCCTCAAGGAAATGTAGAGGTGAATTTTTGGGTTGGGTTGATGATGGTGTTGGTTGAGTCTCTTGAGTGTTTACAATAACAGGTTTAGACAAAGATACATTACCTGAGTTGTCCTTGATTGAGCCTTCAGCAGTTTTCTTCCTTGGCTCCTTGGTAAGTTTCTTCAATCTGACACATAGTGGTTCATCATCATCTTCACTTACTTCATCATCCACTATTATCACAGTTGAACTCCCAGCCTTGGACTTGATCTTCCCTTTGCTCTCTGCCCTTGCAGCTTCATTCTTCTCCATCTTTATCTTCACCAGCCTCTTCCTCTTCTTCATCAATTCTTTCTCTTCAATCTCAAGCCCTTCACCTTGACTTTCTAGCAATTGTATATATTGATTGACAATATCATTTGAGACAGCAGGTATGTCAATCTTATATCTCTTCACCATTGAATCTTCTGAGTAAGGTTGAAGTTCAAATGGATCAGAAGGTTGCATCTCTTTTCCTGCTAGCAAGTTCATGTTGGAGAGGGTGTGAGCAGAGATTGTAGAGATTGGAGAGGGTGTGAAACAACAATGATATTATGAGGTGTGAAGATGCTAGTGGACGTTGGGAATTGGTGGAGCTTTGAGTCGTGGACTTTGGATGCTCCTGTCACATGTGTTTGAAGAATGATATTTTGAAGCCCTAGAGCTAGTTGAAGGTGGAGTCATTCATCTTGAAGACGGGAAAGCTTGTAAGGTTCAAGGTATGAGGTTCTTTTACATGATGTGAAGTATATTCCTAACCTTAATGTGGTCATGCATTTTGTTACTAGTGGAAATTCTCATGATATGGCAAAGTTGTGGAACTTCGGGTGAAACTTGTGGGTGACATGAGTTGAAGTGTGTTTCAAAGTAGTGGAAAAATCTTGTGTTACAAGGTGAGAGTCATAGTGGAAATACCGATTTGAATCTTTGGTGGAGGAATCTCGGTTTGAGGTGGAGTTTGTTACTAGTGAGACTAGAGGAAGACAAACAATCAACAATAGCTCTTGGCTATCTAGGAGATAGGGAGGAGAGTGATATTGTTGGACCAAAGAAGTGTATAGCTATGGAGACCTTGTGGGTGGCTTGTGGAACTTACCTAAAATTCCAAGGTTAAGTTGAGAGGCAAGCAATTCTTCGAGAGTACGGGAAACATTCCGGGGTTCGAAGAAGGTGGTGGAGCTTGTTGGACTATCTAAAATCTTATGATAGTTGTGAGGAAGCGTTTCTTCAGGAGGACAGACTTAGCTACTCCGGGGGCTGAAGATGGTACGGTGTAACTTGTGGATTGTCCTAAAAATCCAAGGGCAATGGGAGGCAAGCTTTTTCGGGAGTACGGAGAGGTAGACTCCGGGGGCCGAAGAGGTGTCGTGTTAATCATGTGGAAGCAAGATGGTGATTGGTGGGAAGTTGGCACCAACATCAATATTAAGGCAAGGTGGAGATTGTTGGGAGTTTGCCTTGAAAATTTGATAACACCGAAAAATGCACTATTTATTTAATATTATTTGTGTTAATATTTTAATATTTTCTCTAAATTATTGCGTTATCAATGAAATAATTAATACTTTTTATAAAAATACAGATGCAGCCGAAATTTAGCAAAATATGAGTTTTATGGGACCAGAAGCAAAAAGCAGCAAGCTAATTGTGAAGCAAGGCGCCAGGCTTGCACAAGCAAAAGAAGATAGGCCCAAAGATCCAAGCCCAAGGCGCCAGGCATGGGACAATATGGTCTGTGCATAAAGGCATGGCGCCAGGCAAGGAAAAATAGGCGCCAGCCATGCCTATGCCTATACAATTGGGCACGTGAAGGAAAATAAAGTGATAAAGCATGGCGCCAGGCAAGCAATCTAAGACGCCAGCCACGCCTATATAATTGGGCACGTGAAGAAAAAAATAAGAAAAAGGGGAAAAGACGTGCAAAAGCCAGCTAAGCACAAACTATCACTTCCTAAACTTCAGGCACACTCACGTATAAGTCCAGTGGAAATAGGATTGAAACGTGGGGAGAGAAATATAGGAAGTCAGTTATTTTTCTCAGCACTATAAATACATGTAATCTGATTCTTTTTGCTCTCTCTCTCGGACGCCATATTTTATAATTTTTTAGTTCAAGTTTAAAGTTGCAGTCTTTATTTCAGTATCAGTACCTTGCTTGTTTGTAAGTGACAATTCAATTTTAATTTAAGTTTTATATTCAGTATTATTTATCTTATTCAAGTTTATTTACGGCATGTTTATTTTTATTTATCGTATCAGTTAAATTATATTTCTTTTATTCTGTTTACATATGCTTTATATCGTTGTTAATCATTTAATTGAGATGTTTTTATTTACAATTATGTCGAACTAATTTAATATAACTAGAATGTGAATAAGAAGCCGATCTGGGTTTAGTGATTAAATCGCGAACTTTATTTTCAAACAAACTAGTTTTCTGTTTCAGTTTTTAATTAAACGATAGACTATAATTTTGCACGAGAGTGAAAATTAATTAAAGTGTAAGTCAACAGCGCGAGAGTGTGAGATTTACACTAGATAGTAAAAACTGGACATTAATTTTAAACACCGTGACAGCTCTTTAAAATTAATTAAACTGTATTAGTTTCCAAAAAATATTTTATAAACTAAATATGAGAGCGAAAGTGAAGTATTTATTTATATTTTATGATTCAGTTCAATAGCGCGAAAGTGTGAGACCTCAGTCTTTAAACTAATATTGTTTTGTGAAAACTAGATCTTTTTAATTAAATTGAATTGATTTTCAAAAAGTATTTTTATAAGTAAGTGTGAGAGCGAGAGTGAAGCATTTATTTTATAACTTTACGATATTAACCAACAGCGCGAAAGTGTGAGGAGCGTGTTTTTAAATCGATATCAGTTTGTTAAAAAGAAACATTATTTCTAAATGCAATTTAATTACCGAACCCATTGAAGCGACTTAAAGTAACATTCCAGTTTAGTTAAATCTAATTGTTTAAATTTAAATTAATTATTTTAAAGCCCCTTTCCAACTATTATTTAGCCTTAGATTTACATAGTAACATTAGATAACGATAAGCTCGACTTTTGGTCTCTGTGGGATCGATAATCTTTTATAACTACACGATACGTCTGTGCACTTGCAGAAATATCGCATCAAGTTTTTGGCGCCGTTGCCGGGGACCAATTAAGTCGATTTCGTTACTCCAGTGTTGCACCGTATAGACTAAGGCATTTTTATTTTATTTTATTTTAATAATCTTAGGTGAATGGATTATCCATATTTTCTCTATGACTACCACTCCCAATATTTCGAGGAACCACAAGATTCCCATAAGTCCGACCTCGAAATATTAATGGAGGATTACAATGCGACACTAACTTACTCCCGCCCGAATTACCTCTACAACTACCAATCCCAACATTTTGAAGAACCGCAAGAATCCCATAATTTTAACTTCGAAACATTAATGGAGGATTTCGATGCGACGTTAACTCACTCTAGACTAGAATCTATGATAGAGCACTTTGTAGAGATACAAAATGTCCAAAATGAAACCCTTAGGCAGCTGAATGATGCGGTTGAGTCCCTCGTGACTCACAACATGACATTGGAGACTCAAATCTCCTTGTTTGAACAAAAACCTCTAGGACCCTTCCTTGAGGAGCATGTGGATGTTGTAACAACCAGTAGAGAAAAACAAATTGGAAATCCTAAGGAGAGTGATGATGAGGTTGAAGAGAGTAATAATGAGGTTGATGAAAGTTCTGGTGAGCAAAGAGTAGAGATTGAGAAAAATCCACCGACACCACCCGAAAGGGAGTTTGTCAAAGAGGTAGAGAAGGAAACACCTTATGTTCTTCCTACTCCCTACAACCCACCGATCCCTTTACCCCACGGATTTGTGAAAGCTGAGGTAGACTCCCAATTGAAAAGGTGTGTAGAGGTTTTGAAAAAAATCTACACTGATGCACCTTTGTTTAAGGTCCTGCATAAAAAGAGAAAATTAGAGGACCATGGAACTAGGGAAGTCATTGGTGTTAAGAAGGGGAGAATAGCCTTTGAAGTGGTGGATGAAAGAACTGAACCCAAACCTGAAAAGTTGATACTCAGGATTGAGCCAGAACCACCACCACACGTTCAGAAGTATGAACCACCCCACAGAATGAAGAAAAGAAAAGGTGAGGGATATGGGAGATGGCTTGATAAGTGGCCATGGAAACTGAAGTTTATTAAAAGTTTGATTGGGAGTCATTCTCGAAAGAACCATTATGAGTACTTACACTCATGAGTCGTCGAGCTACCGACTTTAAACAAAGCGCTGCGTGGGAGGCAACCCACGAGTTTTCGATTTAATATTTTTTGTTTTCATTTGTTTATCAGCAAATAAAGAGATTGATGGCTTTGCACCTGTCAGCTGCATATAGGCGTGAATCTCCAGGTTTCCCGCTCCAATCCTTAACATGAGTCGCAACAGTGAGGACACTGTTGGATTTAAGTTGAGGGGAGGACTTTATTGCTTTTATTTACTTTTCAGTATTAATTTTACTTTCTAGTTTAGTTTTCCTTTTCGCAAATAAATTTTTTTTTTTTTTTTTTTTCGGTGTATTCTAAATTTTTTCCAAAATCTTGAGCCATAACAAAATTTTTGAGAAACAAATAATTTTTGAGATTCCAAAGTCGCAAACGTAATTAAGACTGAACTTTCAAATTAAGTATATTTTTCGTACCAGCTATATCATTTTAACACCTTAAATTTCTTAATTATGTAGATCAATTTGGATATTTGCTAGAAACTGAACTTAAATTTCTTGACACTTTACTAGTCCTTGAGTAAGCCCATAGGTAGTCGGCACCATCTACGATCACTATCTAAGTAGTTGAGTCGACGAATATAAGTGAATGACTTTGATTGAAAAATGAAAATCAAGGATGTATAAATCTGAAAAGGGACTACGCACTCTAAGTCAAATGACCCTCACCCGGTCATTTAGCCCAAATGCGAAAGACCTCAAAGATATAAAATATCCTATGACATAAGTGAGAGAAAAGAAAAATAAATAATATGAAAAAGGATCGGGTCATAATCACTAACAGGTTCACTACCATGTGTGTGTGAATAGATAACGGGCTTAATGTGATTACCGCGGGCTAAAAAAGGATAACGAAAGAAGAAATGAAAGTTAAGTTCAGATATAGTAAAACTATTTGGAACGGTTTATATAAGGAAGAAATTCATGTTTGTGTTGCCATGATATTTTTGGTACGATAAATAAATTAGTTTATCTGATTTGGTCGAGATTGAAAATGTGACTCTTGGAAAATCTTTTTGTTTTGTTTCTCTATCACAAAATTATAATCTTTTTGCTTGAGGACAAGCAATGGTTCAAGTTGAGGGGAGTTTGATAACACCGAAAAATGCACTATTTATTTAATATTATTTGTCTTAATATTTTAATATTTTCTCTAAATTATTGCGTTATCAATGAAATAATTAATACTTTTTATAAAAATACAGATGCAGCCGAAATTTAGCAAAATATGAGTTTTATGGGACCAGAAGCAAAAAGCAGCAAGCTAATTGTGAAGCAAGGCGCCAGGCTTGCACAAGCAAAAGAAGATAGGCCCAAAGATCCAAGCCCAAGGCGCCAGGCATGGGACAATATGGTCTGTGCATAAAGGCATGGCGCCAGGCAAGGAAAAATAGGCGCCAGCCATGCCTATGCCTATACAATTGGGCACGTGAAGGAAAATAAAGTGATAAAGCATGGCGCCAGGCAAGCAATCTAAGACGCCAGCCACGCCTATATAATTGGGCACGTGAAGAAAAAATAAGAAAAAGGGGAAAAGACGTGCAAAAGCCAGCTAAGCACAAACTATCACTTCCTAAACTTCAGGCACACTCACGTATAAGTCCAGTGGAAATAGGATTGAAACGTGGGGAGAGAAATATAGGAAGTCAGTTATTTTTCTCAGCACTATAAATACATGTAATCTGATTCTTTTTGCTCTCTCTCTCGGACGCCATATTTTATAATTTTTTAGTTCAAGTTTAAAGTTGCAGTCTTTATTTCAGTATCAGTACCTTGCTTGTTTGTAAGTGACAATTCAATTTTAATTTAAGTTTTATATTCAGTATTATTTATCTTATTCAAGTTTATTTACGGCATGTTTATTTTTATTTATCGTATCAGTTAAATTATATTTCTTTTATTCTGTTTACATATGCTTTATATCGTTGTTAATCATTTAATTGAGATGTTTTTATTTACAATTATGTCGAACTAATTTAATATAACTAGAATGTGAATAAGAAGCCGATCTGGGTTTAGTGATTAAATCGCGAACTTTATTTTCAAACAAACTAGTTTTCTGTTTCAGTTTTTAATTAAACGATAGACTATAATTTTGCACGAGAGTGAAAATTAATTAAAGTGTAAGTCAACAGCGCGAGAGTGTGAGATTTACACTAGATAGTAAAAACTGGACATTAATTTTAAACACCGCGACAGCTCTTTAAAATTAATTAAACTGTATTAGTTTCCAAAAAATATTTTATAAACTAAATATGAGAGCGAAAGTGAAGTATTTATTTATATTTTATGATTCAGTTCAATAGCGCGAAAGTGTGAGACCTCAGTCTTTAAACTAATATTGTTTTGTGAAAACTAGATCTTTTTAATTAAATTGAATTGATTTTCAAAAAGTATTTTTATAAGTAAGTGTGAGAGCGAGAGTGAAGCATTTATTTTATAACTTTACGATATTAACCAACAGCGCGAAAGTGTGAGGAGCGTGTTTTTAAATCGATATCAGTTTGTTAAAAAGAAACATTATTTCTAAATGCAATTTAATTACCGAACCCATTGAAGCGACTTAAAGTAACATTCCAGTTTAGTTAAATCTAATTGTTTAAATTTAAATTAATTATTTTAAAGCCCCTTTCCAACTATTATTTAGCCTTAGATTTACATAGTAACATTAGATAACGATAAGCTCGACTTTTGGTCTCTGTGGGATCGATAATCTTTTATAACTACACGATACGTCTGTGCACTTGCAGAAATATCGCATCAAAATTGAATTGAAGGAAAACTTGGAAAAACTGGTTTTGGTCTGTCTTAGGCGCCCAGGGTGCCCAAGCCTGGAAAACTGGAGCATTTGCTAGCTGCGCGCCGCACAGCTTTCCTGGCGCGTCGCGCGCCCGCCCGAAACTGGCGTGCTGGTGGTACTGCTTGGCGCGTCGCGCGCCCACGCGTATATAAGTGGGTGTTTTGCGTTTTTTGAGTACATGGTGTGTTTTTAGGGTTTCTAAGGCCAACAAAAGACTAGGGTTAATAGAGTAACATCTTGGGAAGACTCTAGGGTTGGAGAAACATTCTATCACCTTGGGAAACACTTCTTGATTGAATTTCTTGGTCACAGGAAGAAATTCGGGACTTGGGTAGAATTAGGGAATTGTCTAATTCTTGTAACCCAATTGGGATTTCATTGTAATCAAGGTTTCTATTGACTAGTGGAACGGAGAGGGTTGCCCTCCCCCCAGAGTAGGTTCATTAACACCGAACTGGGTAAACAATATCTCGTGTTCTTTACGTTTTCGCGGTTATCCGTGTTGATTATTATTATTGTCATTCTCACTTATTTGATTACTTTAATCGTATTGCTCCACACATCAAAAGGTATTGGTGTGAGTTAACCGAATTCACAACAATATGCCTAAAAGTTTTTACGATGCAAAATGGTTGGTGTCGAAGTTGGTATTATAAGAAAAAGGATCGATTGTTGCATAAATGGTTGCATGTTGCTTTATGACAATGAGTTTGGTAAAAATCATGGTGTGTTGGAGGAATGAAAGTTTTGTAATAGTCCAAGATATTTTGTTCGCAGTAAGACCATTGCCAATCATACCAAGGTTGCAGAGACCGTTTGATTCGATACAAACTGTCAGTCAAATGACATGGCATAATGTAGATAAAACTCAAGGTGTGTTGCGACATCCTTATGATGGTGAAGTGTGGAAGCACTTTAATCGAGTTCATCCTGATTTTGCAGATCCACGAAATGTGAGACTTGGCTTATTCTCTGATGGTTTTACTCCGTATATCCAAGCATCAACATCCCCTTATTCTTGTTGGTCAATTATTGTTACTCCATACAATCTCCCTCCTGAGATTTGCACGTCAAAACCTTACATATTCTTGACATGTTTGATATCAGGACCGTCAGATCCAGAAGTAGGCATTGATGTGTATTTATAACCCTTAATGGATGATTTGAAGAGATTATGGATTAGAGAATGGACGTATGACATTTCACGCAAACAAAGTTTTTCAATGAGAACAGCTCTGATGTGGACCATTAATGACTTTCTTGCGTATGGAATGTTGTCTGGTTGGGGAACTCATGGTAAAATGGCTTGTCCGCATTGTATGGAGCATACAAAGGCGTTTACTTTAAAAAGTGGTGGGAAGGCTTCGTGGTTTGACTCACATCGAAGGATCTTACCCAAAAATCATGAATTTAAAAGAAGTAAGAATGCTAGAAGTTGAAACCAGAAGAAGTTTGGAATAAAGTTACTGAAGGAGGTGAAGATGACTTCTATGGTGTGATTAAACACATTTATGAATTGTCTTACAACTATGTTGATTGCAAAAATAATGTTGTGTTATTTTATTGTGACTGGTTTGATCCATCTACTAGAGGAACCAAAATTAATAAAAGATATAACATTGTAACATTCAAATGGACAAAAAATATAAATAGTGTGACCATTTCATCATGACACATAATGTTAGCCAACTATATTATGTTCTTTATCCTTCAACTCAACCACACAAAAGAGGATGGAGTGTTGCAATCGCAACAAAACCAAGGGGTAGGACATAAAATGATGAGATAGTTGATGATGAAACAGCTTACCAAAATGATGAAATTTTGCATGTTAATGAAGTAATCGAAGTAGAGGAAATTATAGGTTTGTGTGACACGCAAATTGATGGCCAGGAGGTTGATGCTCCTATATTGTTGGAACCTAATCATGTGGACAATAGTGACAGAGACAATTCCCAAACTAAAGACAATAGTGACGTGAGTGAAGAAGATGATGATACAGAGTTTGATTGATGTTAATGTATTAATTTTTATTATGTATTAATTTTGATTGATGATACATATTTTAATTTTAAACACCATTTATGTATTACCTACATTCATATATTATTGTGATGACTTTTTAATATTATTTGTTTGATGTTTCTTGATTGAATATTACATAACAATCATATATTATTGTGTCAACTTCTTAATATTATTTATTTGATGGTTCATTATAGACAACAATGCTACCCAAACCAGATGAAAAGGTCGGCGTCGGAGAATTGCTACTTGTGTCTACCCAATCATATATTGATGGTTTGTCTTCAACCCATACTGCTCCACCTATTCAAATTTCTCAAGTGTTTACCCAATCTTTACCGTATCCACCACCACCACCTGAATTTCCACCATCTTTCATTTCGCCTCATTTGCCTTTTGAACCACCACCTTCATATCCACCACATGTATATCCACAACCAGAGATTCAAGTGCCCCAACAAATCCAACAGCCTGAGGTTGACCTTAATGTTGACCAGGATGAGGATGTTCCTGATGTTGAATAGGATGATATCCCTGATGTTCAAGACGAGAATGTTCAACAACGTCAGCAGAGACTTGCAGTAGAAAGACAGTTGTATCCTACTGATATGGATCGTTTTATCATAGAGTCATCTGATAACTCTAAGTATTAAAAGTTTGTTAAATCATTTGATTGAATTTTATTATATTTTATATTCTATATAATGTTTCATTAACAATTTTTTTGTATTTAGATTCTTGCCTAACAATCATGCTGAAAATGCAATTAAGGAGATTATCCAAGAAAAATACAAGAAGGCTTGGACAACTTTGTATTATAAAATATATACAATAATGACAGGCTTGGACAAGCTAGGTGATAATGATAGGTTTGACTGGTTTCAGAGGTTTATGGTGATATATACAATAATGATAACTTTGTATTATAAAATATATAACTAATCTATTTGATTATTAATTAATATATTAAATGTGCTAAAAATTTGCAGGCGAAATGTACATGAGATGAACGAGACCATGATATTATCGAAAGGAATTTTCATATTAGAGTTGTTGCTCGTTTGTCTTACATTGTTAATGTTCAGGTTTGGGTTTCTTATGAGTTCCCTTAAGTATGTGTCTTTAAAGATTCTTAGGTTTAATCCCTTAATGGAATTCATATGACTTTTGTGCTTATGGGAACTAATAGGCAGTACTCTCACATGTCACATGATTTTTTACTTTTAAATTGTTAACATTGAGTAGTTACAATTGTGACTTGGTATTGACATGTTAATTGTTGGCTAGAACCTTATGGAATCTAAACTTGACAAAACATTAGGATCGTGAATGAGTGAATGAGCCTTGTCTTTTATCCTTGTTGTTTGATAAGCTGACTTTTCATATTTAGTGTCTGGCCTTAGCTCTGGTATGTTGGTTTACTGGACTATCATTTTGCATTTGTGTCTGGTATGAGGTTGAAGATTTGTGCGTTGTTTGCATTCCTTAGGGATGTTCTCACGAAGTTTTGCCATTTCTTTTATTTTTAACATGACACTACCTTGAAAGCTTCAAATGTTAAACTCTTTTTTGATGTCAGATAGGAGTGTGTCAAATAGTTTGTTATCATAAATAAGTTCAAAATATCAAATGGCAACTGGTGTTAACCATTTTATAGGAGAGTGTCAAATGAGTGTGTTTGAGAGTATGATACTAACACTTCTCTTTCTAAAATAGTTTGTTATCACTTGTCGTTAATTATATAAGATTTTTAACTATTTTTTTTTTTTATATTTAGGAGGAGTACAAGAAACAACTTCCCTTGCTACACAAGATGGTTCTCGCCAAGTTGAGAAGCATTTGTCCCTAAAGATTTGGTCAGGTGTTGTTGGAGACAAGAAAAAAGGAAGGTTTTATGGAGCTGGAAACTTGGCCGCAACTTATAGGAAATGTGGTAGGACTCTTAATATGAAAAAAACTGATGGAGAATGGACATCTCGACCTCCAACATTGACGCATGAAATACAATAAATGATTCAGAAAATGGTGCAAAATGAGGCTCTTATGCAACAAATGCTCTTGAAACAACAAACTTTTGAAGAACAATTGAAATAAGAACGATCGCAATCCCAAAAGTTGCAACAAGTTACCATAGCATCAATCAAACAGTCGTTTGGAACCTGTTGTGGAGGACCACGAGGATGATCGCCCCTATCCAATCTATGAAGAAGAAGAAGAAG
The DNA here is from genome assembly GCA_951799995.1 of Trifolium subterraneum. Lineage (NCBI taxonomy): Eukaryota > Viridiplantae > Streptophyta > Magnoliopsida > Fabales > Fabaceae > Trifolium > Trifolium subterraneum. The sequence goes on along the minus strand of OX637462.1, from coordinate 38,448,774 downwards.
AAGAAGAATTGTAGTTATTTGATGGTTATTTGAACAACTTTACTTGTAGTTTGTAATATTTTGGATAATTTTATTGATATGCTTTGTATTATGTTGGATTTGAACAATATTCTTGGATACCTTAATTTTAATTTGGAATTTTCGACGAATTTATTTTGGGTTTTATTTTAAATATTATTGCATATTTTAATTTTTGGAGATTTTTAATATTATTTTATTAAAAATCATTTTTTTAAAAATATATATGATTTTAAGTATTTTGGATGAATTAAATATTATTTTATTAATTTTTGAATTATTGTTTAAATTTTTAAATTTTTTTTTTATATTTCCCAGGGGTAAATCCCCTCGCATATGACCATGTGCAATGGAGGTGTTGAATTTTTTTTCAACTATTGAACAAGTGCAATGGAGCGATGAATAAGATGTTGAAAATGATGTGGACTAATTGTGGTTGAAAATTTTCAACCGTTGAAACCAAAGTGGGTGGGGGAGGCAGTGGGTCCACTTCCTACCCTTGAAAACATCTTATTGGTTGCTGTGATTTTTAGATTTTTATTTCATCCTAATAATTTGAGGTCAATTATTTCATAGTAATTATTTATATGTTTCACCAAAATTCATCATTTTTTTGTTTATAAATAGAGACTTGGTTCATTTGATTTGGACAAAAAAAAAAGAGACATTCTAGCCTCCAATAAACTCTTTTTTGTAGCTCTAAACATCTTTTTAGTGAAATGGATCCCAACAATAATCCTTTTAACACCCAAAATTCTACTAATTACCCTTTCAACTACCCAAATGTCAACAACTATAGATTTCAAAATGAATCTTCTAACCAATGAGTTTTCCAAAATATACCAAATTATGGATTTCCTCCAAATTTGACCATGCCGCCATCTAATCCAAATTATCATCCACCTTATGAATCAACGATGCCTTGTTGCATTTTAAGTTTTTGTAATTTTATTTGTTTTAATAATGACTATCCCTATATCTTGTCTTTATTACTTGAAAGAATTTTTTTTAATTAAGAATATAAAATTAAAAACTAAATTCTAATACATTATTAAATTAGGAAAAAAAATTATTTAACTCTATATTATTTTAATTTCAATAGATAATTATTATTAATATATAATCACGAAAAAAATAAAAGAAAATAAAAATATGAAATAAAAGTGGTGGAGTAGAGTGTTGAATTTTATTAAACAAAATCATTTTAGTAGGTAAAAGTTAAATGTATGTTGAATTATTAGATGGAAGAGAGAGAAGATGATGTGGAGTGGAAAAAGTGAAAAATGAGGGTGTTGAAAATTGTAACTATTGATTACAGCAGATGTGACAAGTGTAGCAGGCCTGCCAGTATGTTTGACACGGGTATGTCCCTGGCAAATTTGATAGGGGTGTGCCCCTCGCAATTTTCACAAGGATATAACCCTGACAAACAATTTGCGACGAGGTTCATTCCCAGCAGGCCCGCCCTTGACAAATTCCCTAGCAAAAGTGTGTTTCCCAGTGCTTTTGTACGTTTCCCAGGAGATTTTCCCCTGTCAAATGACCAGTATTCTTATAGTATGCGGAAGGGAACTCTCTGTTGGAACAAAATGAGTTTTTATAGAAAAACACCCTAAGTTTTGATGATAACAAAGTATTAAATGGACAATTGGAATTTCTAATTCTTGATCTAGTGTGTACGAACATAGTATAAAATTCATACACAAGATCATGTTTGTAGTTCTGACGAAATGTAGTTAAGCCTCTGAAGAACACAGTCTGAATGATATGTTAAGCCTCTGAAGTGACTCAAGGTCTGAAGACTATACGAGCCTCTGAAAAAGTTCTCAGAAGCTAAAGTTCGTCATGTCCAGAAGAATCATACTCTGTTTTTCAAGAAAATATCGTATTTCTGTATCAAGCTTCTAGGACGTTCTTTTGAAGATTGACATCAAATGGGATGGAGCGTATAATACTTTTTGTACTAACCTTACACCAAATGGTGGAGCGCATAGTACTTTTTGTACTAACCTTACACCAAATGGTGGAGCGTTTTGGCAAAGACGAGGAATAGAGGGGAGTGGAATGAGATGGAGCGAAATGGAATAAATCTTTCATTCCATTGTTTGGATATTTTGAAAAGGAGAGGAACAAAATTGAAAATAAGTGGTGGTATGAGATGAAATTTCATTACTTTTCAAATTCAAATAATGGAACATTATTCTATTCCATTCCGCTTCATTCCATTATACTCCATCAATCCAAATAGAGCCTTAGTGTCTGATATTGTTATATCAGTAACTGATTATGATTATATTATATAACCCTTTGTTTTGTGTATGTGTTGAGCCTTTGGGGGCTTAGGTTTCTCAAGTTGTGTTTTGGATGTTCGAGTTATCTTGGTGAAACTCCACTCCTATTATCGATTATGATACGGGGAATGGTTCATAAAGTCTTTATTGGTTGTCTTATTTAAGAAAGGATGTAGTATATTTTCTAGGTTCTGGTAAAAAAAAAAAAAAACTAGTCAAGAGTGTACTTAAGAAAGAGAGAAACGATCATCAGTAGAACTCCTATCTGGAAAGAGAGAGAAACGATCATCAGTATATGGAAATCGATATGAACAAAAGTGGTCGTGGAGAGATGGCGAAATTGAAGATTGGTGGGATATGGTCAGGTGTATTAGAAGAAGTGAATTTAGAGAATTGGAGCATATCTTGTTTACGTGAAGAAGTTGCTAAACGATCAAATTGCGAAAACCCTAACTTCATCAATCTCATATGTGCCGGTAGAATCCTCAAAAACGACGACGGAACCCTAACTTTGTCTCAATTGGGCGTTAAAAATAACTCCAAGATTCTGGCTACTCTCTCATCTCCTCAACAGGGTCAATCCCTTGTTGTCGAGGAACAAAGCTCTCAGAGGCTTGAACGTATTAGGTAATAATCTCTTGTGTTAAAATCCAGAATTATTTATTACTCTGAATCTTACTTAGTTGAATCAATCATGCAAAACAGGGCTGCTGCGACTGCATTGGCTGAACGTCATGCAGATGGTTCATTACCTCTGGAAGACTTTAACATAGAAGTTGAAGATCAAAGTGGACACAGAGTAAGCTTAGGATCAGAGATTGATCAGAGGTATTTATCAGTGGGAAGGGACAATATATACCATTTTGGTTGTTGAACAAGTCATAATCAAATTATCAATTTTGGCAGGGCTGTAATGATGGGACTTATGCTTCATGCAAAGGGGAAGCTTCTTATCAAAGGGGGAAATTACAAAGATGCACTTCAAGTGCTTACCATGGGAGAGGTCACTTCCTTATTAATTTAATTATCTTCATAAGGGTTATATTTTGCTGCAAACATGTTTTTAAACAATTCCTATGTAATTTACTTTTCAGGAGGCATTCTCTATTTGTGATCCTAAAGTCATTGAGGTGAGTATATCACAGAATGAATTTACCTGCCAATTATTTATTTAAGCTATATATTTGTTTGTTTCACATAAACTGCATATTACCTGACTAGCAAAATTCCTTTTTGTATGTCTTCCTAACCTCTGAAATTAATAACCCGAATTTCTGTCTATTCAGCTTATTGACAATGTTCCAATACTGCAAATTGACATGGTATGGTGCTACTTTATGCTACGAGACATTAGATGGCTATCAGATGCAGGGAAGCGCCTTGAAATGGCTAGGGCAGGAATTGAACGTGCTCACGGGAAGGATTCTCTCCGCCTCAGACTCTTGCAAGGTGGTCGCTATCCGGAAGTTGCATTGTGAGTTATTTCGGTGCATTGTTTATCATTTTTTTTTTCTATTAAAATTCTCAAATTACTGGAATGCAATTAAAAGTCTATTAATCATCAGTATTTATTTCTTACCTTTTTAGTTGGCTGAATTTTTGTACATAGGCATTTGAGACTAGAGCTGCTTGAAGGGGTGGTGGCATTTCATACTGGTCAGTTGGAAAAATCTAGGCAAGCTTTAGCTTCTGCAAGAGCAAAGTTTTCTCAGGTAGGTTGAAGTATTGTAGCATATTGTGATAAATTGACTAGGAAAAAATCAACATGTAAATATTTTCCAGTTATCGGTCTCCTTGTTTGATCACCGCAATAGTTGGTAGCAGTCCAGTCATATATATCAAGTCCTTTTTTAAGGTTCCATTATTAATTGAGCATTTTTCTGCTTTCAGTTTTTTTTCTTTCCTTTTTCAAATTTGATTGATATAGCCAGTTTTGTTTCCTTTTATATGCCCCCGCTCTGAAGGACAGCATATATAACATTTTCCATATATAACATACTTTAATTTTTACTATCATATATAATGAAGGACAGCATTGATGTGACAATTAGAGTTTTCGTGTAGTTAGGAGGTCACGGGTCTGAATCATGGATTCAGTCTTTTACAAATTTAAAATAACACTGCCTACATTAGACTCATGATGGATGGGTCTGACTGTCATTCTATAAAATGTTCTGTTTTGTTGCAGCTGCAAGTGCCAGATGAAGCCTTATCACTTGTTATGAGCATGGGCTACAATCAACGTAATGCAAAGAGGGCGTTGCGAATGAACAATCAAGATGTTGGTGGTGCCATTGATTTCCTTGTTGAGGAGAAGGCAAAGAAAATGCAAAAAAGGGAGGAAGATTTAAAAAGGAAAGATGAAATCTGGTGGGTGCAACTTGATGTTTATTGACTTTTCATTTCCTTTCTCGGTTTCTGAACAGTTTCTTTCCAGGGAGCAAAAGCAGTATGGGGTGACGCCCTTAAAGAAGGCCGTGGATCTGGAGAGACTGAAGGAATTGGTCACTATTGGGTGAGTGTTATTTTAGTGTTGTATATGATGCACTGGTTTTGTAATTTTTGAAAAGGCTATTCCTTCATTGATTTAAAACAGGATATTAGCTGGCTATTATCAGCCTTTTCTTATGCTACTTATAATTTATTCATGTTAAGGTATCTATGAATATGATTGCATAGATGCATTTCTAACAGACAAATTCTTAAGATTTCTATTCGTGTAAACGTGTTTCACAAAACTTCATATTTACTATTGTAGTCAAACTTGTTACTACTGCTATTCGTGCAGGTTTGAGAAGGAGCTTGCTGCTGAAGCCCTTAGAAGAAATGAAAATGATACTCAGAAGGCATTGGATGATTTGACTAATCCAGAAACTTATTCTGATTTACAGGTAACAACATGTCTTAACCAAATTCTATGCAACTTCAAACAATATGTCTATTTACTTTAATCAACATGAAGGTTAAGATCGAGTCAAGGAAAAGGAGAAGACAGAATAAAGCAAAAGATTCTGCAATTGAAAAAGTTGTGCAAATGGGTTTTGAAAGATCAAGAGGTACATAAGTTACTTAGTTTTTAAGCACAATGTGCTAAAAGTGGAGCCTAGTTATAGATATATAGGCGTGTTTTTTTTGTGTGTTTGATATGCTTCTTTGCAGTGGTAGCTGCTTTTGAGGAAGGCGGCAATTTAGAAGAAGTATTGCAAAGACTGACAGCACAACCATTGGTGGAAAATATGCAACCTCAAGTGAATTCAACTGCAGCTTCCGATGGTGGTGGAAGTTCATCTAACCCTTTACCAGAAACTGCTAGTTCTGGTATTCAAGACCTAATGGATGAGGTCGAAGATGACAATACAATAGACGAAAGGGATGTGGAGATGGAAGATGAGCTTTCTGCAGATATAGCTAACGGAGATGCCTTTACTGATTATGATATTGAAGTTAATATTGAAGGGGAAGCCATAACCGAGTACCTGTCTATGGTTGAGACAGCAGGGATTACTTCCAAATAAGAAGAAAATGATTTGAAGACTATCAGTTTATGTAATTAGCAGGATTATAAAGACAATGAATCTGTTTCTGCTCTTTGCTTTAGGGAGCTTGTAAATATCTGGATGATTACATTTCTGCTCATTCCCTGTCATTTTTATGATAAAAATGATAATTATAAGTTTAACATTAAATACTTTCTAAACCCAAGTGGTCTGGTGGTATTGACTTGAGACCTGAGAGTGTGTTACTTCTTAAGGTCCGCAGGTTCAATTCTTTCTGGTGTCAATTTGGGTGGGCTGATTTAGCTTATTAAAAAAAAATATTAAATACTTACTTATTTTTAACTTATTATCATGCTAAAGTGTTGAACGATATAACCGTTTGTTGCAAAATATATAGTTTCCTATTTTATAGGAGATTCTAGATTTTTTATATGTTTTCTATTATTTCCTTTTATAGCTATAAATATAATAGTATTCACATATTACTAAGAAATATATATATATATATATTTATTCATTCATTCGGTTTACATCACAATGGAGCTGAGGATCGAACTCATGACCTCTAACATACTATCCAAACCCCTCACTACGATCAAACCTGAAGCTTTATTTATATATTTATTTTTGTTGGAATGGAATAATACTGTTTGAGATTTCCCCTTATTTTATGGAAATTTTTCTTTGAATCATCAATATTGTTTTTTGTTGGTTAGTGCATCATCAAATTAATAGCATTAATGATGTTATTTTAAGTGTCCAATATGCATTTGTTTATAAACATTAATCAGTAATTTGTCCAAAAATTGGAGAAAAAGGTTGCAAATATGTTATAGAGATTGGTTTAAATCTGAATTTTTTATGGATTTTTCATTTTGAAATCCATATCCACCCAATGACCCGATCCAACCCATTTTTTGGGTTGGATTGGGTGGATTTGACCGGGTTGACCGAATTTACCCAACCCGTGTACACCCCTACATGCTGTGATATATTTTTTGTCGACAATATTTTTACATGATCAGTTGTATGTGGCAACTTCAAGAGCGTTTTTTTTTTTAACAAGCCAAAATGAGACATATATATATATATATATATATATATATTATCAGGTCCAAGTAATCTCCTTAGTACAAGGTGTACCAAAGAAGAATATGGAGCAACTTCAAGAGTTATTTCTAGAGAATGATTAATAATATTGATTATCGATGAAGACAGTGAAAATACGAATAAAACTTTCAATGTAGTCTATAAAGAAGTATTTCTTAATATACCATAATTTCTGTTGTATGAACATTTATCCAAATTTATTGTTGAACTAATACTTAATGGTATTCGACTTTTTTATAAACGTTTTAATGTTAAAAACTTTATATCTTATTTTTCATATTACGGCTTAATTAGACCCATGCAACATGATTTAAAGGTGAACAAAAACTTAGAAACATATTCAAATCTCCCATATTCCAAAATCACATTAATGGGTCAACAAACTCAAATGTTCCTCTTTACAGGTAAGTAACATTCAATTTTATTTTATTTTTTAATTTTTTCTTAAATTGGATTATCAAGAAATTTACATATATAAAATAATTATACATTAACTGTTGGAAAAAGATTTATATATTATTTTTCTTATATAAATCAACTTTTTTTACTTTTAAAAAATTTATATATTATTTTCTTATATATGTTTGTTTTTGTCATGTAAAGTTTAAAATTTAAATATAATTATAATCTCTATAAAAATATCATTTTTTTTCAGTCCTTGCAATTTTTTTTTACTTTTTGTAAATATATCATTTTTAATTATGATCAACGGTGTTTTGTTTTAGTCTCTGTATTTGCAGAAACTAAAAAGATAAAACAACTCTTTTTGACAAAATTAAAATTAAATCTTTTTTTTTTTTGAAAATTACAATTAAATCTGTTGATATTTATAGGAACCAACCATTTACATATTTATGTTTATATTTTGAAATCAAATTAAAACTAATATTATTTTTTTTTTCACTTAATTAATTCAGGCAAATACTGCATCCTCGAATCCCCTCACAATTGGCAATCATAGGATATGCTGAAGCCTTATCAAATATATATATTCAAATGAAATGAGATGCCAATGGCTAGCACAATTTTTAGATGGAAACATTAAATTGCCCAATATAAAAGAAATCAAAGTATGGGAAGACACTATAAAGCAATATGATAGAAATTGGAAATCATGCATTGTTACTTGTGGAATATGGTATAATGATCAATTGTGCAAAGACATGAAATGTAACCATTTAAGGAAAAAGGGTCTTTTTCATGAGCTATTTGAGCCATAATGGTTTGTTTGTATAGGACAAAGGGTACAAGAGACAAAAGAAAATTCTAAGATTTGTTGAAGAGGTAATAGAGTTTGAAGTAGGGTTGACTTCAAGAGTAGGGCAAGTTTGAAGGTTTGGAATCACACACTTTTGATGTCTTGTGTTTTTCTACTAGCAGGTGCTTTGAGCATCTTTCACACCCTTGGGTGATTTAATATTTTTTTTCTTTCCTTTTTGTTTTATTTTCATTCTAAGCTTCAGTGCACCCATAAAAAAAAATATGCTTACTTTTTATTGTAATTTTCATTTATAATAATAAACTGTATTTTAGAGCTTGTTTGTTACCTTTTATTATTTAGACCCCGTTTCGTCCAGCTTATTTTCTACTTTTCTATTTCACTTTAAATGAAGTAGATCAGTAAAAAATTATGTTTGACTTTATTTCTCCTTTCTTTTGACTTATTTACTTTATTTCTCTATTTATTTTACGTAGATATAGGGTCAAAAACAATTTTTTACTTCCTTAATTTTTTTAAAAAGAAGTAGAAAAGTAGAAAATAAGCCGGGCCAAACGGAGCCTTTGTCAAATATTATAGTGGTTAGAAATGTTTTTTTTGTCAAAGAGGATTTAGTGACTAGAAATTTTACCATTAAGGTGAATAAGTGAAGTATCTAAAGTCCGTTAAAAAAAAGTGTAGTATCCAAAGTTCATACTTAGGATCCTCCCTGGTGTGGTTCATATGGCGAATTGAATGAAAATTTCTTTTGTCATCCTACCTATTTTTTCCTGTGCGCTATAAATTTACCAAAATATATATGTTTGCTACTTAGGTAACAGATTAAACCTCAAAGTACCTTTACCCTGTCAGAATTTTTACAACGTTTGGTACTTAAGTAGTACTCCTTCCGTCCCTTATTATATGAACCTTTTACAACAATCACATATATTAAGAAAAGTTGTTGGAGTAATAATTTTGTTTGAAATGTGTGTGACAATTACTAGAATATCCTTTGTCTTATATGCATTCTGATATAACCTGTTGATCAGAGTGGGTGAATGGTCAGAGAACTGTCGTTGAGCACCGACGGGGGGGGAGGAGGTTGTACCTACAGGCGCTCCGATGTCACAGTCAGAAGAGCACAAGAGATACAGAGCAAAGAGAGAGTGAGAGTTCAAATGAATATTGAATATCTGGCTCTCCTGTGAATGAGAGCTTTTATATTGCCCCCAACGCTGGGCCAAAGGTCCTCTTAATGGGCCGTGTTGAGCAGCCTATTAAGAATGACTGCCAAGATAACTCCCTGGATAAAGGGGAAAGCTGTTGACAGTTGTTATCTTGGGTGAGCAGCTCCGAGTTTAAAGGGAAAGCGGATATGCTCAGTTGACTCGTGCTGAGGAGCACGTGGAACATGTGACATGCTAGATCAATGGGCAGGAACAAGTCCTTACTGGGCCATGCCAGACAGCCTAGCAGAAGTGGATTTGGGCCTGCTCAGGGCCTAGTCCAGATCACATTCATTATTGACTTTTCATATTCCAAGACGACATTGATGATATGATAAAGGGTATATGTGGAAAAAGAGTAATAAATGTACCTAGAAATGTTTTGATGATCTTATATTTAGGGACAATTTTTTTTTTATAAATGAGTCTTATAATTAGGGACGGAGGGAGTATAAAGGCAAAAATGAAAACGCCCAAGGCCCAAGAGTAGTAGGTAGGGCTCTAAAAAAAGCTGTAGAAATTAATTATTTGATTTTTCAGGGCATTAAAAAAAGAAGATTTTTTAGGGGTTCATTTATGTCGGTTTGTTTGTTGTGCAACCGGTCGACGACATGTGACGACAAACAAAGGTTTCATGCCGACAATGTCGGTGGTCAAGTAAAAAAATCCCATCTTCCAACAGTAGCTTCTAGTTCTTGTAACACCCTACTCGATCTACTCATATTCGTAGACAAACACCAAATAATAAATAAAGTAAGTAGAGCGTCACTCGCATCATTTCATCAATTACCACGCATGTTCATACAAATATTTAAATCACAACGGAAGCAAACTAATCCTCAATATGCAACATAAGCTATATTAGCTAAACTCTCAAGATAATCCATTAAAGTCTCAACAATATGTCAGACAAGGTTCTCAACAATACCAAATGGTTTTGGTATAAAGCCTCGTACAAATAAAACCAATAAAAATCAATGATAGGTAATATTCATAACACTTAGAGAACGGTCCCACTACCCAGTGTTACACCTATTAGAGCAATATAAAACCACCACAACAAATGAGCATCTAAGCATCTCCTCACCAATAGAGTACTCAAGAACAAGTACGTCTAATCTTTCGCGGGTTGGCCCGTGACCCGTCATATATATATATATAAAATTATTAATTATAAATTTTATCACTTACAAATTATAACTTGATACATGTTCAAATCTAATTTTTCTCTAAAAAAAAGTCTAATCTAAATGGACTAATTATAAAAAACAACTCCTATGTAGGGATTTCAAGTGTTACAATAGAGACATCAAACACGTGTGACTATTTTCTACCAGTTTTCAATTAGTTAATTAAATACTAATCTATTTTGTTTTTGAATCGGTTGATAATTGATTGTACTCTTAATATTGGTTTGGACTATTAAAGTTCTTTTTAATTTTTTGAAGAAGACTATTGAAGTTCTTATTAAATATCGTTTATGTTTATTTTATAGATTTGATGTGTGTGTGGAGAAATATTGACGATGAGAACCGGTTGAATTTGATTTTAATTGCATTACTTATATAGAGAAGATACATAAACTCAAAAATGTCACAAACTTTATTTTTTATTTGTTACTTACAATTTATATATATTGTTTTGGTAATTTATTTACAATTTATATGTTATAACATAAAATTACTAACATTATAGTTTTTTTAGATTTTATTATATCAATTTTTTAGTGCATTCTAAGGTGAGGGCTCAATTAAGTCCCTCACCGGTGTACCACTAACCATAACCACCAGATTAAATCACCCCCACATGATTTCAATACTTGTTGCCACACTGAATTTTGGTCTCCCCTCTTTGCTTCTCTCTCCATACCTTTTTTTGGTGGAATTCTCTCTTTATACATGATCTCTCTCTATCATCACCAAAAAGCAAAAGGGCAAATTCTGCATCTAAAACCACAGAACTTTCAATTTGAGCCAAAACATATCATCATCCAAAGAACAAGATGAATTATAGATTTAACAAATTGTATTCAAATTTGAAAGTGTGATAACCGTAATTACTGTTGTTGATTCAATAACATGCTTTTTCTTATGTCCATTAAAAAGTGCTTGACAAAGAAAATTATCTAAAGACACTCATAGATTTTCCTTTAATTTTCTCTTATTGTTCTTATTTTTTTTTGAACAAGTCTTATTGTTCTTATTATTAGCAGTTGCAAAAAAAAATAGCGTTATTATTAATTGAACCCTCACCTTAGAATGCAAGTTTATTTTTTGAAAAAAGTGATTTTTTAAATTTTTTGTAATAGTCCGCGGGTTAATCATTTAACCCGCGGACTTATACTGACCAGACTCGGGCCTACATATCTAACTCGTTTACATTTACTGACGGGCTTGTCCGTCCCGTTTAATGTGTAGACTTATACAAAGCGGGTTAAACGGAGCGGGCCAACCTGCATACCCAACTATAATTATATCCTAATCCTAATAAATTTAAACTTTATATCATTTGAGAAAGACATAGGGTTAGATTCATCGCGCGAACCAAATTGATCTAAAGTCACCGTGTCTTTCCCGCAATAGAGTCACACAATCCCAATCCAGTAAAACCCTATTATTTCAGTTCGGGTTTACAGAGAACGAACAACGCTTCACAAACATGGAGGAAGAAGAAAGCGAGAAGAGAGCAGTGAGAATATTCGTCGGAGGAATAGGTGAAGCTGTAACCGCCGATGACATTCGCCGCCTTTTCGAATCATTGGGAACTGTTCAATCACTCGAAACCATTCGAACCAAAGGTCGTAGTCAAGCTTATCTCGACTTTCTCTCCGATCCTAAATCCCTTTCAAAACTTTTCAGCAAGGTAACAACATTGCTCACTTCACTTAATCACTTCCATCGCAATTTTTTATTATTAAATTAAATTTTGTTTAATTTTGATACATTTGTTCTTCAATGAATCTGGAAAGTCAACTTTTGCTTATAATTGTGGCCGGAAGGAGTATACTATAGAAGTATTTATGATTAAAGTCAAATATTTTCAATGATATGACGATTTTGATTGAATGGCAATGTAAAATATATTTATGTTGACATTGTATATGAACTATGTTGCCCAGTTGTGGGTACGGTACTCGATATGGGTACCGGTACGGAGTACGACATTTTTAGAAAAACTAATGTACGGATATGGGGTAAATTAAGGTACGTGTGTACCCGGTATTGGTACTCTCCCTCAAATGAAGTACTTGTGCATCATAGTATATGAATCAGGGGACTTTTGGATTGACTTATTTAAGCTTATGTACTGAGAGTCTATGGAATTAACTTATGACATGTCTATAAGTTGTACCAGCTTGTTTTTATAGGACAACTTATAAAAGCAACTTATAACTTATATGAAAACGGTTTGACTATATTTTCACTTTTCTTATAGATTTAAGGTCTGTTTAGATTGACTTATTTGAGCTTATCTACTAGCATAAGTACTGCATGGGAGTACTTAAGGCATGTTCATATGTTGTTTTCAGCTTATATTCATAAGTTTTCTGAGATAACTTGTGAAAACAGCTTATAGTTTATACGAAAAAATTTACCTTTATTTTATCTTTTGCTATAGACATAGCTTATTCATAAGCTCTTATGTTATGTTGTAACCTGAAAATTAAGTTGTTCATCGATACAGATACAGGGCCATAGCTTATGCATAAGTGTTAATGCTATAAGCGCCTTTTTTTTTTAATGGCATGCTATAAGCGCTTAATTATGTTGTTTATCCAAAGAGGATCTAAATCATTGAATTAATTTCATTTCCTTCATATATTTTTTTAAAAAAGTAATGATTATGTTGGCATTGCAGTATAATGGGTGTGTATGGAAAGGTGGAAAGCTGAGACTTGAAAAAGCTAAAGAGCATTACCTCGATCGTTTGAAAAAAGAATGGGAACAAGATGCTATTCTTAGTAGCAAACCACCAGCTACTGATCTTTCTATTCAAAAGGAGGATTTGGAAAAGGAAAAGCCTAATTCAAAACGCATTTTGGATTCAAATGCAAAGGCTCTCAATATTTTCTTCCCAAGATTAAGAACGGTATCTTACAAATATAATCTATTTACTCTTTATTTGTTTTAGTATGACTATGTTCTATTGGATTTATTGTTTTTTCTATCTAGGGAAAAGTCTTCGGTAGATTGCTCTTTGCTCTTTGCTTTTTATAAGGCAACATTTGCAGTTACGGCTAGTAATTGTGATGTAGGGTGGAAGAAGTATTTTGGAATGATTAGCCTTTTCTAGGGTGAAACTGGTGTAGAAAATAGGTGGCTTTAAGGGTATCGGGAATAGTTTGATGGTGACAGAGTGTGGTTTGGTGGCAATCTGATTAAAAGGGGGACTTTTGGTTTGGTAGCGTAGGTTGATGTATGTTTAGGGTGATGTGGACGATATATTTTAGAGTTAAATGAAAGGAAGAGTTAGCTTTGATTTTGATTGAATGGACATGTAAGAATGTTTTCAGGTAAACTGTATGTAGCCATTGAGGTATGTATCCAAAATTTAGAAAATGGTAAAGGAAATTGTAAACTTAAACAAAAAACAAAATAAATTTAGACTTCACCCCAAGGGTTTGATTGCATTGCTCATTAACTAGGTAAGTAGAAATTTATTGCAACATCATAAAACTAAGAAGTATGAATGGAATCATTATATCTATTTAAATTGGTTGTCCTCCATGACTTTAGGATTAAAAGCATAATATAGTAATGATCGAGACTCTAGTCTCTGCTACTACCAAGAGTGAATTTAAACCATAGTGAAATTACTGCCCAAAATGGTACAACAGAACATGTTGGAGGAATTACTGCATAGTGGTAGAAATACTATTTAAATAATGTGTTCATATCTAGATTATTTATTTGGAGTTGGTAGTCAGTATTATAATCATCCTGAATCTGATTGGAGAAAACATTTGATCTTTAAACTATGGCTTTCTTGTTGCTATTTACATACAGTTCATTATTCACCATTGGTGGTAGATTAAACGATTAGGATTTACTTTGTAACTAAAGCTCCTCTTGCTTGCTGCATCCTTATTGAGGAAATGTTTCAGCCTAATTGATTTTTTTATGCATGCTAAAAATACTATCTATGTACTTTTACTGGTAACAAATGTTGTTCTATGAGGTATTTACAATACAATGCAATTTTCAGTGCAATGATTTAGATTTATAAATTACTTTCCTGGTCTAGTATACCGTATATCCAAATATATAATTATTTAATTATATAGAATTTATTTTTTCTTTTGCATAAATATTTCATTGCTAAATCATTTGATTCAATTATTGCATGCTAAAAATATACACGTGCTGTTGTGCAGGTGAAATCCATACCATTCAGTGGAACAGGCAAGCACAAATACAGTTTCCAGAATATTAAAGTTCCTCCTCTCCCTGTGCATTTTTGTGATTGTGAGGAACATTGTAGTCCTTTTATCACAAAAAGGGAAAAGTTATCTATGAATGCGGAAGCAGAAAATGGGGGAATAAATGATGAAGAAATTAACATAATGAATGCTGTGATGAACAGGCTTTTTGAAAAAGAAAAGGTTTCTAACACCAAGCATCATGGAAACAAGCATGATTCTTTTGAATCTCCTGATGCTTTACATTCTAATGAACGTGAAGTAGATAGTGTTGCTTTACATTCTAATGAACGTGAAGTGGATAGTGCAACAGATGATGATGATGATGGTCTCATAATCAACATCGCAACGAAGAAAAATAAACCAGCTTTAACAGGGACCCAAGAACTTGAAAAGATCATGGAAAGTCAGGTTAGTTTCATATCAATTCTTTTTAACTTGGGGAAGGGGGATTTAATAAAATCAGGTTAGTTCATCAGTTTGTTTGGCTGAAATAGTTGACAAAAGTTGATATGCTAGTTGAAAGTTGAGGAATTAATATTTATATTAAAAAGTTGTCATGTTAGATTAGTGATACAATACATTTATATGATTTTTTATACAAGTTTATTGTTTTGTATAAAAAAATATGTTTAAATAAATATAGTTTTAGGCTTGTCAGTACACTTTTATCTTTTTGTTTTAAATAACTTTTTTATTGAAGAATTAAAATTAATACTGTAGTGATTAAAATATTCTGCAATATCAAAAAAGGGTACCCGAAAAATAGTATAAGTATGGTAATTAAAATCAATATTTATGATATTTTTAACTACATTTTATGTTACTCCCATAGTATCATTTAACGTCTCAGAGGATGATTTGTATTAAAATATGAAGGATAAAAATGAAAAAAAGATATAATAAGCTCATACTTTACTTCGAGCAGTTTCTTAGAAAACACAGTAAACTAATGAGATGCTTTTGTTTATCAAATATCTATTTGGGTCAAACAAGTTTTTAAGCTAATCAAATACTATAAACACAAAAGGTATAAACTAGCTGAAATGACTAGTCAAACACAACTCTTTGTGCAAGTGTTACAGTCCGATTACTTTTATCAATCAAATAATAGGTAAGCTATTCAATCTATTCCCTCCATCAGACAATAATGGTCACATTTGCTTATTTTATACTGATCAAGAAAAAAATTATAAATGAAAGAAAGAGGATAGTAATTCTACCAAATTAAGATAAACTATTGGTGTATGCATTACTACTATAAAACACATAGAATTAGGGGTACAGTTTGAAAATAATAATTAATGTTACACTAAAAATTGAAAGTGCAATTCATTTTGGGACATATTTCGTTTGCAAATTTGTCAATTTTTATGGTATGTAGGGAGTAATTATTATTTTTTGGTCTTCAGGAATGGTCCAAGAAAGCAAATATTGCAGAGGAAGAACCCATTGAAGTGCATAAAAGGAGTGACAGCAATCCTAACAAGGTCAAGAAGAGAA
The DNA here is from genome assembly GCA_951799995.1 of Trifolium subterraneum. Taxonomy (NCBI): domain Eukaryota; kingdom Viridiplantae; phylum Streptophyta; class Magnoliopsida; order Fabales; family Fabaceae; genus Trifolium; species Trifolium subterraneum. The sequence goes on along the minus strand of OX637462.1, from coordinate 38,432,509 downwards.
AAACACTTCCTAAATCGGAAAACAATGAGGGTGTGTCTAGAACCACTGTTGGCAAGAGTAAAATGCAGACCCATCTAGATGAGCTGGGCTCTGGTGCACAGCCTACTGAACCAGGATATGATTTTGGGGAATCAACTAAAGTTTCATGGTCTCAGAAGTCTTCATGGAAAGAACTTGTTGGGAAAGGTGGCAATGCTGCCTTCAGTGCCTCTCTCATATTACCAAAGTTTAATTCTGGTAAAGATCAACAAAATTCTGGCAGTTCTACCACATCATCTACAAACGATGAAACTGAAGACACGGTTGAAACTGAAGACACGGTTGAAACTGAAGACACAGTTGAAGATGAAAGTGAAGACACGGTTGAAACTGAAGACACAGTTGAAGATGAAAGTGAAGACACGGTTGAAGATGAAACTGAAGACACGGTTGAAGATGAAACTGAAGACATGGAAAGTGATGAATATCTAAAGAGCAACCCTACCAATGCACAAGTGATAGAAGAGCCTAATGAATCTCAACCTACCAATACACAGGTGATAGAAGAACATGTTGAAGCTAAACCTACCGATGCAAGACTGATAGAAGAGTGCGTTGAATCTCTACCTACCAATACACCAATGATGGAAGAACCTGCTGAAGCTCAACCTAACAATAAACAAGTGATAACTGAACCTGCCGAAACTCAGCATAACATGGCACCAAAAATCACCGGCAGAGGTGCTTCATGGTTGAAAAAAAAATCCTGGACCCAACTGGTTAATGAGAATAACAATTCATTTAGTATTTCACAAATTTTGCCCGACATAACTTTCCCAGAACAAACGGCCAAGGAACCCGTCTTGTACCCTGCCAATTCCAATGAGTACAAGGATAATGGTGCTGATAAGAATACTGTTAATGGAACTGTCATTAATGGCTTCAACTCGAGGGAGATGGTACCAGAGAATAGTAAGCATGCCGGTGCTGATGATATTGTTTCTGCCCCAGTAGTTGAAAAAACAGTCGAAACAAGTCCAACAGATAAATCCTGTGCAAATGTTGAAATAGGAGATACTTGCTCATTTATGAGAAGTGCTGCCTCTTTGAAAGAGTGGGCAAAAGCTAAAGCTGCTGTTAGTGGATCACTCAAAAGAAAACGCGGCGAGAAGTAAAGGCATAATTTTCCATACAGCAGAAACAGGACTGTTAAGCTACTACTTGCATGATCTTTTACATGGAAGACTTCAACAGACATAAGTTGGTATTTGCTGTTAAACATTTGGTGTAATGTGATGAGGTGATTAATAACTCTACATCAATTAATTTTGTGACAGCCATGTGGTTTTTCATCAATTCTATGTTTCCTCATTTACTTTTTACAGAATTATCATTCTAGTATTGTTGTACATGCCTGTTTGAGGGTAGATATTCAAATATGCTTGTTGATGAAGATTACTTATTGGAATTATGGAGGCGTTGGTAATCTAGATTCATTAATAAAGCCTTTGTTGTCAACAAAAGAATTAACCCCTTTTTTTGGGTTAGTTCCATTTGCTGGGACTCGATCTCTACTGGAATTAGTCTAGATTTCTTTTGTTGAGGTTTGGATTGCCCTTTTGTTGAGGTTTGAATTAACCCGTTTTTCTTTCGTTTCTTAGGTTAGTTCTGTCTTTTCAAGTTTTTTGTTCTATTTCCTTCTTTATAATATATATATTTTCAAGTTTTTGTTCTATTTCCTTCTTTATAATATATATTTTTGGTATACAAACAAAAAAATAATCGAGTACATGCCCCCCCCCCCTTTGGAGTTGGGATCCTCTTCATTTTTCCTCTTCATTACTCTAGTTTTTAAGAGTTTTAGAGTGTATATTAAATAATTGGACCCATCAAATGTTGCATTATTGTATTCATATTCTCAAAACTTTAGTAATGGCAAAACTCAAGAATTATGCCTTTGAAAAACTTCAGTAATCAAAATAGAGAATCTTGACACTCCCCTTTGAAAAAAATCATTAATTACACTCATTTTTAAGATGAAGGATGTTTCCACTTAAATGTGTTTATTGTGGTTGAAGGTGAAAGAATTAACTAAAGGAGAATTGAGATACAAATAAAAGACATTTTTTTACATTTAATTATAAGTAGTTACTTTTGTTAATGAAGGATGTATAGAGTTGAACTTACAAGTCTTCATCACTCCAACTACTATTGAATTTTTTAATTTTATTCCAAAGAAAAAATTAATTATCACTCTCAGATATTTAGGTGACAAAAAGGCAATAAAATGGCTCAACACAATTTTGATTCAGTATACAAACATTTGGAAACAAAATTTACACCATGTATTTTGTGCTCATATTAGCATGAAAGCACGAGCAGCTGACTACCATCCAAACCACCAAAAAATCAACATGTTTAGTGATGCTGGATCACTGCGTTCTATTGGCTTGACTGAGAATTAATAGCCTCAATTGCTTGAGAGGAAGCACTTGAAAATTCCATGAGTGACACGAAGAGATGAGGAAGTCTAGTTCTGAGGTTATCAAGGGTCATGGTCCTGCTATACTGAACAGAATCCAAATAATCTGCTCTCACACTTTCCACTTGCTTCTTTAAGGCTTCTGTTTCGGCTTTTTTATGAAATAGTGGATGCTTGGGGCTTATGTTAGCTTCATCTCCGTCATCTTCTATGTTCCATTCGATTTTTTTCTGCATCTCGTTCAGGGAGGCCGAGCACCTCTGCGACTTCCTTTCAAGTTTTTCTAACTTTTTCAGAATGTTATCTTCCTCGGCCTGTTGAGCTATTATAGAACGGATGGATGACAATAGGTGTTTTATCGCATCAGCGACCTCCTGTAACCACACCAAAGTGCCAGAAAATTATAATCATTCCACTCATAAAATATACATTATTTGTAATGTAGAAAAAAAAGAGCAATAAGTGTTTTGTTCTTATTGCAAATAAATCATTCAATCTTGATTCTAGAGATCCCTTTTCAGGTAAACAGTTCTAGAAAGAATTTATATTTTTCCATTAAAAAACTAAACATAGCAATAGCACATTGTGTGGAGGGGTGAGTGACATTAAATTTTGGACTAGTACCTTATCAGGTAATCCATCAAGGCCAAGCTCCCACTGTTCACAAATGGTGCGAATAGAAGAGTGATCACTGCTTTCATGATCGTCCCTGAGGCAGTTCGTAAGCTGAATCCACTTACTGAGGGTCCTTACGTACTCTCGTTGAGATTTTACAAGTTTACAGAAGCTATGATACCAATAAGAGGCCTCACTCTCAAACTGAATAGTAGCCTGGTGATGATATTCAGAATTTAGAATTGTGTTATGGTTATCACCGAGGTTACTCAACTGCTGCGAAATCAGTGCCTGGGACTGATGGCACTCATGCATTATCTTCCACATCTGTGACAACCTACAAAATAATCAAGAGTTTAAAGCAAAACCAAGGATATGATTCAGATATAATCAACACAATCAAGAGGAATCCATCACAAAATGCCATCGTTGTGAATGTGCAAATTGCTTGATACATTTCTTCACAAATCTGAGTGGATTAAAAAACATAAACTGATATGAACATATCATTAAGTTGAAGCGTAATGCATCAAAGTTTAAGAAATATACCCGGCAGTTAATGCAACCAACTGTGGTAAAAGCTCTTCATCTATAAGTTCCAAAATTAATGAAGTTGTTTCAATGATGCATTGCCGTAAGCTTAATAAATCATACTCCAACTTCTTAACATTTGATCGAATTTTACCAATTTTGACCAAGTCAAGGTTCTCATCCTCTTGTTTTTGCAGTAATGAGGACTTCCTCTCAAACTCCAATTTGGTAATTCCCTCTTCCTGCAATATGACATTTGAATAATGAGGAAAAGGCATTCGTGTAAAATTAAAAAAATAGGTGTTTTGTTCTCCATGGTCGCCCTCCTCAGACAACCAATACCGCAGACTGCACACACAACTTCCTCTCAGACAAGTATGCCACCATCGCGCCATTGGCACTTCTGACCATGTTTGTGATTTTCTAAGATGAGGCAGGTTAATTAAATATATGACTTTTTACTTCACATTAGCACTAAAGTGCTAAATACAGATAGAAAATCAGCACCCTAATTGGCTTACCTTTACTGCCTTGTAAAGTTTCTTCTCTGCAGCATATAACTTTTTAAGTGTGGCACAATGAGCTCCAGGCCTACATGGTTCACTAGGACTAGAAAACTCGGCATCATCTTTGCTGAATGTCGGCGACTTAGTATGCCTACTCCATGACAGTACACTAAATACCCTTGCAGAATTGCTTCTTTTGCCTACCAAAAACATGCCACAGTAACAAAAATGTCATGAACCATACACCACTGAGGAAATAAATGATGGCCACAATTAAGTATAAGCATCAACTACATGGGTCTGTCACAAGACATGGAGCATATAGAGAATTAATATGTAGATTAACTTTGATAGCATTTTTTATATGACTAAGCCCTTATTTAGCGTAAGAGCTTTCTAATACTATCCTGCAGATTGTAGTCTGAAATGTGAGAATGGTGAAATCATTGCTTAAACTTAATTTATGTGTACATGGCAAGAATTCATGCAAGCATTTTGAAAAAAGTGATAGAGACATGATAAAATAACATTTTCAAACCACGGGTAACACATACTCTAGTTTTCATAATTCATATAACTATTAATGAGGATCAAATCCATTTTCTACTACTCACAATGGTATTCAGTAATTCATATAACATTTATGTAGTCTTACTATGATGACGCCCAGAATTCTGCCGCAGAAGCGTATCTCCGCTGCTGATATCAATAAGAACAGCAATTTCCTTTATACATGCCGAAGCTTTTAGGAAATGATCATCCAACTCTTTAACTATACCCTCCAACGTTTTCCCACTTCTACCAACCACCACATGCATAGCTTTAGTAACATGTGTTTCTTGTCTAAACAAACTAATAGCAGAGGAATTATCGATATCATCAACTGGTTCTTTGACTGGTTGCTTCCCACTACATGATTTTCCAGCACTTACATCAGATTCCGAGTCTTGAACTTCATCCTCAAATTCTGTTTTGGTTTCTTCCCAATTCTCCTCCTCAAATGACTCTACTACATCTAGTTCATCCATAGGTCGAAATAGCAGCGACGAGCTCATACTCGGATCAATTTGAAGCATATGAACAAAGTTGTCACTGTCATCATTTTCTAGTATGTCATCTTGGCCAACCTGCATTATACTCTTGTTGTCGGCAAGAAAAGGAGGCAGCGGTGGTGGCAACAAATTAGCCGGTGGGGAAGGTGGGGGATCAGGTAGGCCAGTAGAGGCAAAGTCCAATTCTAATGTATCGGACTCGGTGAACTGCCTAAGTGTGGCGCCGGTGTTCCTCAACGCTTTCAAATAAGCTAATAGTGAATCAGAAAACTCCTCTCTATTACAAACTAACTGTTTGATTACTTTCTTCCTTTCCTTGCATATGCCAACTCTTCCATCCTCATCAATAGTTGATAACACACAGCCCATTTCAAAAGATAAGAGATACCAAAGATAACCGAAAAAACTGTTCTGTTAGTAACAAGTTGTTACTCTAACTTCACAGAAAGTTGATCATCAAAGATTGTCACCTACAAAAAAAAGAAAAAATAGAAACAAGTAAGACACAAAGACAAGATTTACAATACTAGGTATACCAAGTGAGAAAAAAAAAATGTCTATGTTTGGTTCAACTTCTAGAGTGACCAAAATTGATTCTAGAGATATAAAATTGATTTTTACATTTTTGGTTTCCCTAAAATAGAATTGATTATGCCTAAAACTAGAAATTGTAGCTTCTGATTCTAAAATTGATTTTTACGCTTAAAGTTTTTGTTGAATTCACTTTTATACGAATGTATCCAAACATAAATCATACTACTTTCAACTCAATTTTAATCGGAATCAATTTCACATAATCACTCAAAATCAAATTTTCTTACTGCATAACCAAAAGCATTTTATCTGTTGAGTGGGGTTATGCAAGCAAAATGTTAAAAAAACAGAAAGAAAGTAGAATCCTAAGTTGTTCCCTCATCATGCTTCACAAACATAGGAAGAGAAGGAAAAAAACAGACACAAAACCCAAGAAGATGAGAGAGAAAAGAAGATTACTACATGGAATGAGAGAGCATGCAGTGTAATGTAATACAGGAGTACAGCAGAGCGTGGTTCCCAACTTTGTTAGATGTTTTCCAGCTGCATACATACATACATAAAGTACTACTACTACAACAAGAGGTTGTGTTGTGTTGTTAAGTAATTGTACTAGTTTGTTTGTTTGTTCTGTTGTTTTTGTTTTTCCTTTTTTTTTGTGAGCTTGTGTGTTGTAGAGTTGTAGTACTCGGAGGAGCTTTTATTTAGAAAAATGGAAAGAGGAGTGAGTGAGTGAGGTGAGAGGTGGTAGCTTAGCCTTTGTTCGTTCGTTCAATAAATGAAGTTTGTTTGTTTATAGAAAGAAAAGTGTGCCTTTCTAATTGCTTTTTCTGACATGATGTGGCAGGCTCATCTCTTCTTCTTTTTTATTTAAGTAGTGTGTTTTTCTACTCCTATGTTCTTTTCCACATTTGCCTCCGCACTTCTAATACTCAATAATTATTATTATATACAATAAAAAAAAAGTAAATAGTACTGTAGTACTTATTATTATAATATAATGATAACACTTTTAAAATATGGAAAATGCTAAATAGTGTCGGCACAGTGGTTAAGCATATTAAAATAAAAATTTTGCCTCAAAATGTGTACACTTAATATTTCAAAAGTATAAAAAATTGTCTTTTTAATATTATTTTTATCTTTTATCTCTTTTTTAGTATGCTTAACAAATGCTCTGAAGATACTGTTCAGCATCACCCTTAAAATATATACAACACATAGGAGAGAAATTAAGGAAACATCATCAAGAGATGTAGAATAAGGAATTGGATTTGTTGTAGTGAAATCAGAAATACTAGCAAATTTGGACTGTTTGAATTTTTAATTGATAGTAAAAATTGTTTTACCGTGTGAAACTAAATTCAAAGAGTAATCAGTTAATTTAATCTATAAACTATCATTCTTTTATCAACTTTGTCTCTAAACTATTAAAAACAAATAAAAAGCCCCTAAACTATATTCACATACTTCAATTTAGTCCTTCGGTTAACTTTCCGTTAAATGGTCGTTAGTGGTCCCTAAACTATTAAAATACTTCAATTTAGTCCATAAATTATCTTATAAAACAACAAAATAGTCCCTAAATTATCATAAAAAACTACAAAATCTTCCTTAACAACATAACCAGTATCACTTTTTCTTTTTCATTTTTTTTAAATAAAAAGACAAATTTGCACCCTCGACAAGAAGCTTCAAAATAGAAAGAACATGAGTCTATACAAAAACTTCAAAATAGAAACAACAGGAAGAAGAAACACAAGAAACGCAACATGGATGGAAAATAGTTTAGGGACCTTTTAGTTGTTTTTAATAGTTTAGGGACTAAATTGATGAGAGAGTGATAGTTTAGAGACTAAATTGACTCATTACTCAAATTTAAAATATGAATTATTAAATTTTAAATTAAAAATTGAGATGAATTACAACTTGAAATTGCGCGCGAAATATCTTAGAATAAGAACTTTGGATATGTAGAATAGTCCAAGTTGAATAACGTAATGATTAGCTTGTATTTTATAATGAGGTTCAAATTTATATAAAAAAAGAATCATAAAATAAAATAAGTAAACTAAATATCATAAATTCTAATAAATAGGAAAGTAAATTTATTATAATAAATGATAATCAACGCTCATCTCAAACTGGAGCATATTTCATGAAAAATTTTAAAAAAAAGAAACTGTTATTGCAAGGTCAAGCACAGAGGCAAAATATCGTGTTATGACTCATACTACTTGTGAGTTTTTATGGTTGAAGCACTTGTTACAAGAGTTGAAGTTTTGTCAACTAGGTCCTATGAAACATATGTATGATAATTAGTCTGCATTTTAGCTTTCTTCAAATACAATTTTTATGAGAGGATTAAACACATAGAAATTGATTGTCATAAAACCATCCCTATTTCTTCCAAGATATCGAGAACATATTTTCTCTGACAGATAACAATACCTGCCTGTGAACTGTGATTGAGCTACTTCAATCCCAAGAAAATAACGCAAACGACCTAAATCTTTAGTATGAAATTAGTTGAATAAATGTTGTTTTAGGTCTTTAATGCCTTCTTGATTATCACCAGTAATACAATATCATCCACATATACCACAAGACACCGTTGGATTAAAAATTTATATCATATAGATCTTCCATACAAATTTTTAAAGAAATTGAAAATAATTTGATATGTTATATTGAGACCCGTCAAAATTAACGATTTAAGAATTTTTATTGAATACTGTTAATCTTGGTGGATCTCAATAACACATCACATGATGTTCAATTTTTCTAAAAATTTATATAGGTGTTCAATATAATATATCCAACGGTGGATTTTATAAAATTCATATTTGTTATAGTGTTATTGACAAGTGGTGCACCGTGCACCACTTGCCCCACTCTTTCATATTAGAAGCCTCTATTGATGCATCTTTTCCTTGAATGCCCTCATGCTATTAATTGTCAGAAGGAGCTCAACCTTTGGAACAAAATTGAGCAACTCATACCACAAGAAAACAATATCCCGGATGTATTTTTCTCTTTATTCTCAGGTTCAGATGACGATATCAAGAAGAGTGTTTCAGCAACTCTTTGGAGTATTTGGCACAACCATAATGCTCTCTTGTGGGATCACAAACCTTTCGACGTTGCCAAAATTTGTTTACTTGCACAAGACACTATTTGTGACTACAATTGGTGCAATATGGCCCTTGAAGAACCCCCCTGTTTCAGCTAACGATGTCTCTTGGGTGAAGCCAAGTAATGGTTGGTTAAAGTGTAACGTTGATTGCGCCCTTTTTCCAGCTGACTGGTCCTTTGGCATAGGCGTTTGTTTCCTTGATAGCTCTGGCACTATAGTGCAAGCTCGTACCTTATGTTTCCCTCATTTTGCTCCTGTCATCGAAAGTGAGGCTTCAGCCCTTCTTATTGCTCTCTATATTGCAGTGGAAAGTGGTCATGCTCATGTCAACTTTGAGAGTCACTGTCAAACTATGGTTAATGCTACAAATGGTGATGCTTATGTTAATGAACTATGCGTTATTTTGACTAGTTGCAGGTCACTTATTTCATCTAATGCTAGTTGCAATCTAGCTTTTATTAGAAGACAAGCTAATAGAGTCACCCATAATCTAGCTAAAGCATCTATATTTCAATCTAGCCCCAGTATCAATTATTATCCTCCTCATTTGTATTGATACTATTATTCATGCTGAAATGAATTGATTTACCTTTACCTAAAAAAAACTCATTTATGATTTTTTTTTTTTTTTTGTATACAAAGAGGAGCAAAGCCCTCATTATGATGTTTTTAAGGCAAATGCTAACGAGGGCTCCCGGGACACTCTTTAAGACCTTAAAGTCGACGTATTGGAAAATGTAGTATTTAATTTTTTGAATAAAAAATTTCTTTGGATACATAGGTTTTTACCCCCTGCAAAGTATTCGAGTTTTGGTTTACCCCTTGCAAGATTACCCCCTATAATGTGAAAACCTATTTTGCATGGGTAAAAACATATTTATTCAATTTCTTTAAAATGGAAAGGTGAAAGAGTACCCGAGTGCACTCATTAGCAAGACTTTTTTAATAATATTACTTTTTTTTTTATTGTAATTTTTTATATATATAAAATAATTGCACATTAATAAAAGGTAGACAGACAACAAGCTGCGCCGCTAATCCTTTTTGAATAGCAAAACCCAATCTTTGAAAAACTACATCCCTATACCTATGCGTCACGACATTACAATGCATAAGCTTTTGAACTCTTTTCAAAAGGTTTACAGCCTCTGGTGCTAGAAATCCAAAAGTGTTGAAAGCAAACAGTATAAAAACGTGTTGATTGTTAGAGTATGCTTTCTCATGTTTGCCATTTTGCTTGAAGCAACTTTTATTGGTTTTATAATTCAAACTCTGCAATGCTATGTCAGATGCTGCAACATCTGTCCGTCAGATGCTCTACCAGATGTTCTATACAATGTTGTAACATTGTTTTGTTTAGGCAGTTAGCAGTTAGTTAGATGTTAGTTACTAGTTGTTATGTACAGTTGTAATTCAGTTAGTGTTTGTTTTTCTTAGGTAGTTATGCAGTTGCTTGCATTTGAAGCAACAAACTATTGTATATAAACAATGAGGCCCTTTGTGGAAGAATAAGATTTCTAACTTTCCCTTTAATCAATTTCTACACTTTTCATAGTTTCCACCTTCTCTCAATTTCCATTTTTTTCAGTCTTTGTTCAAAGGGTTAAAGTGAATAACCCAACAAAGTGGTATCTAAGAGCAAGTACGATCCAAGGGATATTTGATTCAATCTTGAGGATAGAATCAGTGATTGCGAATCAATCATGGATGGGAAAAGTAACTTCCATGCAAACCTGCCAACTCTTGATGGAAAGAACTGGGATACATGGGTCAAACAGATGAAGGTGATATTCATTGTTCAAGAAACGGACGAACAAGTGAATACAATTCTTGATCCATTACCAGCCAATGCAACAGAACAGCAAAGAATGCTTGGGACATTTTGCATAAAAGCTGTGGAGGTGATGCAAAGGTCAAGAAAGTGAAATTGCAAGCCTTGAAAAGACAATTTGAACTGCTGAAGATGAAGAGTGATGAAGCAATTGTAGATTACTTCACAAGAGTGGTGACTCTCACCAACTAGATGAAGAACTGTGGAAGCACACTCAATGAAGAAGAGATGGTGGAAAAGGTACTAAGAACTTTAACCCCTAAATTTGATCACATAGTGGTGACAATTGAACAAACAAAAGACCTGAGTGAAATAAAGATGTAGGATCTGCAAAGAACTCTTGAAGCTTATGAATTGAAGCATGATGAGAGAAACCATGGAAAAGAAGATGAGTAAGCTCTTTTTGTGAAGTTCAAGAAGTTTCAAAGTGACAAGAAGAAGTGGTAGAACAAGAAAGATTCCAAGAAAGGGAAAGAAAATGTTGAAGACAAGCCTGAATCTTCAAAGAAAGAATGAGGAGGCCAAAAGAAGAACAACCCAAAGAAAGATAAGAGCACCATTCAGTGTTATAATTGTGACAAGTATGGTCATTATGCTAGTGAATGCAAGGCTCAAAAGAAGAAGAAAGGTCAAAACAGTGAAGAAGAAGCAAATGTGGCACAAGATGCTTCAACATCAGAAGATGATGTCAGCTTCAGGGTGACAATTACTGATGAAGCAACTGAGTCTATGGTTTGGTAATTTGATACTGGGTGCTCAATCATATGACAGGGAATAAGGGTATTTTGACTTATTTTAACAAGTGTCTCAACACAAAGATCAAACTGGCCAATAATGATTTCATTGTAGCTGAATTCATGGGAAATGTGGTGATTCAGAGGAGTAATGGAAAGAAGGCAGTGATTGGAAATGTGTTATATGTGCCAGGAATGAAATGTAATTTGATGAGTGTAGGTCAATTACTTGAGAAAGGGTTCAAAGCAGTGTTTGAAGGTGACACACTGAAGCTCTTTGAATCAAAGAAGAGATTGATTTTGAAAAAACACAAAGTCAAAACAGAACATTCAAGACACAAGTTAAAGCAATTGAAGCTGAGTGCTCGGCTGCATCTACTGACGATAAAGACAACGACTTATGGCACAAGAGGTATGGTCATTTGAATTTCAAAAGCTTGTCAATGCTTAATTCAAAAGACATGGTGTTAAGATTGAAGGTGTGAAAAACACAAGAAGGGGGGTGGTTGAATTGTGTTTTGAGTTTTAAAAACTTTTTCTAAAGAGGTGAGTTGTAGCGGAATAAAACACAATATCAAAACAAGAAAAGAAGAGATGAACACACGAAATTTTATACTGGTTCCTCCTACAAACGAGAGTAGTCCAGTCCTCTTGTACTTACAAGAGATTTCGCTATAATCACTCAGATTATACAATTTCTCAAGCACACAAGCAAGAGACTTCAACACTTTGCTCAAGCACACAAGCAAGAGAATTCAACACTTTGCTCAAGCACACAAGCAAGTGACTTCAACACTTTGCTCAAGCACACAAGCAAGAGAATTCAACACTTTGCTCAAGCACACAAGCAAGTGACTTCAACACTTTGCTCAAGCACACAAGCAAGAGAATTCAACACTTTGCTCGAGCACACAAGCAAGAGACTTTACAAAATCTTATACAAGATAAGATAGAATACAATAGATGCACCTAAGACTTTAACTCTTTCAAATAAAATAAATACAAAGTATCATAACTTCTTAAATATGAAGCTTTCAGAGTCTAAGTCTTGTGCGAGTGTTTTCTAGTGATAGCTTTGAATATGCAGGAGTGAATAGTTTTTCAGTTATAGCACAATGTTGTATATTTCACGATCTCTTAAGTCTTCTATATATAGGCAATGACGATGTGGACGTTGAGGATGACCGTTGAGTAGAGATAGAGATGTTAGCGCAATCGTAGTCGTATTGGTAGTGGAGCTTTAACCTTATTCTAAAAGAGGTAAAGAGCTACTACTGCTAGCGCTTGGAAGATTTCAGTGTTTTCCCAGAAGAAGTAAATTTTCCCATTTGTTTATACGCTCCTCTTTGACTTATGACTCTGTCACATATTGATACAAGAGTGGAGGAGACTTGAATCTGATAATAGCTCATCTGAATGGAACAACTTATGACTTTGTCATTTTGCTTCTGAGTCCAATTGCTTCTAAATGTCTTTAGAGCTTCTGAATGTATTCAGAGCATCTGACCTGCAGTCAGACTCTATTCTCTTTTAAATTTCTGCATACTTAAAATAAAACTTTAGTATTCAATTGTGCATTTAATACTTTGTTATCATCAAAACTTTAACAAGTTCTTGGGATTTGTCCTTAAACCAATTATGTTCTAACAAGGATTACCTAGTGTCATAACTCCAGTAGATACTTGCACTATATGTTTGTTAGGGAAACATCCTAGATCATCCTTCAAAAGTAACTTGCCTATGAGATCTAGTGAAGTGCTAAATGTTGTGCATTCAGATATTTGTGGACCAATTGATGTGTTATCAACTGGTGGAAACAAATATTTTATCACATTTGTTGATGATTATTCAAGGATGATATGGTTGTATCATATAAAAGCAAAGAGTGAAGCTTTTAAAGTGTTTAAGAGATTTAAAACATTGGTTGAAAAACAAAGTGACAAGTTAATTAAGGTGTTGAGAACAGATGGTGGAGGTGAGTACACATCAAAGGAGTTTGAGAATTATTGCAAAAATCAAGGCATAATTCATGAGGTTACAACACCATACACTCCTCAACACAATGGTCTTGCTGAGAGAAGAAATAGAAGTATCTTGGATATGGCAAGAAGCATGGTCAAGCAGAAGTGGTTGCCACATAGATTTTGGGGTGAAGCAGTTTATACAGTTGTGTATATCCTAAATAGAAGTCCAACAAAGAAGTTAAAAGACAAAGTACCCGAAGAAGTGTGGTCTAAGTGCAAACCAAGTGTGACTCACTTGAAAGTGTTTGGTTCCTTGAGCTACAAGCGTGTACCTGATACAAGAAGGAAGAAGTTGGATGACAAGAGTGAACCTATGATTTTTGTTGGATATCATAGAACTTGTGCATATAGACTGTATAATCCCACATCAGACAAGATAGAGATCAATAGAGATGTGAAGGTTTGGAAAATGAAAGATGGGATTGGAAACAGAAATTCACATCTAAGAAAACTTGTGAAGTGGACTTAGATGTTGGAACATGCAATGCAAATGCTCCAGTTACTTTTGTTGATCAACATCAACATCAGGAAAATCACAATGAGGAAGATGCTTCAAGTGATGATGATAATATAATTCACCTGCCATCAAGGACTCACAGAGTTACTCAGATCCCAAGAAGGTTAGCAGATTGTGACATGGTTCCAGATAATGTTGTAGACAATGAGGGGAACATTGTGCATTATGCTATGCTTGCAGACACTGAACCTTTAGATGTCAAGAAGAGTAAAGTGTGGTTAGAAACAATGATTGATGAGTTAAAGTCAATTGAGAAGAACAAGACATGGGACATGTGCAAGCTACCTTCAGATAAAAGAGCAATTGATGTGAAATGGGTGTATAAGCTGAAGCAAAATCCTGAAGGACAAGTGATCAAGCATAAGGCAAGGCTTGTGGCCAAACGATTTCTGCAAAAGCAAGGATTGGACTATGATGAGGTCTTCTCTCATGTGGCAAGACATAAGACTATAAGGTTAGTGATAACACTAACTTGTAGCAGAAGCCAGAAGATGGCCTATATTCCATTTGGATGTGAAGTCAACATTTCTAAATGGTCCATTAGAAGAAGATGTATATGTCAAACAACCACCTGACTTTGAATTGAAAGACAAAGAAGATAAGGTGTTGAAGTGGAATAAAGCCTTGTATGGCTTGAAGCAAGCCCCGAGAGGTTGGAACAAGAGAATTGGCCAATTCTTTGTTATGCAAGAATTTTTGAAATGTAGTGTGGAGTATGGTGTTTATGTTAAACACAATAATGGCAAACATATGTTGATCATATGTTTGTATGTTGATGACTTGTTAGTGACTGGTAGCTCATTAACAAAAATTGAGAATTTCAAATCACAAATGAAAAGTGAATTTGAAATGACTGACTTGGGAAAGCTTACATACTTTATGGGAATGGAGCTCTTGGCAACTCCAAAAGAAATGATACTGCATCGAGCAAAATATGCTACTTAGATCTTGAAGAAGTTTGAAATGCTTGACTGCAATTCATCAGTTACACTTGCAGTCACAAGACTGAAGCTGGAAGTAGATGAAAGCAGTGATAATGTGGACTCTACTATGTTCAGACAATTGATAGGTTCCCTAAGGTACTTGTATCAAACTAGGTCTGACATTAGCTATGCAGTTGGCTATGTTAGCATATTTATGAGTAAGCCACTGAAACCCCACCTTTTAGCAGCAAAGAGGATACTCAGATACATCAATGGGACAATACACTATGGTGTGTTATTTCCATATTCAAAGAACACCTTGAATCTTGAATTGAGTGGGTTTTCTAATGCTGACTGGTGTAGAGACAAGGTAGACAGGAGGAGTACAAGTGGCTATGTGTTTAAATATCAAAATTCACCAGTCTCATGGTGTTCTAAGAAGCAATCAGTGATTGCATTGTCTAGCTGTGAGGCAGAATATGTTGCAGGGTCCTTGGCTGCTTGTCAAGCAAATTGGTTGCAGTCACTTCTCAGTGAAATGAAGATTGACAATATCACAATAATGTTGAAGATTGACAACAAATCAGCAATTAACTTGGCAAAGAACCCTATTAGCCATGGTAAAAGTAAGCACATTGAGACAAGGTTTCACTTTCTTAGAGACCAAGTTAACAAAGTCAAACTCAGCTTGGAGTATTGCTCAACTGACAATCAACAAACTGACATACTGACTAAAGTTGTGAAGAGAGATCAGTTCCCGAAGCTAAGAAGGGAGATGTGAATTGTCAGCTTTGACAGTTTGAATTAAGGAGGAGTATTCTTTTATAATTCAAACGTCAGATGCTACAACATTTGTCCGTCAGATGCTCTACCAGATGTTCTATACAATGTCGTAACATTGTTCTGTTTAGGCAGTTAGCAGTTAGTAAGCTGTTAGTTACTAGTTGTTATGTACAGTTGTAATTCAGTTAGAGTTTGTTTGTCTTAGGTAGTTATGCAATTGCTTGCATTTGAAGCAACAAACTATTGTATATAAACAATGAGGCCCTTTGTGGAAGAATAAGATTTCTAACTTTCCCTTTAATCAATTTCTACACTTTTCATAGTTTCCACCTTCTCTCAATTTCCATTTTTTCCAGTCTTTGTTCAAAGGGTTAAAGTGAATAACCCAACAGCTTTGAGGGTTGTCCGTCCCACGGTAAAATCACCAACTCATAGGCCCACAAATACGGAAACTCCAGTCAAGTCTACACAAGCATGTTTCCCACCTACCCATCCAAACACTAGAACAACCGCTGGCCGAAGTGTCGATCTCGCTTCTTGTGGGTCAGTCAAGAAGTTCACTGATGCCTCTTTCTTAACAAAGATTCTCGCACGCCTAAAAATATCAAAAAACACATCTCTAACCAAGTCATGCCTGTATTTGAAGTCAGGAAGCTTTCTACAATGAACTGTATGCTCCCCAAAAATATCGAGACATGCCTGTATGTTGTTTTTTTACAAAATTTTAATAATACTACTTAATAAAGCATTGGATCATTCTAACACAACACTTCTAAAAAAAATAAAGGAAAAATAAAAGATTGAAGATAAAAGAATTGATTTTAGAAAAGAGATACTATTTTTTTTTATGTGTTTATAACTTTTGGCCGTCATGAAGCAAAGACATGAATGAAAAGTATGACTTTATAATGACTACTACTAGAAGATGGTGTTGTTGGAATGGTGGTAATTGTAATTGCGATCTTTGTAAGGGCCAACCAAGTTTGAACCTTAACATACTACCGAAGTTTCTTCTTCTTGCAATTGCTTTTGCTTTATTTGGAATTATTATTTTATGAATGGCAGGCAGTGACATGCTCATCTTTATAATTACTTGCTAGTTAAGCGAATCCACGTGCAAATTGCAACAAAAAGTG
Organism: Trifolium subterraneum; assembly: GCA_951799995.1. Lineage (NCBI taxonomy): Eukaryota > Viridiplantae > Streptophyta > Magnoliopsida > Fabales > Fabaceae > Trifolium > Trifolium subterraneum. The sequence goes on along the minus strand of OX637462.1, from coordinate 38,415,726 downwards.
AAAGAAATTAAGATTTTCTTTTAAAATATGATATTCAGTTTAATTAATTAAAAATAGATGCATGGATGGATATGAACATTGCACACGAGTATTTGTTTGGGTCAATGTTACATATTATGATATTAAATAAATGCAATTTTACCAACCAAAAAAAAATGCAATTTTATTTTGTATTTTTTTAATAAAAAAATATTAGAAAGAAAAAATTAATTTGTACCATGTGAACAAATATTGCATTATAGATATGGATATTAGAATTTAAATTCAAAATCATCTAATAATTAATTTCACATAGAAAATTTATAATCACCGAACTACTTAACCAAAAAAATTAAGGCTCACAGAGTATAGACCATAATCATACAAATAAGTCAAAAAGATGTTTTCTTCTATCGACACTCCCTTGGGATTGAACAACACTTGTTTGGCTTAAGAATGGGCTAACCTATTACCTCCTAGTTTCATAATATGTGTAAGAAAATTGCATTTTGTCTCCAAAAAAAAAATTGCATTTTGTCTCTTCTCTCCCATAATTCTGTTTTTGAAGGTTAAATCTTATTTTCATCTTATGTGGTTGGCAATAATTTTGAATGATTTACAAGAGACTCTTAAGTCATAACCATTTCATTTTCAACATCAAAGACGTTAATGAAGATGCTATTATGTTGAAAAGCCGAAAATTCATGTTTGCACTAATACAAAAAATCCTTTTTAAGTCGATTAAAAATGATTTTTAAGTCGTTTTGGTATCCGACTTAACAACTGATGACGTAAGAAGTTTTGATATGTGAAGTCATTATTTAACCCAATTTAGAAAATACTTCTTAAGTCAGTTTACGATTTAACCGACTTAGCAAAATACTTCTTCATTAAGTCAGGTAATTGATGGTGGACTAAGGTACTCCCTCCATTCCAAATATAAGAACTCATTGACCATTGCACGTACGTTAATACTTAATTTTGATTACGAATATCTTTAATTGTCTATTAGTAAAAATTATAGAAATTTGATATTTTGAAAATATTTATTGAAACAAATCAAATGAGAGCTTATATGATAATATTTATATTTATATTAGGGGTGTTCGCGGTGCGGTTTGGTTCGGTTTTAAGCATAAAAGTCATCCTAACCGCGAGATAAAAATGTATGCGGTTCGGTTTAGTTCGGTTGGTTTTTAAAAAGTCATCCAAACCAAACAAATGCGGTTAGAATTGGTTCGGTTTGTGCGGTTTATCGTGATATAAAAAATATGAAGATATTACCAACTTATTACAAAATAAACATAGGAAATTTTAATTTATTGTTTATATGATATAATATGTATATACAGAAATTATATATACATAAGAACTTATTTTTGATACCAACAATATATTTTTGGATCGCGTTAAATGATATGTTTTGACAACCTACTGTTTTATGGACTCGATTTGGGTTGGGCCTGCTAAATTGGACTTGGTAATATGTTGATTGCTACTAGTTGATAGAGTTAAATTAAGTATTGCGGTTTGGTTCGGTTTTCTAAAATGAAAACCGCAAACCAAACCAAACCGTGCGGTTTAGAAAAAAAAATTTGTGCCGTTTAAACTAAATGCGGTTTTTTGCGGTTTCGGCTTGGATTGGTTTGATTTGCGGTTTTACTTTTGGATTGGTTCTCATACGATCACCCCTAATTTATATACTTAAAAAAAAAAACGATCAAAACAAGACATATAAATAGTTCAGTACATTTAGTCAAAGTAGATCTTATAAAATAAGATGGTGGGAGTATAAGGGCTTTGATGTTAATTTTAATTTGTGATGAACTAATCCTTTGAGATGTCTTGGTTGGGTTGGTCAAGGAGATGTTTGATTTGTTCTTTTTTGTTGCCTTCGTTTTATAGACATTTATTGTGTACCTAAACTTTTTTTATTCTCGATTTTATGCACAGCTTGTGCTTGCCTGAATAGAGAATAGTTAATTTTATTAGTTCTTTGTGCTACAATGCATCATAGATTGTCATGCATGTCAACTAATTTAAGATAAGGGTATGCTAACCGGTAGTGTGCTCAGATCCAATCCAAATAAAAACCGTAAATCGATTTAAAAAAATTGAAAACCACAAAAAATTGAATATTTTTGGATGTGTTTAGATTTCCTTTTGTGAAAACCGCTGGATCGGATCGGGTTTCGGATTGATTTTTCAAAACCGATCAAAACCGAATTAAACCGAATACATATTTTTTAATACTTATTTATCTTTTTATTAGTATGATTTATGAATATATATTGCATTAACCTATATTTTTTGTTCATTTTAAATTTTATTATAAACTATTTGTCAGTTTAATTTAATTTATTTTTTACTTTTTGATATGTTTCAAAATATAATTGATAATTGTCATTCCAAAATATTAATTTTTAATATGTTATATGTTATATTTTACATCAAACTTAACATTTATTTTGTAAAAAAAATCAAAATATTATTTTATAAAAAAATTAAGAAATTGGATCGAATTGTTTTTATTTGTCATCCAAAATCGAACCAAACCGCAAATAAATTTATTTTTGGATCGGATGAGTTTTTGTCTCAAAACCGATCCAAACCGAACCGCGAGCACCCCTACTAACTGGTGTCCCTGGGTATTAATTAAGAAATCTAAAAAAAAAGTTTCAGATTGAAAAAAATACCCCTTTTAGACTTTTGAAGAGTTGACTGCAAAAATTCCAATATTATATTACTATATTTGCTTCCTTTAACGGTGTCTGATGTACTATTTAACATTTTTCTTAAGATAAAAATTCATTAAGATTGATGTCATGTATAAACAATTTTTTTAAAATACTTATGTATGCACACTTATTAACTCCTCTATCTATGAGACAAACAAGCATGATTTATTCACTGTATGGTTTTATACATTATGTCTAATAACCTAAGCTAAGTAATGTGTTTATTTGATAGTAGGGGTGAAAATAGATCAGATCAAGTTAGATTTTCTCAAGCTTGAGTTTGACAGTTAAAAAATTGAAAGTCAGTCCGACTTATAGTCTATCATGAACTCCTTTTTAGGCATGTGTATGTTCTTTTGAAAGTTTGATATAGTGTGTTGGTCTATTTAAAAATCTATTTCACAGGAACATAGTTAAATAAGTAATTACTTTTAAATAGACTAATGAACTAATATACCAATGTGATTAAACCCTTTTGATATTTAACGTAACATTGTATTCCAATTTTAGTTTATAATTATAACTAGTGGCCCTGAGACACTAGTTAAGAAATCAAAAGAAATAAGTTTTATATTGAAAACAATAACTTTTATACTTTCAAGAGTTTAACTACACAAATCTCAAGATATTTTTACTATATTTTTCGTTAACTAGTGTCGTTCGTGCCACAGAGTACTAGTTAGCATTTTTTTCATTTACATATGCAAAAATTTAATATAGATTAATAAATTTAAATTATTAAAAAAGATAATAATTTATAAATTAATCTAAAGTACAAAATGTAATATACAATAATAGTAATAAAAAAATATTATTTATATTTATTTAAGTAGACTGACCTAATAGGCTTAAATTTTTATTTTTTTATGATTTATAGTCCAACCTTTTCATGCGAGAATTAAGAATACCAAACACCATATCTTTTTTTTTTTTTGACAAACCAAACACCATATCTTTGGGAAAACTAACAAATGCATTACAAGTTCAAGACATCCTTAAAGAAAACCACAAGGACAAAGATTGAGTTTGAAGTTATTGCAACTCATAAATTAAGCTAAACATCAATGAATTTAAGGGTTTGATTGATTTACAAAAAGTAAATTTTAGACAACACGTCAAACTTTTAAGGTTTTGAACAATTTTTTTTTATCTTATACGATGTTTGGTGGACCAAAAGTTATTTTGATATTTTAGACAGTTTGTGCTTTGAACAAAACATTGTCTTGTGGTTTAATGAGAAACAAAAATTTTAGTTTTTGTTTGATCTTTTGCTCCTCAAGTTGTCTGGTCCGAAGAACAATTTTAAAATAAAACACAGTACAAGGGCCGTCTAATAGGGGAATCAATACCACATTCCAGTTTAGTCAAAAAAAAAATTCACCTTCCACCATAAAGGGTCCATTTAAAAAGTGAGAGTTTGGTCGTATGAATTAACTCAACACATGAAGTTAGACAAAAAAAAAAAAAAAATTCACACTTTATATTTTGAGCAAAAGACAGACACTCTAAAGATTCTCGCTGGAACTTATGTAATTGTTTTAATAATATAACAAACAATTATAATATTTGAAATAAAGTTAATTTTTTTAGTCAAAAAAAAAAAGTTATTTTTTTTTAGATTTATTTAAAATAAGTTTCTTAAATTCGTTATTCATCAGTTTGGTTAGGTTTGGATTTTGTGACAAAAGATTATAAAATTCCAACAAAACTAACTAGTTTTTATTGGTTTGAATTATTTTCTTCAAATACGATTTGGTACACCCGAGAATCTCCTTTTCTCATAATTGTTTTCATTTTGATTAAGTTTTTTCATGGTACCTGTTTGAATCACAGTTAAATGTTAAATACCATTTGAAATTTCAAAATTCGTCAAATACTCATCTGAAATTTGGAAATAGGCAAATACACTCCTGAAATTGTAAAATGTCAATCAAATTATCCCCTGCTCCATTTACTCCGTCTATTTTTAGCCTTCAAAAACATATTATTTGAGCCTTCAACCTCCTTGCAACCAGGTGAATAACAAGGAACCAAAACAACAAAACTATCATCATCATAATCATCCTCATTATCATTATCATTGCTTTCAAAATCAGAACCAAGAGGTTTTAACCACCCAATAGACCAATCTGAGTCATCTGATTCAGAACTAGACAAGAAACACTCATCACCAACATCATACTCTTTATCAATTTTTGTCTCGTACATCTTTTTCTCATATAAATAGACGGAGTAAATGAAGCAGAGGGCAATTTGATTGATTTTTTTACAATTTCAGGGGATACTTGACGAATTTTGAAATTTCAAGGAGATATTTGACATTTCTCTCGCTTGAATCATGATTCTGTATTTTTGATTTGATACCATCATTACTCAGGAACTTATGTTCTTTGTTTGTCTATTAGACAACAATTCCATCCAAACCATAATCATTTTCGTTTGAAGATTTGGATCTAGATCGCCTTTTTAGGATATCAGGAATGTGGGGGCCATGGGTGAGATGAGTAACTCAACTGGTTAAACTCTAATTGAAAAGGAGAGGAAAAAAAAGAATGTGGGGGCCACAGAGACCTCGGAAATAGTTAGGCGTGATTAAATTGTCAATAACTCAATGAATACATACATTGACTATCAACGATCATCTGGACAACAGAGCTATCTTGACATTCCAATGCACTAATTCAGGATTATAGTAGAACTTCATCACCCACATTCTCATCAATCACCATCCAACTCTTGCAATTAAAATCTAAAGATATTAAATATGTAACAAGGAAATTATATTCATAAATGTAATAAGAACATACCATATCACTTGAAATTGGTTGGAAGATCATATATGCAAGGTGTTGTGCAATTTACCCACCTCTTCATTGGTTAAGAATTAGAATGGTTGTCAAATGTTTGAACATTGATAGAGTTACAACTTTGATGCCTCTTTTTTCTTGAGCACATGTAAATTAAGGACAATGCTAAAGAGTGCCCGGAGGGTACTGTTTAGCAATACCGGTAAATTAAATATGAAAAGATAAACTACGGAAGAAAAATAATCATAATCATGGAGCTTCAAGTTTTAACAAAAAAGACTCCAAACTTACTTTATTTTACTTTTTTGGATTGGATATGCTCAAATACACTCCAATTTTGTTCACAATTTAAAGCACTACAAGTTGATCTCTACTTTTGCCGTCCTAACGATTACTCGTGCACCATATGCTTTTCCCATTTTACCCATCCACTACTTAAGTAGCAGACGTTATAAAGATAGGGGATTTTTGGAAGTTTCCGCTACTTAAGTAGCGATCAGGGGTGTTTTGGTAAATTCATAGGGCACACAAGATAATGAGTAGGGTGGCAAAAATAAATCTCCTACAAGTTTGACTTAAAACTTAAAACACAGACAACCCATGGTTGCAAATTTTGTGCAATGCATCCTTGAGTTACTCACACCATTGATCAAATTTGTTCTACAATAGTGCATGTCATTAAATGAAGCAAATAATGTAGAGGAAATTCATAGACAAAAAAAAAACCAATAGCTACATCTATAAAATTCAAACAAATGAATATTTTAGAGAAGAAATCATAATGTGCATATTTTATATGCATAGTCAGAGTGGAAAAAAGGAAAGAAATAAGGAAAAAAGAAAGGAAAAAAAAAAACTAAAGCTACAGTTTACAGTAAAACACTAAACAGCGACCTTCGTTTCCATCTCAATTACATTCGCTTGAGATGGAAAATCAAAGTAACTGTTTAGCATATTGCAAAGTAACATACCAGAAAATAAAAACATTTAGACACTAAGAAGGAACAATTGAAGAAACTGATCCTTTGTCACTAATAGAAGAACTTCTATTGTGCTTTACATGTCTGTCCTTCAACTTCTCAACCTTATTATTTCCATTGTTCTGTTTGCTAACAGATCCTTCTTGAGCACTACACATCTGAGACTTTACCTTAAACCCGAGTTTTTTCGACACAGCTCCCCAAGCACTTGTTGATCCTTTTGCTTTACCACCGAGCTTCTCGATTTCTTGTCTCATGTTTGAACACTCTTTCTCGAGCTCGGATACCCTCATCCTCATGTTATCCATACCTACTTTCAATACCTGATTTTCCTTCACGGCCGATGCCCAACCACCTTCATTTGATCCAACCAAACCACTTCTTAAATTTCTTGATCCGTCGAGATTGTCTGATACTAGAAAGCAACCGGCAATTGATGTTCGAAGCTGGAGCTGCTCGAAAAATAGAACTTGAACTATGATTCTAATGGGTAGTCTTTCGTTTTGTGCGGCGTGTGTGCATGCTTCTAATGAGAGCTTCTGACAGTCCATTAGCCTGCATAGTTGCTCTCTATCCGACTCCACCAACCATGGGTGAGACTGCAATTTTATGTCACAGCAACACACAGTAGTAAGAACAAACATGAATAAGTATTGTATTTCAGTAACGAAAACCAAAACAACAAAGCATTAGTAAATTTTTATGTTTCGAGGACTAAAAAACATTTACATTGAATAAAAGCAAAAATTGGTATATTTGCAAGCTTGCAAAAACTACCTAAAACACCAATATAGTTTGAAAACTTTCTACAAAGGCGTCAAGGATATGTGGTTTTCAACCAAATATAAGCTTTGAGTAAAGTATCATGATGCATCAAGGAGAGGAATTAAACATAGGCAACAACTACTAACTCTTGAGATTTTTCCTTGTCCCTTTTAATATAACCCCTTTCAATTTTTTAACTGCGTTAATTATTTCTTTACCAACATGATTAAGTCATGTTACATATTTTCGTGCAATCTGTAGTAAATACTATGATGGAAATATAAACTAATTCTCGGTCCAAAAATACCATACAGAAGCATATTAAACACTAACAATAGCATGATATAAACTAACTTGCTACCGGTATTACCTTCAAATAAATATCTATAGCACGATACAAACCATCATCCAAAGGCCTGGCATACTCTGGAACAGCAGCAGCAAGAGCTTGAAACTTGGGAAGTTTTAAGTTAACATCTGGGGCAACCTCTGCCAGGTATCCATCAATCAGTTTTGCCACCATAGTGATAGGTGTCAGTGAAGGTGATCCAATCAACTGGCCATCGTCGTCAATTGAACATGGAGAGGCACCACCTGTAACCTGGTCCATGGCAAGGAAATGGTCAAGAATTCTTTGTACACAGTCAACATTGTAAAGTGTCTCCATTGAATACGAGAAATTCGGCATCAAGAGATCTTCCAAAGCAGCTTGATCAAGCTGCATACCGATCCGTTTCTCCAAACTTGATATACAAGAGGGGTTCACTCGTAGTATCATGGCCGTTCGAAGTAGACCAAACAGGAACTTTGTTTGGACCAGGCCTTTTTGCATAGGGAGTAGTTTATCAATCTCTTCCAACAGAATCTTTTGATCTTCTTCAGATGGTGGAGACCCCAAAGCCACTGGGGCTAGCCGGGTACCGGACTCACCAGAAACCTTACGTCGATTTAAACCAGGCAAATACATTTTAGCATAGAAAGCAACAGAACCAGCAATAATTTCCAGCCTAATGCCTCGAGATTCCATGACAGCTATCAACCTCTTATAAATTGGTAAACTCAAATTCGCTACATCCTCGTACCACCAATCTAAACTTGTATTCTTTGGTCTTGCCCCGGTACTTATTCCATTCCACAAAACACTTCCACCAGGGCTCTGCAATGGACCGCCGCGCTCTAGTACCGGCCACCCAAATAAATTTGGGTCAGTCGATGCCTTTGCTGCAAGTGATTCAATGCACCTTTTCACAATGTGGAGTTCTTCGGCTTTGTCCAGAACATCGTCACAGGTTTGAAGTGCCCTCATGGAGTCTTTCCAACTTCGGAGCACCACTTGATTGAAAAAGGTTTCGGCTTGGGAAATAAGATTACCTTCACCATATTCCTCGGTCATTTCGAGATGCTCGGCAGCACACCATAGGCACACAACATTTGATGCCGTAAGTTCAAGTTTCACACCATAACAGAATTTTGCTACAAGTTCAAATGTTTTAGCCCCACCAGGAATGTCATGAAGTTTAACGGCAGATTCCTCCTCTGATTCAGAAGCTTTGGCAATCAATCTTTCCAAAACTCCACTTCTAGAGAGCAAAGGGAACTGCATTGAGTGTGTATCCAGGTTAGCTTACTTTTATGTTCACAAAAGCTTATGTACAAATTACAAAATACTGAGGGCAAGTTTATTTAGCTGAAAAGCTATTCTGTAAAAATGAAAAATTAAACATGTGCTAAATGATATATATGAAGGAAAATGAAACCAAAAAAAATTGAATTGTTTTCCAAAACAAGAACTAAATACTGCCCCTCACCACACTTCATTTCTATAATGCCCAAAGACACGATAATAACAGCGCAATTTCAAGTAGTTTCTAGCACACAAACGTTGCCAATTGCAATTCATTCCAACAGTAACAATATCAATTATTTTGAACTAATTATAAATTAACAGCAGATTTCATAACATGGTAAAAATATGTTTCTAATGCACTACAGTAAACTCTGCTATGCTTGTTCTTCATGCAAACTCTGACGATTTTAAGTTAGGCAAACCTTAATTAACAAAAAAAAAGAAATACAAATGATAGTATAAATAGTGCATCAACTAGATGTTATAAAAACAAACACTAATAAAAACAAATTTAAAGATAGTAAGATATACCTTGTGAAGATGGAAAGACATCTCACCAACTTCAACAACTATATCACTGGGAAGCCCGGTCGTGCAGAACCTATGACAGCAATGAAAATATTAGACATTATATAGAAGTAACAAATTTCAACAAACATAACACATCCAGTCAGGTTGCACGCTAAAGTCTCATTTTAAATGGCTTACTTCAAGAAGAAATTAAAAATGTCGTCCTTCACCATCTTATAACAGATGTGAACTTAATGAACGACAAAAAATGTAGCACTAACTAATATGAATGTGCAACAAGTTCATGTAACTGGACTATTGCCTATGATGCAAAAGGTTTCCTATTCCTTGTCAGAGGTGAGGAGGTATATAAGAAACAGGGGTTCGAACCCGGGATTCCGCAAGGGGTGAAATTCGGGCCACTGAGCTACTTGACAAAAACCAGTTATTAAGAATAAAAACCAGTCACGGACTCACGACGACAAATAAAATAAAAACCAGTTACTTCCTCACGTCGACAAAGAAAATAAATCAAATTGAATACTCATCCATCAAGTTATTAAGAATAAAAACTAGTCATAATCTTCATTGACAGGTCTGTTTCTATTAAATGGCACAGATTAAAGACTTTCACCACACATACATAATGTCAACCAAATCATATCAAAATAGTCAAACAAGAACACCAATCCGAAATTCGACATAAAAGGATCCATCAAGAAATACAAATGATAGTATAAGACCTTCACAGAATCATTTATTCAAACAATATCCATTCAAAACACTTGAACATGAGTTAAACATTCTGAACCAAAAATAAACACTGGAAGTAAGAGTTCAATAAACCCAACAACTTAAAAGTAGACAAACATGTTCTTCCAAATCCTTAACTTCACAAAACACAAACATTCCAACAAAGAAAATCACAAAAAAAATGCAATTGAAAGAACATAAAAAAGGATAAGGTTACATACCAAGCTTGTCCTTGACGCTGAAATGCATCAGCTTTAGAACCCAATTTCACACAAGCCATGTCGGAAACAAATTATACTCAAAATTCAGTATCTAACAATGTACCTTCTTTCAAAATCAATTTCAATTTCCACAAAGTTAGAATCTTCAGAGAAATTCCAAGAAACCCACCTAAAAAAACAGCCCCAAATCCACCCACCAAAATCAGATTCAATTCAACAAAACCACTTGAAAACCCTAGAACCACTCCATTGTTAAAACACAAAAAAAAACAAAAACCCACAACAAATGAAAATAACTGTCTACTACCTAATCAAACCAGTTTAGGTCACCAACCAAATTCTGTTCAATAATAAAACCATTGACAACTCACAACACAAGGTTCGAAACAAAAACAAAGTCTCATGTAAATAACAGTGTTGTTGTTAAACAAAAGTCTCTGTTATGAAAATGATTTAATGGGGACACAAGCATTGACTCTTCCTCTAATAAAAAAGAATGAATTTTTGGGGGTTTTTTTGTAATGGGTATTGAATTGAATGCATTAATTAGTTAATGGAATTGGCATCTAAAAACAGCACATGTGGGGTCATAGTAGTGAAAAACACTCATTGCACTTTTCTCGAGTTAAGAATCTCTTTAATCACTAATCAAGCACACTACTACTAGTAGTTTGGTTTTTGACTTTGGAAGAGAGAAGAGAGAGAAAAAGGAACAGCGTGGAATGGAAGGAATAGAAACGTAAGAAAAAGGAACAGTACACATGATCCATCGTCGTTTTTGTATTTATTAAGGTGAATTGGATTGTTTAATGTGGGCTTGTCGGTTTCTAGGTAAAGTGAAACCCAGCTCAGCTACCTTTGCCCATGTGCGTGTGCGTTACTAGCCCAACCCATGGATTGATAGCAGGGATGACCGGGTAGGCTCGGGTGTGGGTTTGACATTTTACAAACTCACGTCCGAAATTACCACCTGAACTCAAATTCAAAGTTGTTCGGATCACAAAATAAAACCCTTGTTCATATTCATTGGGTTTGAATTTTTTCACCCAAACTAGCAGAATTGAACACGCATAATTAAGAACATGCAACAGTTGACCCGAATTACTGTAAAAATGTATATTACTCTATGAAGCACGAACTCTGACACGGACACCGTGACATGACACGGACACCGCGACATCGCTAACGTAAAAAATATAGGACATCGACACCGCTACATATTTATAAAAGATATAAATTTAGAAACAAAATATATACATGTAAATCTAAGTTGAGGAAGTTATTTCTTAAAAAAAAAAATTTAAACAAAGTATGATAATATTTTACCTTTATTTATCCATCTACTTTTGAAAAAACTAAAAATATTGTAATCAAAATATAATATTTTCAATACTTTTTTGATCAATGATGTTATTTCGACACATCTCTAAATCTTATAGGTATGTCTAATATGTGTCTACGAAGAGTATAAACAAAGAAAATATATTTTTTTGGGGACACTTGTCCGACACGTGTGTACGAGTGTCTTACAGGTGTCGGACACCGATCAAAGAAGTGTCGAAGTAAAGAAAAAATTGAATTTTTTCGGACACCGACACGTGTCGGACATCGCGCGACACGCCTAATCATAGAGGTGTCCGTGCTTCATAGATATTACTATCTATGAAAAGATAAATCATCATCTTATAGATGTCTCTAACATAGTATAATTAAGAAAACAACACACTATAAAATAACAATGCAACACATTTTGATATAAAATTTCAATAGTACAAGGGGTAATTAGGTAATTTAACGTATACTCGGGTGGGTGTTCAGGTTTTGGGCACCCTTAGTTTCGGGCGTCATCCAAACCTAAACTCAGTCAACTCGGGTTTCGTCCGTTGACTTGAGTTTGAGTTTTCCTGTCATCCCTAATAGATAGAAGGGGTGATCGTATTCGAATCAATCCAAAAGTAAAATCGTAAATGGAACCAATTCAAACTGAAAACTGCAAAAATTGCATTTGATTTGCATGATATTTTTAGTGAACCTCGCGGTTCGGTTGGCGGTTTTCATTTCAGAAAAATCGAACCATAGAATTAAAGTTAAGTTTATGTTATATTTCAATATACATAGCGCAATTGCCAAGTCAACCCACCAAATATGATATGTAGATGGAGTTAGGGGGTGTAATTGGACCGGGTTGGATGGATTTTTGGCGAATCCAATGTTTGACCCAATGAACTCTCAATTGGTTCAGTTTGGTTTGGTTTTTGATATTTTCAAAAATGAATTCAGATACTTTAATCGGTTTTGTAATGCTTTTTTCCCAATGTATTCACTGTTATTATTTTTTATCCGATATATTTCCTGCTATAATTTTTTCAATCACACATAACAATTGATGTAATCAATTATCACCATACATTATACATAAGAGAAAAGACAATAGTTTTCAACACATGTTTCAATTCAAACAGAGTTAACAAAATACAATCAATATGTTTTAAATACAAAATACAATTCATAGGAGTTCATCATACACAATACAACCATATATAAAATTAAATTCATAAGTTCAACATCAAATTATAACAAAGTACAACTAAAATAAAATTTTAATTTTTTTTCTCACTTGAATCTCTAATAACATGGTATGGGCTGAACTAAATAAATATATAGTTAATAATATAGCTATTGGTTCGCTTCATTGATTCATTGGTTCTTAAAAGCAGAATCCGAGAACCGAACCA